>JAOWCC010000853.1:13518469-14118469 GCA_030867875.1 Actinernus sp. WN-2022
GAGGGGGTGAGAATTTAACATACAGGGAGGAGGGAGAAAATGGAATCTAATTTCATGGTCTAGGGAGAAATGTTTAAACCTCACTAGAGAGTGGGAGAGAATTTAGCATACAGCGAGGAGGGAGAAAATGGGATATAATTTCATGGTCTAGGGAGAGATGTTTAAAACTCACTAGAGAGAGGGGGAGAACTTAGCATACAGGGAGGAGAGAGAAAATGGGATCTAATTTCATGGTCTAGGGAGAAATGTTTAAAACTCACTAGAAAGGGGGAGAAAATTTAGCATACAGGGAGGAGGGAGAAAATGGGATTTAATTTCATGGTCTAGGGAGAAATGTTTAAAACTCACTAGAGAGGGGGGGGGGGGGATTTAGCATACAGGAGGAGGGAGAAAATGGATTTAATGTCATGCTCTAGGGAAAAATGTTTAAAACTCACTAGAGAGAGGGGGAGAACTTAGCATACAGGGAGGAGAGAGAAAATGGGATAAAACTTCATGCTCTGGGGAGAAATGTTTAAGAGACGGGGGAGAATTAGCATACAGTGAGGAGGGAGAATATGGGATTTCATTTCATGCTCTAGGGTGAAATGTTTAAAATTCACTAGAGAGGGGGCGAGAACTTAGCATACAGGGAGGAGAGAGAAAATGGGATCTAATTCCATGCTCTAGGGAGAAATGTTTAAAACTCACTAGAGGGAAGGGGGAATTTAACATACAGGGAGGAGGGAGAAAATGGGATCTAATTTCATGGTCTAGAGAGAAATGTTTAAAACTCACTAGAGAGCTGGAGAGAATTTAACATACAGGGAGGAGGGAGAAAATGGGATCTAATTTCATGGTCTAGTGAGAAATGTTAAAGAGATGGAGAGAATTAGCATACAGGGAGGAGGGAGAATATGGGATTTAATTTCATGCTCTAGGGAGAAAAGTTTAAAACTCACTAGAGAGGAGGAGATAATTATTTTTTAGCATACAGGGAGGAGGGAGAAAATGGGATCTAATTTCATGGTCTAGGGAGAAATGTTTAAAACTCACTAGAGAGAGGGGGAGAACTTAGCATACAGGGAGGAGAGAGAAAATGGGATCTAATTTCATGGTCTAGGGAGAAATGTTTAAAACTCACAAGAGAGGGGGTGAGAATTTAACATACAGGGAGGAGGGAGAAAATGGGATCTAATTTCATGGTCTAGGGAGAAATGTTTAAAACTCACTAGAGAGGGGGGGAGAACTTAGCATACAGGGAGGAGAGAGAAAATGGGAGCTAATTTCATGGTCTAGGGAGAAATGTTTAAAACTCACTAGAGAGGGGGTGAGAATTTAACATACAGGGAGGAGGGAGAAAATGGAATCTAATTTCATGGTCTAGGGAGAAATGTTTAAACCTCACTAGAGAGTGGGAGAGAATTTAGCATACAGCGAGGAGGGAGAAAATGGGATATAATTTCATGGTCTAGGGAGAGATGTTTAAAACTCACTAGAGAGAGGGGGAGAACTTAGCATACAGGGAGGAGAGAGAGAAAATGGGATCTAATTTCATGGTCTAGGGAGAAATGTTTAAAACTCACTAGAAAGGGGGAGAAAATTTAGCATACAGGGAGGAGGGAGAAAATGGGATTTAATTTCATGGTCTAGGGAGAAATGTTTAAAACTCACTAGAGAGGGGGGGGGGATTTAGCATACAGGGAGGAGGGAGAAAATGGGATTTAATGTCATGCTCTAGGGAAAAATGTTTAAAACTCACTAGAGAGAGGGGGAGAACTTAGCATACAGGGAGGAGAGAGAAAATGGGATAAAACTTCATGCTCTGGGGAGAAATGTTTAAGAGACGGGGGAGAATTAGCATACAGTGAGGAGGGAGAATATGGGATTTCATTTCATGCTCTAGGGTGAAATGTTTAAAATTCACTAGAGAGGGGGCGAGAACTTAGCATACAGGGAGGAGAGAGAAAATGGGATCTAATTCCATGCTCTAGGGAGAAATGTTTAAAACTCACTAGAGGGAAGGGGGAATTTAACATACAGGGAGGAGGGAGAAAATGGGATCTAATTTCATGGTCTAGAGAGAAATGTTTAAAACTCACTAGAGAGCTGGAGAGAATTTAACATACAGGGAGGAGGGAGAAAATGGGATCTAATTTCATGGTCTAGTGAGAAATGTTAAAGAGATGGAGAGAATTAGCATACAGGGAGGAGGGAGAATATGGGATTTAATTTCATGCTCTAGGGAGAAAAGTTTAAAACTCACTAGAGAGGAGGAGATAATTATTTTTTAGCATACAGGGAGGAGGGAGAAAATGGGATCTAATTTCATGGTCTAGGGAGAAATGTTTAAAACTCACTAGAGAGAGGGGGGAGAACTTAGCATACAGGGAGGAGAGAGAAAATGGGATCTAATTTCATGGTCTAGGGAGAAATGTTTAAAACTCACAAGAGAGGGGGTGAGAATTTAACATACAGGGAGGAGGAAGAAAATGGGATCTAATTTCATGGTCTAGGGAGAAATGTTTAAAACTCACTAGAGAGTGGGAGAGAATTTAGCATACAGCGAGGAGGGAGAAAATGGGATTTAATTTCATGGTCTAGGGAGAAATGTTTAAAACTCACTAGAGAGCGGGGGGGGGGGGGGGATTTAGCATACAGGGAGGAGGGAGAAAATGGGATTTAATGTCATGCTCTAGGGAAAAATGTTTAAAACTCACTAGAGAGAGGGGGAGAAGTTAGCATACAGGGAGGAGAGAGAAAATGGGATAAAACTTCATGCTCTGGGGAGAAATGTTTAATAGACGGGGGAGAATTAGCATACAGTGAGGAGGGAGAATATGGGATTTCATTTCATGCTCTAGGGTGAAATGTTTAAAATTCACTAGAGAGGGGGCGAGAACTTAGCATACAGGGAGGAGGGAGAAAATGGGATTTAATTTCATGCTCTAGGGAGAAATGTTTAAAACTCACTAGAGAGTGGGAGAGAATTTAGCATACAGCGAGGAGGGAGAAAATGGGATCTAATTTCATGGTGTAGGGAGAGATGTTTAAAACTCACTAGAGAGAGGGGGAGAACTTAGCATACAGGGAGGAGAGAGAAAATGGGATCTAATTTCATGGTCTAGGGAGAAATGTTTAAAACTCACTAGAGAGGGGGAGAAAATTTAGCATACAGGGAGGAGGGAGAAAATGGGATTTAATTTCATGGTCTAGGGAGAAATGTTTAAAACTCACTAGAGAGGGGGAGGGAATTTAGCATACAGGGAGGAGGGAGAAAATGGGATTTAATGTCATGCTCTAGGGAAAAATGTTTAAAACTCACTAGAGAGAGGGGGAGAACTTAGCATACAGGGAGGAGAGAGAAAATGGGATAAAACTTCATGCTCTGGGGAGAAATGTTTAAGAGAGGGGGGAGAATTAGCATACAGGGAGGAGGGAGAATATGGGATTTCATTTCATGGTCTAGGGAGAAATGTTTAAAACTCACTAGAGACGGGGAGATAATTATTTTTTGGCATACAGGGAGGAGGGAGAAAATGGGATCTAATTTCATGGTCTAGGAGAAATGTTTAAAACTCACTAGAGAGAGGGGGAGAACTTAGCATACAGGGAGGAGAGAGAAAATGGGATCTAATTTCATGGTCTAGGGAGAAATGTTTAAAACTCACTAGAGAGGGGGTGAGAATTTAACATACAGGGAGGAGGAAGAAAATGGGATCTAATTTCATGGTCTAGGGAGAAATGTTTAAAACTCACTAGAGAGTGGGAGAGAATTTAGCATACAGCGAGGAGGGAGAAAATGGGATCTAATTTCATGGTGTAGGGAGAGATGTTTAAAACTCACTAGAGAGAGGGGGAGAACTTAGCATACAGGGAGGAGAGAGAAAATGGGATCTAATTTCATGGTCTAGGGAGAAATGTTTAAAACTCACTAGAGAGGGGGAGAAAATTTAGCATACAGGGAGGAGGGAGAAATGGGATTTAATTTCATGGTCTAGGGAGAAATGTTTAAAACTCACTAGAGAGGGGGAGGGAATTTAGCATACAGGGAGGAGGGAGAAAATGGGATTTAATGTCATGCTCTAGGGAAAAATGTTTAAAACTCACTAGAGAGAGGGGGAGAACTTAGCATACAGGGAGGAGAGAGAAAATGGGATAAAACTTCATGCTCTGGGGAGAAATGTTTAAGAGAGGGGGGAGAATTAGCATACAGGGAGGAGGGAGAATATGGGATTTCATTTCATGGTCTAGGGAGAAATGTTTAAAACTCACTAGAGACGGGGAGATAATTATTTTTTGGCATACAGGGAGGAGGGAGAAAATGGGATCTAATTTCATGGTCTAGGGAGAAATGTTTAAAACTCACTAGAGAGGGGGGGAGAACTTAGCATACAGGGAGGAGAGAGAAAATGGGAGCTAATTTCATGGTCTAGGGAGAAATGTTTAAAACTCACTAGAGAGGGGGTGAGAATTTAACATACAGGGAGGAGGGAGAAAATGGAATCTAATTTCATGGTCTAGGGAGAAATGTTTAAACCTCACTAGAGAGTGGGAGAGAATTTAGCATACAGCGAGGAGGGAGAAAATGGGATATAATTTCATGGTCTAGGGAGAGATGTTTAAAACTCACTAGAGAGAGGGGGAGAACTTAGCATACAGGGAGGAGAGAGAAAATGGGATCTAATTTCATGGTCTAGGGAGAAATGTTTAAAACTCACTAGAAAGGGGGAGAAAATTTAGCATACAGGGAGGAGGGAGAAAATGGGATTTAATTTCATGGTCTAGGGAGAAATGTTTAAAACTCACTAGAGAGGGGGGGGGGGATTTAGCATACAGGGAGGAGGGAGAAAATGGGATTTAATGTCATGCTCTAGGGAAAAATGTTTAAAACTCACTAGAGAGAGGGGGAGAACTTAGCATACAGGGAGGAGAGAGAAAATGGGATAAAACTTCATGCTCTGGGGAGAAATGTTTAAGAGACGGGGGAGAATTAGCATACAGTGAGGAGGGAGAATATGGGATTTCATTTCATGCTCTAGGGTGTAATGTTTAAAATTCACTAGAGAGGGGGCGAGAACTTAGCATACAGGGAGGAGGGAGAAAATGGGATTTAATTTCATGCTCTAGGGAGAAATATTTAAAACTCACTAGGGAGGAGGGAGAACTTAGCATAGAGAGGAGAGAGAAAATGGGATCTAATTCCATGCTCTAGGGAGAAATGTTTAAAACTCACTAGAGGGAAGGGGGAATTTAACATACAGGGAGGAGGGAGAAAATGGGATCTAATTTCATGGTCTAGAGAGAAATGTTTAAAACTCACTAGAGAGCTGGAGAGAATTTAACATACAGGGAGGAGGGAGAAAATGGGATCTAATTTCATGGTCTAGTGAGAAATGTTAAAGAGATGGAGAGAATTAGCATACAGGGAGGAGGGAGAATATGGGATTTAATTTCATGCTCTAGGGAGAAATGTTTAAAACTCACTAGAGGGAAGGGGGAATTTAGCACACAGAGAGGAGGGAGAAAATGGGATCAAATTTGATGGTCTAGGGAGAAATATTTAAAACTCAGTAGAGAGGGGGAGAATTTAGCATACAGGGAGGAGGGAGAAAATGGGATCTAATTTCATGGTCAAGGGAGAAATGTTTAAAACTCACTAGAGAGAGGGGGAGAACTTAGCATACATGGAGGAGAGAGAAAATGGGATAAAACTTCATGCTCTGGGGAGAAATGTTTAAGAGAGGGGGAGAATTAGCATACAGGGAGGAGGGAGAATATGGGATTTCATTTCATGCTCTAGGGAGAAATGTTTAAAACTCACTAGTGAGGGGGCGAGAACTAAGCATACAGAGAGGAGGGAGAAAGTGGGATCTAATTTCATGGTCTAGGGAGAAATATTTAAATCTCACTAGGGAGGGGGGGGGGGGGGATTTAGCATACAGGGAGGGGGAGAATGGGATTTAATTTCATGCTCTGGGAGAAATGTTGAAAACTCACTAGAGAGGGAGAAAAATTTGAAAAAAACTAGGGATGAATTATCACACCTCTGTGAAATTTTAGCTGAGAATGAGATACAAGACTTTAGCAAATATATTTTTTGCGACTAATAAGCTAATAAAAAAAATGTTACCTGATGTAGGCTGTTGTTTGAGTTGAGGGTTCCTTGTTGAAACCTTTCGTGCAACTCGGCGATACTCTGGTTGAGTAAAATTTCATCAAATTTGCTATTTGAAAGGTCTTTTATCCCAAAACTTTTCTTCCTCTTGTTTCATTAATAAGCACATACATGAAGCAATTCCTTTCTGCCCCTTGTACTTTTTCACCTCGAAGAACAGGCATCCCCAGATGCCATCCCCACATACTAGGCCGTATTTTAGTTCAAAATATTGTCTAACTACAACTAAAACTTTAAAATAGCAACATACATGTATGTACACATGTAGACTGATAATTCTGAAAAACAACTTGATGATACAATTGACTTCAATGTAAACACTTATCTGCCATTTTATCACACTTTTGAGTGTGGAATGCATTTTAGATGACTTGGATTCTTTAACATTGATCATCCTCCCTATTATTATCATTCATTATCCTCCCTATTACTCATTCATTGCACCCTATTATTACTCATTCATTATTCATTGCACACTATTACTCATTAATAATTATTTTTCATTCTTAACTATTATTCCTCATTAATTATTCATTATCCTCCCTATTTCTCATTAACTATTCATTCCTCACTATTATTACTCATTAATAATTATTATTCATTATCCTCACTTTTTGGGGGCTCCATTATCACACATAATACATTGTACTACTTATATCAGTGATTTTCCAAATATTTTGTACGTAAGAAAAATGATTCATACATGTACACTAGGAGAAAGAAATGACCTTTTGTTGGTCTCAGTGACATCACAAATTACCATATTGGAAATAGAAACCTCTATAACTCATAGACACAACACTCAAATCAAGAAATGTTTTGCTATTCTCCTATTATACTTGATGTAGAGTTGGTTTTAATGATAACAAATTTGGCATTATACATGTACATGTAGGCACCTTAAGCTTTGAAGCAGTGGGTCCTGGAACTCATTGTGTTAGTGTAAATCTCAAAAGAAACAAATGTTGGCTTCAGAAACCACTAATCCTAGCAGCAAAGTTTTTCTTCGAGTGATCTACATGTAGTTTCTAGTTTTTGTCTCATTCTTGAGACAACTTCCCTGTTGGGAAGCCATTTAACTGCATGTGCTTTTTGTTTCTGTGTTTTTTTCATTTTGGAATTTTCAGTGACCTACAGTACCGCCTGGAATTATTGAAGCATTTACCGCGGTTTTACCGCGTCCAATGACCGCGGTAATACCGCGGTTTGACCTCAGAATGACCGCAGTATTACCGCGGTAATACCTCGGTAAAACCGCGGTAAACTGCGGTAATTAGTTGGCCGCGGTCACGGCCGCGGTCACGGCCGCGGCCGCTGAGATTTGTATCACGCCGAAATCATTGACTTTAGTGTGAAGATGTAGCGATGACTCGGCGTTCTTTTCATTCTTTATTCAACACCGCTGTTAACTTTAGAATCTTTTATTTTCGTTTCATTCAGAACTCAAACGGCGGGTAAAGAAGCACTCATCGGTGAAACTAAGACTTTAGATTTAGAATCTTTTATTTTCGCTTCATTCAGAACTCAAACGGCGGGTAAAGAAGCGGCAGGTACAAAATGCAGACTGAAAAATGCAGACTGCAGACTGGAAAATGCAGACTGCAGACTGGAAAATGCAGACTGCAGACTGGAAAATGCAGACCGGAAAATGCAGACCGGAAAATGCAGACCGGAAAATGCAGACCAGACAAAATCAATAAGAAACATCTATCGGTCTGTAACAGGGCGACTCTGCACTTAGATCCTTATTTTTTTGGGTTATACACGTCTTATGCGGGGTCTTGCTTTTTTCTTGACTGCATGCCGGCGCCAGCTACGCCGTTTTTGCGAGCCACGCCGAATACGAGCTTTTCATGACAATATTTCCTTAACAAACAGAAACGAAAAGCTATATATTCCGAGGTATTTTGAATTATTTACTTACTTTTTAATTACGTTCGTATTTAGCCGGGTCCTTTCTTCGTTAAATTGATTCAGTCCCATCTTCTTCTGTCCACCATTTTAAAATTATTGCTATGCACAGGAAGCCCAAATCAGCCTCTCCAATTATATATATATTGTTCTTGGAGGGGCTATTAAATTAAGTCAATTAAGGACTTTCTTGAACTTTCTTGTCTATTAAAACGATCGTCCTTTACCTGTGAACTTAAGCCACAAACTAGCCCTCAACACTAAACGTCGTTTTCCTGGACGCTCAAGCTTGAAACGTTTTTCAGTTAACGGTTAACGTTGACGGGCTATAAAGTCGTAGGGGCCTCGGGTTAGTTCATGTGACGTTTTAATAAACCTCCTTTTGAGAACGAGTGCTAACTCTCTTATCCACGTTTCAAAGACAGATCTAAGACCTAAAAAAAAATCGGCTGTAGGTATTGCTCCGTGAGATCTATTGCCGCGCGGCCAGTCACCCATGATCCAACAACAAACCTCGCCCAATCCGTATAAAGTGGACACCCCAGCAGAATAATCCCATTACTAGAATGATTATGAGTATTATGTTGCAATCAATCAACTTCACACCGGCCGTTAGCTTAGAACTTTTCTGCAATTCGCTTTATCGGTTTATTTGATACAGTTCTAGAGCAATTACAGTATTGTAAACAGCGCTGTAAAGTAAACTGTCATCCAAATAATCTTGTGTATTGTATAAAGATACGATCAAGGACTTTGACCAGTCACTGAGAGTTCCAGAAGTTAATTATGTACAAGGTGCGATGGAACTTGCTAAGAAGTTGCAGACTTCTCTGACTGGCAAGGAAAAGAGCGACTGTCTCAAGCCGTTGTACGCGTCAATGATATCTTGGTGGACATGCAACTCAAGTCTTTAAGCGCAATGAAGCAGTCTTCCATTTGCAAATATATCTTCTAATTCTTGTGTGTACAGATTTATGTACCGACATGAGCTCACAATGATGACGACATCATATCCCTGCAGCTGTATTCCCGGGGTGGTGGTGGTGGTGGGGGGGGGGGGGGGGGGGTACTACCTTATATGAGCTATACGGGTACATGTGCCGCGGAATAGGGAATGGTCAGTTGAGCTGCCGAGGTCTGCGATAGGGTATACTTTTTACGGTTTTGGTCTGGAAAGGGTATGGATTTTGATATACTTGTCGTTGACGCCATGCTAAGCGCTCTATCGACTACACTACAACTTAAAATACCATATTAAAACAAAACAACGGCTTTCGTAGTGTAATTGTAATTAAAAACTGTTCGATATCTGGACTCATTGATACATGTATCTAATGTCATGCTGTGTAAACATCACAAGATCACGTCTGGGATAGGGTATTGATATTTTGCTTCAAGTCTGGGATAGGGTATGGTAAACGGCATTTTTAGGTCTGGGATAGGGTCAGGGTTTTGAGGTCTCGCGGCATACCCCTACCCAAAACTCTTCTGAGTACCCCCCAGGGTCTTTATTGTAGCTCCCGTAAGCGGACACATCCCATATTCCAGAAGTGTCCGCTTACGAGAACTATTCCCGTAAACGGACAGTTCCAGTTACGGACCCAAGGGTGTCCGCTTTACCAAACAGGAAACCCAAATTTATATGTAATCGGAGAGGCTGCTTTGGGCTTCCTGTGCATAACAATAAATTTAAAATGGTGGACAGAAGAAGATGGGACTGAATGATCAATTTAACAAAGACAGAACCCGGCTAAATACGAACGTAATTAAAAAGTAAGTAAATAATTCAAAATACCTCAGAATACATAGCTTTTCCTTTCTGTTTGTTAAGGAAATATTATCACGAAAAGCTCGTATTCGGCGTGGCTCGCATACACGGCGTGGCTGGCGCGGCGCCGGCATGCAGTCAAGAAAAAAGCAAGACCCCGCATAAGACGTGTATAACCCAAAAAAATAAGGATCTAAGTGCAGAGTCGCCCTGTTACAGACCGATAGATGTTTCTTATTGATTTTGTCTGGTCTGCATTTTCCGGTCTGCATTTTCCGGTCTGCATTTTCCAGTCTGCAGTCTGCATTTTTCAGTCTGCATTTTGTACCTGCCGGGTAAAGAAGAACTCGTCGGTGAAACTAAGACTTTAGAATCTATTTTCGCTTCATTCAGAACTCCAACGGCGGGTAAAGAAGCACTCATCGGTGAAACTAAGACTTTAGAATCTTTTATTTTCGCTTCATTCAGAACTCAAACGGCGGGTAAAGAAGAACTCGTCGGTGAAACTAAGACTTTAGAATCTTTTATTTTCGCTTCATTCAGAACTCAAACGGCGGGTAAAGAAGCACTCATCGGTGAAACTAAGACTTTAGAATCTTTTATTTTCGCTTCATTCAGAACTCAAACGGCGGGTAAAGAAGCACTCATCGGTGAAACTAAGACTTTAGAATCTTTTATTTTCGCTTCATTCAGAACTCAAACGGCGGGTAAAGAAGTACTATTCGGTGAAACTAAGACTTTAGAATCTTTTATTTTCGCTTCATTCAGAACTCAAACGGCGGGTAAAGAAGCACTCATCGGTGAAACTAATTAAGACTTTAGAATCTTTAAGATTCTAACCCGCCGTTAGAGTTCTGAATGAACGGCGAAAATAAAAGATTCTAAAAGATTCTCCGCTGAGCGCAAAACATAACACCAAATAAACTTTTGCTTCAGTGTAGTTTCACATTTACGGCAGATCCTTGTCTTGTTACTAGTATTAAAAGGTTTCGGCAGAAATCATTGTAAATGTTTGAGTATTAAAATCTCAACTCTTCTGAATTTCCACGTGCAATCAGTCAGGCGTGAACGTGTCAGTCTGAAATTTTATAGAACATCAACAGAGTTATGAAGCAACGTTTGTCATATTGAAAGACGTGCAAAAACTTCTATACTCTTACCAGAAAACTTCTACTGGGAAAGTGCAATTCCTTTTGAATTAAAAGAGCTTTAATGCATCGGATCAGATCAGTCAGTTCGCGTAAATGGAAATTAATTGCGCCCCCGCGGTATTTGTGTCAGAAATGAGACACGCGTCTGGCTGACAGTTCACGATTGACGGGGACTTTTATTAAGAATCTTGACTTTTTGACGCCTCTGGCACGCAGGTTATTTACCAAAACCATCTTACTGTACGTTTGTAAAACTGTTTGTCATGAATTCGAATTTGTCACGCGTTAATCCTAGTGAAAGAAAGGTTAAAATACAAAACTGGGCAATGAACACGTACGCGAAATTTCGGATCACGATATTTCGATAACCTGGTCCGAATTTTCGTTTGACAATCTGAACGAAATATCGTCGAAATGTCGCTCGCAGGTTGGCGATATTTCGCCTTGGCATTCGAATTTTCGCGTATCTGATCAATTCTTCGTCGAAATTTCGAACGAAAAGTTGCCCGTCGAAATTTCGGTGACATTCGTAGGAACAAAGAGCGAAATTCGTCGAAATACGTTTGCATGACTTTTGCACAATACTACAGTATTGTGTCATGACCGCGGATTTTGACCGCGGCTTTCATTGCGGTGAATAATTTGACCGCGATAAAGCCTCGGCTTTACCGCGGTAAAACCTCGTCCATGGTGCGGTAATACCGCGTCCAATGACCGCGGTATTACCGCGGTTTGACCGCGACCCGATGCTTCAATAATTCCAGGCGGTACTGTAATGTGCTTTTCTGCAGCAAAATTCTTGGATAGAAATGATGGAAATTTTCACTGAACATTCCTTAATTCAAGAATTGTTGTTATTTACATTTGCACAAGCATGCAGATCTACATGTATAAAAGAAATATTAAATTATGCATGATGAGCTCAATCCTAATAACCAATAATCAAACTTGTGCACTTTCTCAGGATACTGCCATAATAATTTATAATGTAAATCATCAATACTCTTTAGTAAAAATACCACTTACATCAACAGAACAGTTCTCCTGGTTTGGCCACCTGTGTTCTCCAGTAACAGTGTTGTAGAAGAACAAAGTCTCACCAGACTTGCACTTGTATTCATACCACTTACAGTCTTGAGTTGCCATCTCCACAATCTGTAATGTATGGGATATAATTTTAAAGCTACAAATGTAGTTAACTACAATATATATTGGTCAGTTTGAGTTCCATAACTTTACGTAAGGACTGCAAAATTGAAGCAAACCTGGGTTTTGAATGGATTTGAGCCACATAATAAACATCTTATTAATCTCGGTTGCTTGGTCCGTACCGTAAGTTATGGATCCTCATTAAATGACTTTACACTGACCAAGAAGCATTTTTCATTTACCTCCAAAATATATGCTCAGATTTTCTCCAATTATTCAATCATTATTTTGTGACAGAAACATTGAACAGAACAGCCCAAATAAGTAAGTGTGATGCCTGAAAAAAAATAATCCCTGACTGTTCCCTGACTTTTCATTGAAATTTGGAATTTTCCTGACCAAATCTGAATTTTACTGGACTGTGGGAACCCTGTTTTTAACTCATGGATGTGCGCAAGCGCAGAACACGAGTTATCAGTAGGGTAACTCGTGTTCAGTAGCTAATTTATTCATCGTTTTATGGTGTTGAGATCAGGACTCTCCGTTGGATGTCCGAATAGTGTTCGATATTCCGAAGATATATTTACTGATGCTTATGGTACACGTCCAAGAATTGAAAGATTTGGTCATGCAGGAGAAGATGTATTGACGGTGCCTTCCTAATGCCAGACACTCCAAACCTGGACAGACATGGTAGTGGGTCCCTATCAATCACTTAGTGGTGATGACGTAACAATGACATCATCGGTCACATGATTTTAAGTAAATCCCCATATCTCCCTCATTTCTAATGCCAGACAGTTCAACCTTGGACAGGCATGGTATTGGGTCCCCACAGATCACCTAGTGGTGACGACGTAATGATGACGTCATCGCTCACATGATTTTAAGTACATGCCCATATCTCCCTTGTTTTTAATGCCAGCCCGCTCAAATCTGGACAGACAATCATGGTTATGGGTCCCTATCAATCACCTAGAGGGGATGACATCATCGGTCACGTGATATTAAGTACATGCAGATATATCCCTCATTTCTAATGCCAGCCGGCTCAAACCTGGGCAGATATGGTAGTGGTTCCCTATCAAGCACCTAGTGGTAATGAAGTAACGATGACGTCATTGGTTACGTGATTTTAAGTACATGTACATGCCCATATCTAAAGCCAGCCAGCTAAAACCTGAACAGACATGGTAGTGGGTTGCTGTCAATCACCTAGTGGTGATGATGTAACGATGACGTCATCGGTTACATGATGTTAACTACATGCCAATATCTCCCTCATTTCTATTGCCAGACAGTTTAAAGGTATTGTTTGCCCACGATTCACTTAGTGGTGATGACGCAACGATGACGTCATCGGTAACATGATTTTTAGTATAAAAAAATAATTTGCTTTTTGATTTGCAAAGAGAGTTGTCTTTATAAGCCACTTGTGTGGAAGCCAATGCCAAGACTTTTCATGAACATGAATGGGCGCGTTGTCTACAGCACAATGTTCATCCTCCTCAGCTTCAATCCATTCTACATCATTTAAAAACTCTTCATCGCTTTGTAAGTTTTCCTTTTTTTCCAGAACAAGACAGAATGGAGTTTAATATATCCAAATGTGACTTAGTATTTACCGAAATTTTGACATTAATTATTTCACTTTATCAAACTGAACTGACATAACGTAATATATTCACATAGGTTCCATCCTAAAATTAAGAAACATGTGTTTTCTTTGATCTTCCAGCCAGTTGACCTCTCAGGGTCATGCAGTGTTTATGTGCAAGTTACATTTGGCTTAAGCGTTAGATTCCCAAAAACTCAATTCTGCATCGATGTGGACCGGATAAAAATGCGTTTTAACCTCTTTAATATGTGATTTCAAAGTTCAGTGGGGCATTTTGATTTAAAGATCAATTCGATTTACAGTAGCTACACTAAATAATAACTTTGTCACACAATCCTTGTTCAGATTGGAATTCCAGAACTACGTACTTAGACTGCATGCGTCAACACAATCAGCCATTATCAAGCAAAGGTTCTATACGTAATCAAGCTCGTTTATTCTAGCTCGTTTATTCCATACACAATAGTAATTTAACTCGTGGATGCACAAATGTGCAGAACAAGTTATTGAGTTCAGGTGGATACAAGATAACTTATTCGTCATTTCTTTCTGTGACTTGACGACTCGCCATTGACTTTCCGAATGACCGTCCAAGGTTTCGAAAAGATTTGGTCATGCTGGAGAAGATGTATTGACAGTGCCCATCTAATGCCAGACACTTCAAACCTGGACAGACATGGTAGTGGGTCCCTATCAATCACTTAGTGGTGATGATGTAACGATGACATCATCGGTCACGTGATTTTAAGTACATGCCCATATCTCCCTAATATCTAATGCCAGACAGTTCAAACTTGGACATGTATGTCATTACTTTCCCACGATTCACTTAGTGGTGATGACGTAACGATGACATCATCGGTCATGCAATTTTTAGTATTTTCCAAAACAGCTCACTGACCATCCACGAGTTGCCCTTAGGGGCCCTATGCTTGTGTCTACTGATTCCATGAAGCTGTAGGCACTATTGCTATTGGAAAGCAATGACATGTGATGATTGATATGTTGAAATTGTTGGTCACAGGAGGAGATTTTCAACATCCAATCAGAGATGGAACGACTATCACATTAGTCTAGGCATGAGCCAATTATTTTATCATTCAGCCTGTGTTGGTCTGTATAACTGGCACAATTCATTTGGTGACAAGGCTTTTAACAACATATATGTGGGCAGTTTATAAACAGACCATGCATGCTTACATTCTTCAAATGGTATTGGCAGCTGTATTAACACTGTATATTTCGTTGTATAAAACTAAAAATAACAACATTCTGAAGAACACAGCGCACCACTGTAACGCAACACTTAAAAAAGGTGTGATCTTGATATACATGTATCACATCTAGTTACAGACCTCACTACATTTAGTAAGTTGAGGAATTTCAATTTGATGTTTATACATGTACATGTACAGGTAAAATGAGCATTGCAATTTACTTGGCATAGCCTTCAACCAATGAAAGACAGGTTATCTTCAATAAGGGACTAACTATTTAACAATTATTCCCCAAAGTGAAAGTGACTATAGTGGTGGATATTTACAGAGCCTCCACTAGTCATCACACTTAGGGAAATATTTGTTTTAGCAGAAATATAGCCAGCCTAAAAGTACTGAAAACACATTAACAAATGAATTATGTGCATGCAAGACCAAAATCAGTGAATATAAGCGCTGGATATTCCATGTTTGACAAGCCACTCTAGACCGTGCTCTACCAACTTAAAAGCTTCAAACATAGGGCCCAAAAGGGCAACTTGTGGATGGTCAGTGAGCTATTTTGCGTTGTGTTATTGTGGACATTGGTGGCAGAGCCTACATTTGTTTAGTGTGTGACAAGATTAGTTTCACTGAATGCCTGTTTAGCAGAGAGTGCAAAAAATCATGTGACCGATGATGTCATGGTTATCGCATCACCACTAAGGGGTTCGAGGGGACCCAATGCCATGCCTGTCAAAGTTTGAGATGCCTGCCATTAGAAATTAGTGAGATACGTGCATGTACATGTACTAAAATTCATGTGACCAATGACGTCATTGTTATGACATTACCACTAAGTGATTCATGGGAACCCAATACCATGCCTGTCAAAGTTTGAGATGCCTGCCATTAGAAATTAGTGAGATACGTGCATGTACATGTAATAAAAATCATGGCCAATGACGGCATTGTTATGACATCACCACTAAGTGATTCATGGGAACCCAATACCATGCCTGTCAAAGTTTGAGATGCCTGCCATTAGGAATTAGAGATACAATGTACGTGCATGTACATGTACTAAAAATCATGTGACCAATGACGTCATTGTTATGACATTACCACTAAGTGATTCATGGGAACCCAATACCATGCCTGTCAAAGTTTGAGATGCCTGCCATTAGAAATTAGTGAGATACGTGCATGTACTAAAAATCATGGCCAATGACGGCATTGTTATGACATCACCACTAAGTGATTCATGGGAACCCAATACCATGCCTGTCAAAGTTTGAGATGCCTGCCATTAGAAATTAGTGAGATACGTGCATGTACTAAAATCATGTGACCCATGACGTCATTGTTAAAGTGCATGAGCCCAATTTTTTTATCATTAAAATCGATTCTTCATCAAGTAAATAGTTGAACTTTTTATATATATTTTTTAATTGAGTGTGGCATCTATGAGTTATAAAGGTTTCTATTTCCAATATGCTAATTATGTGATGACATGTGAGGCCAACAAAAGGTCACTTCTTTCTACTTGTGAATGAAACTGTTTCTGATTTATACAAAATATTTGGTAAAATCACTGATATAAGGCCCAAATATTACATGGATGTTTAGAAAAATATATTTCTGCCAGCACATAAAAAAAAAAAATGAGTCGTCACATGTCGTCACATTATTAGCATATCGGAAATAGAAACCTCTATAACTCATAGACGCAACACTCAAATAAAAAAATATTTTACAATTCAATAGCTATTTATTTGGAGAATCGATTTTAATGATAAACAAGAGCCCATCTGGGCTTTCACTCGGGCCACATGAGATTGAAGATGAAATACACTTTCATTTGAAATCCTCTTAGTGATAACCAAAGGGAAGAATTATTAGCTGAATTGAGCAGTCTTTAGGAGTGGGGAAGAATTATTAGCTGAATTTAGCAGACTTTAGGAGTGGCTGGTAGCGCAGTGACATTCATTCTCTGCTTCCCTAGTACATTATACATGTATATACATGTATGTAATTTTTCTTGCAGTTGACCTTTTTACTGTAAACACTTCTTATTCATGTAATGCACGCTTACAATTTAGTCTGCTGTTCTGCAGGTTCCGAGTACTAAGTGTCTCAAATGTATGTTTATATTTGTACCATATTATAAGTTGTATCCTGTCCACCTGTAATGGAGCTATCACTATATTTCTCTACTGTTCTTTCTACCCTGTGGCTCTTTATAGCAGCTTGCTGATCGCATCCATATTGGTATTTGTTGGATTAAAGATTATTAACTGAAATGCCTGTTGGTTACTATTTAAAAGCTTTTACCCTCATTCCCAAAACTGCAGTCTGCAGTCATTATATAATAATATTACAGAACTATAAAGGGAACTTTTGGAAACCTTTAATTTCTCTAACCAAAACCTCGGCCGTGAGAGGATTCTTGTTTCAGTTGAATATTGCTTGACTCATCATAATAATTAGAATTTCTGTCTGGCTTCGTGTTGGCGAGTGACTGTCAGTGTTGCTCTCACAGTCTTGCTCTCAGGAGTTCAGATGTCTTCAGATTTAGATAGAGGAGAGAAACCCATAACTGCTCAACCACAGTACATACATGTATATATTTGCTAGTAAATCGCTATATCTCGCTATAAATCAGCTACTGTATATGGCCTCACAAATGCCTCCAGCACCACTGTACAGTCATTTGATGGTCAGCAACTGGTATCTGCTGATTCACAGGCAGTTGCACTGACAGTACTAACTTATGGTCTCCCTACACTGAAAGCTAGTTTGCAAGCAACAGGTTGGGCAGGGGCTATTTCTCATAATTCTTAAGTCAAGTTACAATACATAATTAAATGTAATACATATGCATATATACAATTGTACATATGCATATATATTTTTCTCACCACAACTTTTATCAATATTGTCACGAGGTATGGAACATACTAGGCTGCATTGTTTTTTCTATACTTACATTGTACATGTAGCAGTCATAATATGAGAACAGTAGCAGGGACAACTGTTCAGTTAATAAGTTACTTAGTTTTGCTTATGATGACTTCATTACGACAGTACCATGGACAACTGCTTGCCGATAGATATTACATCCTACAGTGGCAGGGTAACTGTTTGGTATACAATTGTATGTGTATGAAGTGATAATTTTGCTATAACCATATTGCAAACAATATGTTGTATTCACCTTGTTTAGTACCAAAACTATGATTTTTAAGCTGCAACTTCATTTAACTCACTTCTAAATGGGGAGGGTACCGTTTCTAACAGGAAATGCATATGATGTCGGCCACCCCTCCTCCCTCAGTTTTGCAAGGTTTGCAGATCTTAATTACCCCAAATTTACAAAGAATATGTTGTGTTTGTCGTGTTTTGTACCAAAACTATGATTTTAATGCTGCAACTTTATTTAATCCAGATCTGGACTGGACAATAGAAAACGAAACTGTCCCAGAATGCTTTGCAGCCCAAACCAAAAGGGTGATGGACTTTTATGGGTAGAAAGCAATGTGTCGTAGAGACATGGGGTTTTCACCCAAATGTTACCCATAGAAAACTGCAGGGGTCTTCCTAATTTGGTTGAGATCAACTTTCAGGGGGTGGGGGGGGGGGGAGTGGGGGGAGTGATAGGAAAAACAAAATTGCAAAAATGCCTTAACCATCCTGAACTTCATTTATACAAGTGTTACATAAAAAAATAATCTCGCAGGGCAAAATTACATCAGATAGGCTGGTTTTTATTTCTCCTAACTACAGTATGTGTAACATATACCAAACATTAATCCATGAACTACAAATATTCCCTACCCCACCCCCCTGGAAATGGCATACCCATTTGTTTTTGCAAAATGTCTCAGGAACGTCATTCATGACAAAACTGATTGGTTTCTAAGTTTTCAAGCCCAACACAGAACCACACTATTAATGTTAAACAGTTGCCCAGGCCCTGCTCGGCCAAGCAAAAAGTGAGAAAGAAATGCCTTAACACCCCCTGAACTTCATTTGTGCAAATAACACATCAAATATATGTTCTAGTTGGGTGAAATTACATTCATTTTTATTTCATTAACTATTTGCTACATACATTTACCAAACATTAATTAAGTATTTAATGATTGTATTATTTCTATGATTATCTTTAGGAACTATTATTTTATATGTGATTATGTGGTCATGCATCTTAATGTTGTGTCCAATTATTTGTGTCTTTTATGGGCTATATTGCTATGATAATCCAGCATATTCACAGAATGGCCAAATAGACTATTCTGTTTCTGGCTAACATAATTATTGTATTTGTTGTGCTACATGTACATGTATATACATGTAATTCTTGTTAATTGTTGATACATTTTACATACATGTAATTATGCATGTTGTATCAGATTTTAGTCTAATAATTGTTGTGCCTTAAATCTATGGGTTATTGCCGTGATAATCCAGCATAGTCATAGACTGGCCAAATAGACTATTTTGTTTCTGCTATATACATGTAATCCTGATGTGTGCTAGTTTTTAGCCTAATTTACTGTGCCTTTTATGGGCTAATGATATGATTATTCAGCATAGTCACGGACCTGCTAATTTACCGTGCTGGTGTAAGCAGCCGTTAATGGAGCTAGCACAAATGGCGTGATGATGCTAAGAACGGCTGTGAAGGAGACTTTGGACTGGCCAGATGGGCTTTTTTATCACTGGCTTATTACCGATTTTCAGGTTCTCTTCAAGCATACCAAAACGATACAGTTCGGGAAACAACGTTTAGTATTGCCGCTACTTGGCATACCAAAATCTCCACTCTGTCCAGTGCATATGTATGTGAGTATGTGTTCAATGATTCCAGCCTCAAACACATCTCCTGCATTCGTATTGCCCGCTAAATCAGGAAAGGTTACCCCTATCACAAAAGTTCAATACATCTCGTTTTTTCGTGACCTGCTTCGTCGGGCTGGTGTTCAGAATTATGAGAGTTACCGAGGGCACTCCTTTAGATGCAGGGCTGCATCATGAGCTTTTCACCTGGGAGTGCCGGGTGAAGTTATTCAGGTCTATGGGGATTGGGTATCCGATGCCTATAAGTCATACCTAGAGTTATCAACGTCGGCTAAACTTCAATTAGCTCAATGTATGCGTGCCGTATAGGTTAGCAGATTCTTTTTTGGGTTTTTGGAGGGTCACAGGAGTTTATTCTAGTTGACGTGTAGTTCAGAACCTTGTAATAATTACCTTGGAAGGTTCGAATAAACTTTTCTCTCTGCCAACAAAAAGGAATCTTGTTATTATTTGTATGTTGTTGTTCGTGAAGTCTTCTAGAAGGGAAATTAAATGTATGTGATTGCATTCGATTGAACCGATTCGTCTGGTATAATATTTTAAAACATGTATGAGTGATAAACCTCAAATTTGTCATTAAATTTCACCCAATAATCGAAAATTTCCTATTGAGAATCACTAGAAAATCAAACGTTTTAGAATGACAAATTCCCCAAATATTGACAGGGAATGACAAAATCATGTGGAGTTTTGTCGTTATAAAATGTTTGATTTTCTAGTGATTCTCAATAGGAAATTTTCGATTGGAGTCGTAAACTACACTTGATCCACATCTTCTGACAGCTCAAATATGACCCAAAGTGTAGTTTACGACTCCAATCGAAAATTTCTTATTGAGAATCGACAAAACTCCATGTACAGTATGTTGCCCTAATTCCGGCCGGTCCCAATTCCAGCCACTTTGTCTTTGAAACTCGATTATTCTCCGTAAACTATAAATAAACAAACGACACAATCCGATAAATTATTGATTAGTGTGCTTCCGTAAACTATTGTTGTGGGCGTCCTGTCATCTTTTTAGCGGGGAAATCCAAGCTTTTGTAATGCATGAGTCAACTTAAACCCCCACCCCCCCCAACCCGGGACAAGGTGGAGATTTGTTTTCTCACCTTCACAAAAAAGGACAAATACCCCACCCCCTGGGGCAACATTTTCACTACAAAGTTAACAAAATGCCCCCACCCTGATAACACTTTGTTGGATGAGTATAAGAGACTCCTAGACATTCTGTTCAAAACCTCCCCAATGCCCCAGGGTGTGGGGCAGGTATTTTCATCCAATCCCCTACTAATCCCCACGTTTCTCCCACCTTGTCCCGGGTTGGGGGGGGTGGGGGTTTAAGTTGACTCATGCATAAAGGTAAGTCGAGTCTCAATTTCTCCAAGTGTGTCTTTTGACTGTACTTTGAATTGGGTAATAAAGCAACAGAAGCGTTTTTTCGCAAAGTAGGGTATGTGAAATGTTGATTTTTGGCATAGATGAAACTCTAAACATTACCTCAGTTCTGAGAGGAAAATTAGTCTGAACGGTTTCAAATTACGGAGTGCAACTTCAACTAAATGTCCGCCTGTATTTTCGTTTGGCGTGCCTAATTCCGGCATGGCGGTATAGTTTCTAATTTTGGTCTATTTGGAGCCCATACTAAACTGTAAACAAGCGTTTTTGTCGTGTTTATTGCCGTACTCTCGTTACACTGAGGGTCATAGAAACAGTGGGCGTATCTGAAATGCATGAAAGCCTTCTCCACCGCAATCAAAATGACAATGCGAACCATTTTGCAATATCCAAAGATGAGCGATTGAGCGAACAAACCAGCAGTTGTCATGTCATCGTGGGCGCAGTTGTTGTAATACAGGGATCGTGATTCATATTTTTTCACCTCAAATACCTTGACAAGCAGCCACAGGAGTTTCTAGTTGAAATAAGCCGAGAAAATATCGCCAAAACTTCAAGTACACATCTTTATCCTTATCGGCCGGAATTAGGGCAACCCTACCGGAATTAGGACAACCAATTTGAACAATATTTTTAGAAATAACTTGGTTAAATCGTGAAGAAAAACGAATCAAAACTTTACAATAGGGTTAATGAAGGAATAAGCTAATCTCGTGGGAAATTTCCTGAACGATGCTTTTATTCAAGATAAGTTATAATGATAAATGCAAAAAATGGCCGGAATAAGGGCAACATTACATGTTTGATTTTCTTCTTCTAGTTCTAATGATTGTAAATAGGACATTTTCAATTAGAGTCGTAAACTACACTTTATCCCACAAAAGCACTTACCGAACGAATACGAAGTGAACTGTTCCAAAATTCGGGTTGTAGCTAACAGCAAACAGCGATTTCTGACACTTCTCTCACATGCGACAGGACGACGCCATCTTGATTTCAACTTTCGCGGGACCGTCCTACTGTGGACCACAGGAAACCCGGTATTTTCGATTTGTACCACAAGGAAGCCCGGTATTTTCAATTTCTGTGCTAAAAAGCCCGGTTCAAGTTTCGATTATCAGTAGCCTGCGAAATACCCGGAAAAAAACACAGAAACGATTGCGAAAAATCCGGAAAAAACCCCACAGAAACGCTTGCTACGCAGGCTAATTATCAGCGGATTGATACGTGGCACACCACAGGCAGCCCAAGCTAATGATTTGTACCGAAGAATGTATTTGAAATTTTAGAAAAATCAGTGCTAAGAAAGTCACAAATAATCGGAGAGTGGTTTGTTTATATCAAATGCAAATTAACGTTGCGTCCCGCATGTAACACGAAGCTCAAGCTAGCCGGCTCTCCGGTGTAAAAAAAACATTTTCGAAAAACACACCGGAGAGCCGGCAAGGCGGGCTAGCAGGCCAATATCAAGCTCTAATAAAAGTGTCAATCATTACACTGTAATGTTTATGCAGCATAACAACATATCTGCTAAGATTTAGTCATTTATCACAGAGTTAACACAGAAAGAAAACACACTGGCGACTTCACCTTTTAGCTTGGCTATCCAAGTTAAGGGTCTTCGTTTTCAATTTTTTTTAAATGAAGGCCCCAATTTCCTCTCTCGGACTTTATCGTAACTTAGGGACGGACCATTTGAAAATTGATGGGGGGGGGGGGGGGGGGGGGGTGTGGTACCCGGATTTCTTTTTGCTCGAAACCTTTTTTAGGACTCCAACTGCTGCAAGAACTTTTTTTATGGCGTCGGACCTTGCACGATATTTTTTTAAGGCATTCAGTATTTTGGTTTTACATCAAGAACATTTTACACAACTTTAATGTTTCTAGAAACATTAAGAAACATTAAGAAACATAAAATCTATCTTCTCAAATCACAACTGCCCTAGTTATGTGTTAGATGTATGTTTGTTGATAATATTTTTAGTTGATTAGTTTAATATATTAGCAAATTAGTCTAATAGGCTGTACCATTGTTTTGGGTGGAATCTAATGTTTTCACTTTAAAAATTTGGTTCCTATCCTTACCTAGATATTTTCTAATCCAAATCCTATAGGAGCTATCGAGGCTTAAGTCAACCGCAGTTTTATATACCTTGAACCTGTATTTTACTTTGTCCTGTGGCAGTGGTTAACTCGAAAGCTTCGGCTCCTTTAACCACTGCACACTCTCCCCCTGTTACTACCATATTTAATACTGTCTTTTATGTATCCTCCTCCTATATGTCTATCATACTCTTTAACTTGTAATTATCCGTGTAGTATATAGAGTGGAAAATAGAGAAAACTGAAAACTAAACTGAAACTAGATTTATGGTATTTTCCATGTGCATTAATTACTTTTGTTTAGTAGAAAACATATATCAGGCATGTTTTCACAAAAGGAGCCTCAGAACCTAAGACTCCCTTTTGAGAAAACATGCCTGATCTTGTGTGCCTTTAGCTTTAAAAGCCAGTTTTGTCTTTTTCTTGAAAGGTCAAAAGACAGTTTAAGAGTTTTCTGGCCTTTCTATCACATAATTTACTTGTGTGAGATTATCCCATAATTTCTTTATTTGAGAGCTAGAGGTTAGGATTAGGTTAAAAAAAAACGCCATTTTCTGGTATTTCTACTCAAAATACGGCGAAATTGCATCCACTAAACTTAATCTACAGGAAAAGAACGTCGTATTGCCGTGTAGTGCATCGAAATCCATTAAAAGCTTGAGGAATGGCGCTACTTTGAAATTTAAGTTACACAAGTAAATTAATGTGTACCTGTTGGCTTCAAAAGCCGGTAACTCACTTTTCAACGTTTTAATTCATCAGTTTTCATCGATTTTTTTTAACTAGTCATCCCTACCCCTCACCCCCACATAAAATACCTTGAGATCAATTATGGGATAGAAATGCCAGAAAAGTCTTAAACTGTCATTTGCCCTTTCAAGAAAACGGCAAAAACACGAGTTATTGGCTTTTAAAGCTAAAGGCACACAATATAAGGCATGTTCTCACAAAAGGGGGTCTTATGTTCTAAAACTCCTTTTGTGAAAACATGCCTGGTATACATGTATTCTTCTTGAAATCTCTACCTCACACTCCTTCCCAGATGGATACTTAAAATTATACTGTTAATTCGTGCATCATATTGTATTGCAGTGCATCATATTGCATTGTTCCGTAGTCTCAAATAAAACAAATTAAAATGAAAAAGTGCTCAACATTGACTCTTCTTAATATTTATGCGCATATAATTAGCTACTCGAAAACGAGGCTATCCCCGCATCGTTGCTTCGCTGAAAAGCAAAATGGCGTCGCGGATGGAGCAACGCAGCAATGCTGAGAGGAACACAGCAATCCTCACTCATTCCTCTCAGTATGCGTTGGAGACAAAATTGTCCTTTCGAACTAAAATGCACGTTGCATCCTCGATGCGGGGATAGCCTCGTTTTCGAGTCGGTGAATTAAATATGCGCATAAATATTAAGAAGAGTGAATTGGCATATATAACTAATCTCTTGTACACAAATGCATTATTTGTCCTATGGGAATGTGCCTTTGATTATGAGCTTAGATAATATACCGTCCTGCGTATGGAAGAAAAAAAGCATGTCTTTAAATATTGCTCTCTAAAACACTGGTTTCCTGTGTTCTGGAGACTAAACATTGGCTGAACCTGTTTCAGCTAATGAACAAAGTTCCACCCTTGCTCGATTTTTTTTCGGGGTGATTTTGGCTCGTTCGCTCTTTTTTCTGTGGAAATTCGGCCTGCTCGATTTTTTTTTTGGGGATTTGCGGTACCCCCCCCCCCCCCCCCCCCCCCCCCCCCCCCATCAATTTTCAAATTGTCCGTCCCTTACCGAAAACTTAGGGATTCTATGAATCGGGGAACGAATAAGAACTAATATGAAACCGGAAGTACGAAGGTGGTACGTGTAAATAGCATCCGATTCGCTCCCAACTCCATTCCAACACAATAGCCCGATTTTAAAACTCTGTAGCAGCAGTACAGATTTTTGCAAAAGTAAAATTCCATAGTTCCAAAGATCGTAGCAAAAAAGTGAATAAATCGCCGTGTCCCATCTATACGCGTAAACATCGAAAGGCGATACATTTATCACAGAGCTAACAGAAAGAAAGCCCTGGCTAAACTATGACACATGTCAGTTGCCAGCACCGACTAGCCTCCTCCGCACGCATTTCTAATTTTCGAAGAAATCAGATGTGCTCCATGTGGCAGGTGAAGAACAGACAGGTAACACAATTCACGATATTTTCGCGGTTTTTCCGGTACTTATAGATGGCTGCCGAGGAGGCTAAGCACCGACAATATTATCCGGTTTATGTACTGTTTAAAACACGAACAGCAGTGTTTTATCAAGTTTAAAAATTCGAGGGCGAAGCCCGAGAATTTTTAGACTTGATAAAACACGTGCTGTGAGTGTTTTAAACGGCTTCAAAAACGCTTTAAGAATGCAATGAAAGAAAGACGCACATCTCAAGGGAATGGTTACGTAATGAACCACTGAACCTTTGTATTCACAACGCCATGCAAAATATTGGAGTAATCACCGTCTGCAATTACAAACATCTCAAGGGAATGACATGAAGAAATTACCATACTATGTTGACTGTTTGAAGCGACGTTTCGCAATACAAGAAGAATCTGCACTTGAAGGATTTGGTGTCGTGGTTTACCTCGATAAAGTTCAAGACTTGGAAAGCGATGTGACTGACATGACGGCAGACTCTAAATTTTTGACTCCGGCACAAACTATGTAAGTTTATTGCACGTTTTTATTATTTTACGGCTTTGAGTTTGGTTTAATAATTGGAACTAAACAGTATCTCGGTAAACAAGTTGGATACCTTCATTTTAAAAATATTATCTGTGTATCTCGGTAGTCTGCTGATATTAGTAAATCTAGTGCAAAATTTATTATCTAGGTACCTTATGTTCCGTGTACTTTTTGCTATCTTTGGGTCTTTATCAGTGAATTCTTAATTAGGATGAAACTTTATATAATATTTCATGTTCATTAGTATTCTTTATATAAAACGTTCATCCTAATTTGCAATTCAATGAGAAAGCTGAAACATCAATAGAAATTCCATTGTCTCAATCATTAACCCCGTTTCCCTCTGGGACGGAATTCAAATCCCTCCGCGGGCCTTTTAGAATGATGAGATTTTATCGGGTATAAAGGGACATGCACGTGACTGATTTGCTTCATCTGATTGGACAAAATGCTCATTAATTATTCATGAGTTTTTGAAAGGTTTATAAAGTAAGATTATCTTTCCATTTTGATTGTATCAAGCATAAATTTTAGTCTACGTTGAGTCGGATAAGAAATGCAAAACAAAAAATTGAAAGCTACAAATGTACGTGTCCAATGACAAAACCTTAATAAAACCTGTTTCATATTAGAGAAACATCTCAGTATGTATATAATAAACAAATTACAAGATGGAAAGTGCTTTTGTATGGTATTTACACACTTGTTTGTTTCCACAAAACTCACTCGCTCGTACCTCGCTCGTTCGTTTTGTGAAAACAAACTCGTGCGTAAATACCATACGCCAGCACTTCTCATTAACTCTTTGTCGTCCGATCGTGTGTGAGCTCAATTGGTGAAATCCTGAGTGCTAACTCAACCCTCCCCCTCAGTTCAAGTTTGGCTAGCCCGGGGTAGTTAAATACTGCTGACTTTTTAAGCCGAGGGCTCAAACTTTCTCCACAATGCCATTCGGGTGAATTCTACGAACTGGTCGACGGTAGGTATTGCAACTTCTGTAGGTTTTCTAATGAAATGTGCTCTAATTTTGGAGAAAAATGCCACTGTCAGAGAGCTTGAGGACATCATTAAGTATGAGGACGGCTGAAAATTACTTGGTTTGCTTTTATTAGGCATTGTGAGGGGATTTCACAGGGTTTTTCCGTTGTGTTTGTGCTTTCAGACACGGGGAAAAATTCTTCAATGAAATCTTTGAAATCCTGCAGTTGGTTGTCTTTTACCCCTGCTCAACCTATTAGGATGTGTTTTTGTCACTTTAAAGCAACGGCTTGAGTCCAAATCACCGCTCTTGGCTGTAGGGGTAAAAGACTTATAAAAAAAACAATACCGGAGTCCCGAAACCCCTTGTGGATTTTTGTCCATTACCCAGCATGCAATCGGAGGTGGGAGCAGGAAAATGTGGTCGAGTGAAATGCAGTGCAAACATCGCCGTGGTTCACCGTCTCTTGGTGTGTTTTGTGAAAACAAACCTGCTGGTTGGAAAGATTGAACAAGGTACTGTAACGACTGAGTGGTTATTTTGTGTTTGCTCTTGATTTCAAGTGCGAATGGGAAGGTTTTTTTGAGCCGATTTTCAGCTCCTCGAAATTAGTGAAAATCGAAGAAACGAAACAATCGCCAAAACAAATGGGCTTTTCTCCATAGTGAAAGAGTCGAGCGATCCCTGTTATAGCTCTGACTTTGAAGCCATACATCCCTTCGCATAATATCGCAACATCGTCTTTCCAGCATGTCAGCTAGACTGTAAAGAGTTAAGTAATCTCTATATTCAGTATACCTGTATAACGCGGTACAGAGAGAGATCGCACGAGATCGGTAAACCAGCCAAAAACGCCGTCAAAATTATTTTAGTGCTGCCCTACCGATCACGGTGTTTGCGCTGGTATGTATTATGACCGAGAGTAAAATGAAATGTGGCATAAAACCTAAGAAACGCACCTCAAACAAGAGCGTCAGTTGAAATATCCTGAGCCTGTTGGAAGGCTTTCGCACGAGTGAAGTTAAATAAAACATTAAACTGCTTACATTTGAGAGATGGGACTCCAAATTTGAGAGAAATCTTGATTTTACTGTATTAAATTATGTAAATAAATTAACTTGGCATTGTTACGTGACCAGCACAGTGCAATCTGATTGGCGGTGAACCAATCTCGTTCCCAGAGCCCGCGATCTTTTGGCCAGCGCAAAATTTTGCAGCATGAAATAAAAAAAACTAGACGCATGCGCATAAATTTTGCTGCACAGAACAACGGCCTGCAGATTAAGGGCGCGTTCGATTGACCGTATTCCGGAATAAGAATAGATGGAATAATCTCTGGAAATCACTGTCCCGGCACATTTTGCACTATAAGCTACTAACGTTTGCTGAAATGTGATATTCAGGATACATTTAGTGTTCCAGTGACTAAAAAATCCCAACACAAGCGATTTGTAGTGATAATTCTGTGTATTCTTATTCCGGAATACGGTCAATCGAACGTACCTGCCACAGGCAGCCCGAGTAAAAACTTGATTAAACAGTAACTGAACTTGATTGTCAAAAAACAAATTTTAATTAAATTACAACTTGAAAACTTGATTAATGCGCAACTTGAAAACTTGTTTAATTCGCAACTTGAAATCGTGATTTATTAGCAACTTGAAAACTTGTTTAATTCGCAACTTGAAATCGTGATTTATTCGCAACTTGAAAACTTGTTTAATTCGCAACTTGAAATCGTGATTTATTCGCAACTTGAAAACTTGTTTAATTCGCAACTTGAAAACTTGATCTATTCGGAACTTAAAAACTTGATTAATTCGCAACATGAAAAACTTGATTAATTCGCAACATGAAAAACTTGATTAATTCGCAACTTGAAAACTTGCGTTTAATTGCAACTTGAAAACTTGATTAATTCGCAACCACTTCAAGTCTTTTGTCACGTGACCTAACGTATTTCCTCGAATAAGCGCCCGGGCGATTATTTCAAATTTTGGCTAAAAGGGTGGGTGCTTATTCGAGGGGCGCGCTTATTTCCAGCTTTATTGCTAAAACCAAAACAAACCAGAAGCAACAGTAACATTCATATTGTTGTCGTAGTTCTACTTGATAATCGCAATTTAGGTCAAAGGGGCTATGTCATGGTACTGCGCATGTATCGAGTAATCACTCGGTTGGTGGCTTTAATTAGATACAAACAGTTAAACTTCCCTCCCTCAATTCTTGATTGAAAGGATTTTCAATATTTTCCCTGGAGACTGTTTATTTACACTGTTTGTTGTGGCCGAGGGGTTCGTTAGTTCATATCAAAATCGGTGAAAATAGCTGTTTCCGGCCCGGAAGGTGAATGTAAAGTCTATTACCGTGACACAGCCCCTTTAAACATTGCTTGTAAAAAGAACGAGACAAACACTGTATGTTGGTCGGCTTGAATTGTCGTGTAATCTCTTTACCGTATTAACCCCGGATTTAGCCCGTCTGGAAAAGTGACGGGGGGGGGGGGGGGGTGAAGATAGAGCGCTTCGCTTTTACTCCCGGCCTTCCCATCTTTCCCTTCGCGGCCGGCTCCGTACCCAAGCAAGCGAGCGACTGGGAATGAGGCTGGTTCAGTGTAGTTATTTACACAGCTAATGTCCATCTGGCCGTTCCAACATAACGACTTACGTGAATCGAAAAGGAAGACGCCTTTTTGCGAGTTGCGGACGCCTTGTTTCGAGACTGGCGGAGGTGGGAGGTGGGGCTGTCACAAAGTGTGACTTGTGGCGGTTGTCTGTTCCTACCTTTGTTGAATGACATTTATTTCTCAACACCTCATTGAGATAAACGGATTAGTGATTATCGCGATACTTGAATAAATGGCCACGCTCGTGGCAAATTAATCCCAAGCTGGGTGGTGTGGCGTAGTTGATGTTTGCATTCACCAAACTGAGCTTGACGCTGGCATACAAAGCACATTTCACACATCGAGACTGATTACACAGTAGCTTTTCTGGGCGCAACATAAATATCAGTGTATGATTCTTTGCTTTTTTCAGTTATTCTTACACGGAAATTTATTTGATTAAAATAACCGTTTACAAACGTGAAAGGACAGGTTCTAGAAATGACATTCTAGCAAAATATATATTTATAGAGAGCTTAAAGATGTACTGTCAATGAAACTGAGCCTTCAAGTCCTCTTCATACACTTCAATCTCTGCTGGAAGAAGCTAAAAGGTATTGTTATTTATAGAGAATGCTCCATTGTGTTCTAATTCATGTTTTACAAATCAAAAGATCTCAGAATTGCATTCAAATGTATTTCTCATTGACACTGAGCACTTAACTCACATCATTCCGTGCAGTCAGTTTGGTTTTGGCAACATTACAAACTGGCACAAACTGACTCCAAGCTTTTCTTCCATTCTCTTTTTTTTCAAACACATGCAAAATTGATAAAGTTCTTCTCGAGCTACCTTTCTAACAAACCCAGCTGAAGCGTAGCAGTGATTTTTTTTAAACCGAAATCGGGTAGGAAGAGGAGGAGAAACAGAGACGAAGATTTGCACTATGTACGCTTTCAAAAATAACACAAAATATGAAAGTTGGGAACTTCCCGCTCCAGCACGTTAAGATGATTTTTATAAAGTCGTCTTACTTTTGCCAGAAAGACTTAGAAACAAGGAGCTGATCGGTTAAAATACTACAACAGAGTATTTTCTAAAGTGAACAAGGTGACCTGATTTATTACACTCTCAACATTTTTCGAAACATAAGCTTAGCACGCACGTCATATGAGGAAAACAGAGTAAGGCAACTTAAAAAACCTAAACGAAAACATGTTAGTCTTTCGACACATTCGTAAAATTTCCCTTCTAAGCCGGGTGGGTGGGTCATTAGATTTTTTGTGCGATTCTTTATTCCATCTGAAAGAAACCAGAATGATACTCACTCCTATTTCACCTCAGAGCTGAGTCGCGTTTATTATTCGAATTCGCGTACCATTTTCACGTTCGGATTTCATTGAGATTGACGACAGCATCTTCCATTTTTGTTTTCATTTTGCAACTTCCTGGGGAAGACAGAATTGTACTGAAAACTTCAAAAGAATTGTTTGCTTCAGAGCCGTGAGAAGCAAAATGGGAATATTAGTTCAGTTCTGCTGTTAAAAAAAGTAGAAAAACCTTCAGTGTGGTGAATCTCTTGCGGTTCTCACTGATTTTGAACAAGTAAACTAATTAAATATCAGTTTGCCGCCAACTAATAACAAATTAGTTTTGAACAGAAGTACGTAACTTCTGGTTTGAATGATAAGGCCATCCCTATTTTTTCCCCGTTTCTCATCGGTGGGGTTTTCAAAAATTGGGTCGGTCGGTCGGGTGAGAAAAAAAATATATTTTAAAAAATGCGCGGAGAGACTGGAACTAATAAGGCGCGGTTGCACAGGCGAGGTTACAAACCAACATGGACGACGATGTCGTCGTCCGTATACGCTACAAACATGGAATTACAAATGCACCGCCGAAACTATTGTGTAACCTACCCTCGAGCATGAGCTTCCAGGAGCTGCTCTAGGGTTTCTTCACCCCCACGGCCCCTCCCCCCCATTTTTTTTTATTTTTACAAAAAGCCACAAAAATGGGTCGGTCGGACGATGAGAAACGGAAAAAAATTAGGATGGCCTAAGACCTAAGTTATAAGGTGAATAGAATGGGGAACTGAAGATGACTACGTATTTTTTTTTTACTTTTTGATCTCACTGAACTAGTTAAGATTACCAGCTTTTCTCCCACTGTCGTTTCCTACAGCTCTAACACAAACGACGAAGCAATGGCCGCGTTAAAATTTATTCTTCAAAACAAAATCAGGATGGAAGAGTGGAAAGAAAGACCACGAAAAAATATTTGCAGGACGAGTGAGCTAAGCACGCCATCGACAAATCTCTCAAAAATGTCAGGCTCGTTCTCCTCTCGCACTTTAATACCGTCTTTTTATTGAATGCTTTTTCCTTCTACACGAGACTGCGAACAGTCCCTTTATTTTTCTTGGTCTCTAGTCACAAAAAACTCGAAAAACGATGTTTTGGGATTTCGTTCGCGCCCAATCCGCACTCGGCCAAACATCGTTTTTCGAGTTTTTCGTGACTAGAGATCAAGAAAAATAAAGGGACTGTTCGCAGTCTACTTCTACACAGACAAGACTTTTTGTGTGACAGCAACATACTGCGCTACACTCACCTTCTGGCTCTAATAGAAACATTTCTTTACAAAACAGTTGTGCTCATGCTATGTGTACAGAGATAATAAAACCATTTAAAAATATTAAGATTGTACGAGGAAAGTTGTAGCCGTTTTTTTAAAACATCAACAGACATCGGGCGTTGTTCAAAAGAAGAATTATGTCGTCATTGGTTTCGGTTTAAAATATGATGGAAAAATTCCTTTCATGTCTTATAGAAACTACGTACAGTGCAGGTAATTACCGATTTCATCTCAGATATAACGTAATACACATGTTCCATCAAGAGATCGATCACGCTATACTCGTTGTCAATAAAAATAGAAACACGCGCAATAGCGGCGAGTGTTTCTCGGTTTTTTGTTTTCGTTTTTAAACTTCCCAGGGAAGGAAGAATCGAAATGAAAACTAAACTTTTCCTTTAGGTTTAATTCAGAATATCGAAAAGACACTGAAACTAGCTGGAAGATTCTTTTCATTTTCTTTAGGAAACTAAACTATTGTCAAACATAAAGACCTTGATGAATCGGAGCTGGTGAACTAATTTATTCTGAAAATGTAAGCAGAACAAATGAAATAACGCCAAAAGCCAAGTTCAACTAGTGAATCAATAGAGATAATGTTAAACGCTGATTAAGAAAAGCTGAATATAGTGAACACAGATCCCTCAGTGTGAAAACGTGAGAATACACTGACAGTAAATGTTGAGTGTTTAAATCTGGATAAGGGCGTATATTGTTTGCTAAAGTCGCATGTGGAGAATACATGACTATTAAAAGTGTTCGAGATACAGTATTATCGTTATCATCATCATCATATTCATTATCATCACTATAATTAGTAATACCAATATTATGGATTAGTTATCTAATTGTGTTAGAGGCACTCCGTTCCTTTTGATACAATCCAATCTCTGCTGGAAGAAGGCATTTCTATTTATAGACAATGCTGCTTTCTGTTCGAATTATCTTTTTTTACAAATCAAAAGATCTCAGAATAGACCCTTTCAGCTTGCCTGTTTGTTGCCCCATTTCAGACCTCGTGAGTAGTTCTCCAGAGGATTATTCAGTGCTTTGTTTTCACAAACAGGCCATAAGAATGTGCTTTCATTTACACTTGCAGTTTATAACTCACATTAATCAGTCTACAGTTTTGTTTTTGTCAAACTGGCACAAACTGACTCCAGGCTATTCTTCCATCCTCTGTTTTTTTTCAAACACAAAATTGATAAGTTCTTTTCGAGCAGCTACATTCCTAACAAACTCAGCTGAAGCGTCACATGGATTATTTTTAAAACCGAAATCGGGCAGGAAGAGGAGGAGAAACAGACGTTTTCGGCTATGTACGCTTTCAAAAATATCACAAAAAATGAAACTCGGGAGCGTCCCGCTTCAGCACGTTAAGACTGATGATCTTTATAAAGTCATGTTACTTTTCCATACAGACAGGTCATTTGGGAGCAGCAGCAGCAACGTAGAAACACCGAGTACCAGAAACACAGAGAAACAAGGAGCTGATTGGTTAAAATACTACAACGCAGTATTTTCTACAAGTGAACAGGGTGAGCTGATTACATTATCAACATTTGTGACGTGCTTGGTATACTTATTTTATGACAGGTTTGTGTTCAAACTTAAAAAGCCTCAAGGAAAACATGTTAGTCCTCAGTTTGAGACCGAACTATTTGATGGCGCCAGTTTTGAGACAACACATTCTTTATTATATCATAACGCTTTGGTAAATTATGTAGATAGTGCATGGATAAATTTCAAGCTATACATACGGTAATGCGCGAAAGTTCTGATAGAACGTGATTCATTAGCTGCGGTATTACATTTGTAGTTACGACAAAGTTAAAGACGCGATAAATACTGGTATGTAATGAAAAAACGTTATATTTGCTGGAAACGGCGTTCGACACATTCATGTGGTAATTTTTTCTTTTCTTTGTGCAATTCTTTATTCCATCTGAAAGAAACCAGACCAATGTTCACTGCTTATTTCATGTCAAAGATAAACCACTAAACTGCCTCGTTGAATGCCGAGTCGCGTTGATTATTCAAATTTGCGTACCATTTTGACGTTCGATTTCCCGATTGACATTGACGACAGAATCTTCCATATTTTGTTTTCATTTTACAACTTCCTGGGGAAGACAGAATTGTACTGAAAATTGCAAAAAAAATGTTTGCAAAAAAATGCTATAGTCCTCAGTTTGAGACAGACCTGTTTGATGGCGCCAGTTTTGAGACAACACATTCTTTATTATATCATAACGCTGTGGTATATTATGTAGATAGTGCATGCATGGATAAATTTCAAGCTATACAGTAATGCGCGAAAGTGCTGATAGAACGTGAATGCTGCGGTATTACATTAAATTTTGTAGTTACGACAAAGTTAAAGACGCGATAAATACTGGTATGTAATGAAAAAACGTTATATTTGCTGGAAACGGCGTTCGACACATTCATTGGGTAAAGTTTTCTTTCTAGGTGTGGCTGGGTCACTAGATTTTTGTGCAATTCTTTATTCCATCTGAAAGAAACCAGACCAATGTTCACTGCTTATTTCATGTCAAAGACTGATAAACCACTAAACTGCCTCGTTGAATGCCTAGTCGCGTTTATATTATTCAAATTTGCGTACCATTTTGACGTTCGATTTCCATTGACGACAGAATCTTCCATATTTTGTTTTCAATTTACAACTTCCTGGGGAAGTCAGAATTGTACTGAAAACTGAAAAAAAAAAACGTTTGCGTCAGAGAGAAGCCAAATAAGAATATTAGTTTAGTTCTGTTGGAAAAAGGTGGAAAATCATATATTTGAACATGTAGGCAAATTAAACAAAAGCAAGCCTAGTTAACCATAAATTAGTAACACTGATTAACATGGGGATCGTTCTCTTCAGTACTGTGAGAGGATTTATATTAAAACATTTTACCTTTGCACGCAGACAAGCCATTTGTGAGCAGCAGCAGCAACGTAGAAATACACAGAGAAACAAGTAGCTGATTGGTTAGAATACTACAACGCAGTATTTTCTACAAGTGAACAAGGTGAGCTGATTACACTATCAACATTTGTGACGTGCTTGGTAAACTTATTGTATGACAGGTTTGTGTTCAAGTTCGAAGAAGAAAAACAGAGTAAGAAACTTAAAAAGCCTCAAGGAAAACATGTTAGTCCTCAGTATCAGACAGCGAACTGTTTGACGGCACCAGTTTTGTGACAACACACTTCTTTATTATATCACAACGCTTAGGTAACTGAATTATTTAGAGAAGCTATAGAGTCATGATGCGCGATAGTGCAGATAGTTTGTGATTCATTAGCTGCGGTATTACATTTGTAGTTACGACAAAGTTCAAGATGCGATGGATACTGGTATATCATCGAAATATTTGATATTTGCTGGAAACGAACATTCGACACATGCGTAAATTTTCCCTTCTTGCGGTGGGTGAGTCCTTAGCGTTTTTATGCGAGTGCTTATTCCATTCTAAAGAAACCAAACCAATGCTCATGCCTATTTCACCCTAAATAAATATAAACCACAAACTGCCTCGTTGAATGTCGAGTCGCGTTTATTATTCAAATTCGTGTACCATTTTGACGTTCGATTTCCACTGCAATTGACGACAGCATCTATCCATTTTTGTTTTAATTTTTGTTTTAATTTTGTAAAAACGAGTCGAATTCCGCGTGAAAATGTATGGAAAACTGAAAACACGATTGCACGCTTCCCAGCACAGCTACATCCCTAAAAAATTCGATATGTTAATCTTTTACCTGGTATCTTAAGTTTGTATCTGAAGAATATTTCAGAAATTCGATTTTACGGATTTTATTTGGCATCGGATTCGCATCAATTCCCATACAAACACTGTATTTCGCGCCATGTTTGCACCCTTTTCAAAATGTCGGAATTTACCGCGAACTTGTCTATTTCATCTCACATATAAATCACTAAACTAACTCATTTTAAATGTTTAATATTCAAATTCGTGTACCATTGCGCCATTCGATTTCCATTGAAATTGACGAATATCGCACATAATTTTCTATTTTTGTTTTCATTTTGCAACTTCCTAGGGAAAACAGAATCGAGCTGAAAACTAAAAAAAATTGCTTCAGTTTATCGGGAGAAGAAAAATAGGAAATGAGGACGTAAAAGAAAAGAAAGACAAAGAAAAAAACTCGCAGAAGCTGAGGAGGCGGCTGTAATTTCAGGCTAAGTTACTACGCACAAAATGCCAAATGGTTTATTTTGCGTCGAAGATATCGGAAGCCGTTACCGAGTCATTCTAAGCCAGAGGATTATGATTAAGTATTCCGACGAACTAAACGCCATCCAAAACTAAAATTGAAAGCCAGGCTCGTTTACCTGCGGCACTTTGAAGACCTTTTTATTGAAAGTGCACCTGACGTCAATTTTTTTAATCATTAATATCGATTCCACATCAAGTGAAAAGTTAAATGGTAGGATATGTTTTGATTTGAGTGGTGCGTCTGTCAGTTATAGGCGAGGTTGAGTTATAGGGGTTTATATCTGCAGAATGGTAATGTTGTGATATCAATCCAGGCATCATTTATTATCAACTGAAAAACATGCTGGTTAGAGATAAACTACCTTTTATAAACATTTTTGTTATAAATGTAGTTAGTATCAGTGATTTTACCAAATTAAATATTTTGTCTAAATCAGATATAAGTTTCATTCACAAGGAGAAATAAATGACATTAAATGCCTCCTATTGACGTCACCTCATTCGCATATTCTAAATATAAACCATTGATGCAACACTCAAAACATGATGTCGAATCGATATTAATGATAACATGTACACGTTAGAGGCACTTGAATCGGGTTTAACTTGTACACAGACACGCCTTTTTGTTGACAGCAACATATTGCGCTACACTGTAGTTCTACAGGTAATTACCTATTTCTTCTGAGATAAAAAGCAATACACATGCTTCTGTGGCCTTTACCATGTTTGTACCATCGATTTTTTGTTTTCATTTTTGTACTTCCTTGGAGAGTAAGAATGAAACTGAAAACTGAATTTTATGCTTATATTTATCTTCGCGCGAAATAGTGTGCATAAAAAAGTAGCCACGTTGGTTGTCGTGTGACATCACTTCCGGAACGGCCTCCAGTAATGGCGAATGTTTAGATTCAATACTCGGATAAAAAAAGACTTCCCGTCGTCATATCGCAAAACGGTTTGGACTGGTGATAATATAGCGACTTTACTTTATGAATATGCACAAAAAAAAGATAAGTCAAGATTTGATCGTATTGGGAAAAGGCATCTGGAGAATATATTTCACCGCAAGCGCAGAAAGGAGTTATTGGTAAGGGAGTAATCAATATTATCGATCTTTTCATGTGATACCCCATTTTCAATCGATATGCTTAAAATACTCGTGCCCAGATCTCCATCGTTGGTTCTTTGTTACTACCTGTACTACCGTTGGCATATACATTAGATATCCGAACAGCCATCTAATACACGTGGGAGACGTATGTGTTTGGAGAGATTGCAAACTCCTTTATTCATTGTCGCCAGTAGTCTACCGTCACTAACTAACTCATTTGAGAGCTTCAAACATTAATAAAGATTTCAGAAATGGGAGACTAGAACTGTCGACCATGTTTGCCGACGGGAAACATATTACGATTTTGCAAATATTTTTAGAGACTACTCATATTGTACGCCACCATGTGCAAGGCAAGAATCAAGGTCAAGGTAGCAAAGCAAACTAATGAAATTGAATATCAGGTTTGAGTCGACGCTAAAACGTTTGAATTTGCAGTGAGGAGTTACATTTATTTCATGAACTTGCTTTCTTCCTCTGAAAGAAAACAACAACAACACTTTGAACAGGCAACTATGAAGCTTCTTGGTTTTTTAGTTCACCCTAAATCGTGCATTGTATAAATCTACGGCGGTAATTATAAACCTGCATGAAAGTGTCGATCGATATTTCGTTTACAACACAAATGTTCCTTCGCTGGAAGGCTATATATGGGGAGGTACGAGAGAAAAGAAAAGAACATCTTGGAAACATGTTTATGCCTTCCTTGAACTTTGTTCAGTTCGTATTGTATTTTGCTTAGTTTCTTTCTTAAAATTTTACGACGTCTCGCCAAACACTTATCGAGTCATGGAGCACGAAGAATGGAAATAATAATTTATATTTTTTTCATTCGTTTAATTTTCCTAGCTTTATATGGCAGTCTGCATTTTATACCCAGTCTGCATTTTATGCTCAGTCTGCGTTTTATACCCAGTCTGCAGATTAGACTAACCGCCGACAAAAGCTCGTTTTAACGCCAGGCCTTGAACGGAAACTCCAGGACAGGGGCCCAAGCAAATATAAACATAGCGCCGCAATGGCGAACTCGTGGATGTAAAGATTATTTTAGTGTGTTCTCCAGGGTAAACATGTGTAAGTGTTCAAAGTTCAAATTATTATTGCTGTTCTGATAGCCTGTGCACCCTGTAAAACCACGTGACAGATGACGTCATCGTTACGACATCACCACTAAGTGATTTATGAATCCTCCTCAGAGGTGTCGCAAGACCTGAATTGGGACAATAAATGTACAAGCTAGTAATTAAATCAAATCTCGATTACTATTTTTATCAAGTTGCATTCCAATCATTCCATTCTGCTAACAGCTTGTGTAATTTATGTTAGTTGAGGTACGAAATTCACAGAAATGAATATTTTGCTGGCACTGAACAGAAGCCTGGGGAGAGTAGTGCTGAGAATTATGGGTAATGTAGTGTGCCATAAGTAGGTGACTGTTAAGAGTTTGAATTCAGTCTAGGTCAGCCTTGCTACCTTGCTTCATTTTTTTAAATGATTGGATCCAGAAGCCGGAGGCATAACGAACATTAAGGGAAACCATTCTGGCTAGGTTAGAATCGTCCGAGTTTAATTTAAATCGGACTAAATGTATTTAGATGACCTCAGCTCCCAGAGTTGGCGGCACTGCATTGGTGGGAGTATACGTTCCCGTTTAGTCCACACAGTGGTTTTGGGTTTTCGTATCCGGCAGTGTCGCAATAATTAATAATAGTAGTAAATATGAGACTAAAAGTTGAAGAACGAATGCCTGTAAGCAATTATGAGCAATTATATGAATAAACGTCGTTGGGCTCGGCTGACCAACATGCCCAAGTATCCTACGTGACTGTGTGTGTCTGAATTGTGTAGTGGAGGCAAAATAGTGAGTGAGTGACACGATTTCTCCAACCATCGCGTTAACTCGTTTCTGCGCTTGCGCGCATCCACGAGTTAGAAAGGGGAGGGTGAGTGCAGTTTTGTCGGGAGTTTGAAATAGGTGTATACAGTTTGATGCTAAGAGCCGGATATTGCTCAGCGGATCCGAATTCGAAGAATATATAATGCTATGATGAGAGATCAGATACAAAGTAATACAATCAAAATCAATAGGTCACATCACACAGCCATCACAAACGTATACTAACACTGAGAATTATATATAATTGCCGGAGTTCTGTACTTTCGTAGCTGTCTTCTTTTTATTTTATTTTGGCTTCGATCCTCTGACACCAAAGGAGTAGTAAAGTTACCTATTATAAAGTTCTCTTTAGCCGTGCCGGTCTAGCGTGTGAAACTTAATTTACATGCACATGATTGCTTTTTGCATGTGTCCTATCCGGAGACTATACAGTATGTGTGGTTTGAAAGCCCTTCCACCCGGCTCTGGCAACCTCTTCTCTCAATAAATATGCAACCTTATAACCCATCAAATATTTTCTCTGGCTCGTGATTGGTTGAATGCGTCATGTGACCCGATCTTTTCTCTCCGCGAGCGGGAAATATCAGAGAATACACCCCCTGTGAGCGTATAAGTTCGCGTCAAAGAAAATATTTGAAGGATGATAACAACAATAACCTACACTGTTGCGTATAAATATGCCCTTATATTTCTTCTTGGACATTAGCTGATCCTCGAAGTTCACAGTTTCCCTCGAGGTTCGCTCTCGGGAACTGTTCTCTTCTTGGATTAGATAGATATAATGTCCGCGGACGAAATATCAGGGCATATTTCGACGCCACAAATAGGTTATTGTATTTCTATTTTCAAAAACACGGTATTCAAAGTTTTCTATATTCTCGACAGTGCATGCTTTTTAGACAACACTGATGGCTGGTATAAGTTCCATATCACAGTAGCTGTATCTCAAAGTAATGTTCTAAATGGTATATTCTAGCTGATATTTCTGTCTTAGTCAGTGTTTTATAACTTGCTGATGAAGTCATAACCTAAAATACAGCCGCCTCCTCAGCTCGTTCCAGGGTCCACTCCCCGATGGCTGTATTTCACGCTAATGAAGTCACTTACTGTTTAATGTATAATTTTATGGATTTTAAAGTCAAATTCAAGATGAAGTTAAAATATTATTATGTTCACAGTTCCTATTTTGATAATAAGGAAGCCTGCTAGTGGCTCTTATGGATGTTTTATTGGCTCATTTGTTTTCGGATCGGGCTACCTGTGGCGCCCGGTTCCCATTCCCCTCGCCCCATTTTGACCAAGCGCCACAGGTAGCCCACTCCAAAAACAAATGAGCAAAAAACATCCATAAGATCCGCTAGCAGACTAACAATAAGGCGTTTTGTTTCATATCAGTGTCTGTATACGGCTTTAAGGTCTTTTACGATGTTGTAGTTTTTGTTCTCGCAGTTATTTCAACTTCTTTGTACAGATATACATTTACCGTTTACGATATTCAGCTTGTAAATACTGTATAGTTAGTTGCATGTGTTTACCATTGAGAATTAAAATACGCTTTGCATCCATGAGTTCGCCATTGGGGCGCTATGTTAACAGTTTGTAAGATTAGCTTCTGGATCGGCGATCATTAAACTAAACCAAGGAAGTTCTATAGATAAGCTTTTATTTGCTTTTGGGGCAAATACATATAAAATATGTTTAAACAGGAGCCCATTACCAGGAGCGTTCCTATGTCATGGGCATGGCCGCCATGCCCTTTGTCGTTTAAATCTCTGGGGATTGAGTGAAACCCAGAATTTCGAATTCCCGCGTTGAAAGTGAGAAGAATGATAATGAATAATAATGAGAAGTGACATTAGCTATCTGATTGGCTAAGACAACATGCATGGCCTTCGTTTGTTTCGCGCGAAATGCAATTCTAAATATAGCAACATCTACTCCTGTGCTGGGAACAGAACCAATGGGGAAGATGGACGCTCCTGGTAATGGGCTCCTGGTTTAAATAATAATAAAAAACTCTTAATTAGTACGTGTCCTATTACGTACTATTCCTCAAAAGTTCAATTCAAACCGAATGTCAAGTCACTCCAATGCATCCAGTACATGCATGTAGTAAAACTTCATGTAGACAGATATCGTGTTCACCTCTCGGTTATTAATATGTTAATACGTTCAATAGTAACTCAGGAGTATTAATTCACTGATTAAAGAGAGGTGAAGACTCCAGGGTTGCTATTAACTTATTAACATATTAAGTGAATATTAAACCACTTCACATGACGGATATCGTGCTCGCCTCTCGGTTATTAACATGTTAATAAGTTCAATAGTAACTCAGGAGTATTCACCGAGTAAATAGAAGTGAAGACTCCTGGGTTACTATTAAACTTATTAATGCATTAAGTAAATATTAAACAACTTCACATGACATATATCGTGCTCGTCTCTCGGTTATTAATATGTTAATAAGTTCAATAGTAACTCGGGAGTATTCACCGAGTAAAGAGAAGTGAACACTCCTTGATTACTATTAACTTATTAACGTATTAAGTAAATAAACTGCTTCACAATACATATATCGTGTTTGCGTCTAGTGGTGGAGTGACTTAATTGGCAGCATAGGGTTTGTGTGACGGTTGGTATTTTAAAAAAATAATGGAAAATATATGATGATTTCCGAAAGGATCGTTCGAAGTGTGACGAAATATCGCGAAGAACATGCATAGTTGAACACAAAATAAATATAATTTTTCCTTACCGATGTATATTGTCGTATGCGATGCTGGAAGGTTTTGCGTTCGCTGTTTATTGTACTCGCCGGTGTCATAATTAATATATAGTCTTCCTTGGTTTGCAAATATATTATTGTGACTTTTTTTGGAGTAGAAAACAGACAGAACATTCAAGAGTCTTAGATTTTTCAAACGGCCCTAGAATAGAACACCAGGAGTTGGAATTATGGTTATATTCTGGAACCACATACTGTATACTGCAATGCACTCTTGCTAGAAATATAATTAACGTTGTATCCACGAGTTATCCATTGGGAAGCTGTGTTCTATTTTACGCCTTAAAATAAACATGTGATACATATTTTTTGCGCTTTTTCTTAACCCAGCGAATGCATACAACTTTACAGTTTCACTTATATCAGCATCTACCGAAATTATATTGTATCTAGCTGTCAGTTTTTTACGTATTCGTCAGTTGCTCTCGTAAAGACTATCGACAAGGGGACTTTCAATGGGTTAACTTGTTGTTTTAACTTCATATCAACTAGCTGACCGTCTTTTTTATGTTTCTACATTCTTCACACTAACATTGTTCAGTTTCCTTTTAGTGAATATGAAAGCATCTAAGCATCGCCATGGCAACTGGTGACAAGTAATGCAAGCGACGTGCAAATACCAGGAGGTTATAAAGTATCATGAAAAGCGACTAAACATCGCAATTGAAATTGGTGACCGGCAAGGCGAGGGAGTTGGGTATGGGAACTTGGGGAATGCCTATGAATCATTAGGCAAATACCAAGAGGCCATAAAGTATCATGAAAAGGGACTAAACATCGCCATTGAAATTGGTGACCGGCAACGCGAGGGATGTGGGTATGCGAACTTGGGGAATGCCTATGAATCATTAGGCAAATATCAGGAGGCCATAAAGTATCATGAAAAACATCTAAACATCGCAATTGAAATTGGCAACCGCCGAGGCGAGGGAGTTGGGTATGGGAACTTGGGGAATGCCTATCAATCATTAGGCAAATACCAGGAGGCCATAAAGTATCATGAAAAGGGACTAGACATCGCCACTGAAATTGGCAACCGCCGAGGCGAGGGAGTTGGGTATGGGAACTTGGGGAATGCCTATCAATCATTAGGCAAATACCAGAAGGCCATAAAGTATCATGAAAAGCGACTAAACATCGCAATTGAAATTGGTGAACGGCAAGGCGAGGGAGATGAGTATGGGAACTTGGGGAGAGGCTATCAATCATTAGGCAAATACCAGGAGGCCATAAAGTATCATGAAAAACATCTAAACATCGCAATTGAAATTGGCAACCGCCGAGGCGAGGGAGTTGGGTATGGGAACTTGGGGAATGCCTATCAATCATTAGGTAAATACCAGGAGGCCATAAAGTATCATGAAAAGGGACTAGACATCGCCTCTGAAATTGGCAACCGCCGAGGCGAGGGAGTTGGGTATGGGTGCTTGGGGAATGCCTATCAATCATTAGGCAAATACCAGAAGGCCATAAAGTGTCATGAAAAGGGAATAGACATCGCAATTGAAATTGGTGACCGTCAAGGCGAGGGATGTGGGTATTCTAACTTGGGGATTACCTATCATTCATTAGGCAAGTACCAGGAGGCCATAAAGTATCACGAAAAGGGACAAGACATCGCCATTGAAATTGGTGACCGGCAAGGCGATGGATGTGGGTATGCGAACTTGGGCAATGTCTATCAATCATTAGGCAAATACCAGGAGGCCATAAGGTATCATGAAAAGGGACTAGACATCACCATTGAAATTGGTGACCGACAAGGCGAGGGATGTGGGTATGCGAACTTGGGTAATGTCTATAAATCATTAGGCAAATACCAGGAGGCCATAAAGTATCATGAAAAACATCTAAACATCGCAATTGAAATTGGTGACCGGCACGGCGAGGGAGTTGGGTATGGGAACTTGGGGAATGCCTATCAATCATTAGGCAAATACCAGAAGGCCATAAAGTATCATGAAAAGCGACTAAACATCGCAATTGAAATTGGTGACCGGCAAGGCGAGGGAGATGAGTATGGGAGCTTGGGGAGAGGCTATCAATCATTAGGCAAATACCAGGAGGCCATAAAGTATCATGAAAAATATCTAAACATCGCAATTGAAATTGGCAACCGCCGAGGCGAGGGAGTTGGGTATGGGAACTTGGGGAATGCCTATCAATCATTAGGCAAATACCAGGAGGCCATAAAGTATCATGAAAAGAGACTAGACATCGCCACTGAAATTGGCGACCGCCGAGGCGAGGGAGCTGGGTATGGGAGCTTGGGGAATGCCTATCAATCATTAGGCAAATACCAGAAGGCCATAAAGTATCATGAAAAGGGAATAGACATCGCAATTGAAATTGGTGACCGGCAGGGCGAGGGAAGCTGGTATGGGAACTTGGGGAATACCTATGGATCATTAGGCAAATATCAGAAGGCCATAGAGTATCATGAAAAGGGACTAGACATCGCCACTGAAATTGGCAACCGCCGAGGCGAGGGAGCTGGGTATGGGAGCTTGGGGAATGCCTATCAATCATTAGGCAAGTACCAGGAGGCCATAACGTATTATGAAAAGGGACTAGACGTCGCCATTAAAATTGGTGACCGGCAAGGCGAGGGAGTTGGGTATGGGAACTTGGGGCATGTCTATCGATCATTAGGCAAATACCAGGAGGCCATAAAGTATCATGAAAAGGGACTAGACATCGCAATTGATATTGGCAACCGGCAAGGCGAGGGAGTTGGGTATGGGAACTTGGGGAAAGCCTATCAATCATTAGGCAAATACGAGGAGGCCATAAAGTATCATGAAAAGGGACTAGACATAGCCATTAAAATTGGTGACCGGCAAGGCGAGGGAGATGAGTATGGGAACTTGGGGAGAGGCTATGAATCATTAGGCAAATCACAGGAGGCCATAAAGTATCATGAAAAGGGACTAGACATCGCCATTGAGATTGGTGACCGGCAAGGCGAGGGAGATGAGTATGGGAACTTGGGGAGAGGCTATGAATCATTAGGCAAATCACAGGAGGCCATAAAGTATCATGAAAAGGGACTAGACATCGCCATTGAGATTGGTGACCGGCAAGGCGAGGGCCGTGACCGTTTTAATCTTGGTATATTGTACATGAAATTAGGATTAGCTGAGAAGGAGACTGGTAGCAAGGAAAAGTATTACGATATGATGAAAAAATCAAAGGAATACTTAATTAAGAGTGTTATGTGCTGGGAGTGGCTCTTTAATGAGTTACAGGAGCACGAAGAATTTAAGATATCCATTGTTGACACCTATATCGAAACCTACAAGAACTTGACAAATGTGCTGATCGTGACAAAAGAAATAGAAGAAGCTGTTCTAGTGTCTGAACGTGGACGTGCCCGTGCTTTACATGACATTTTGCTTTCGAAATATCAGATGACTCGAGGAAATGCTTCAAGAAGTGAAGTACTGTCGTATGCCGATTTTGAAACAGTTTTCACGACTGGTAATTTCTGCGTCCTGTTTCTTGATACCTATGGCAGCGATATAGCTAGTTGGGTTCTATCCCAAAATAAAACGCTGCTATTTGGGATAAGAATGCCTCAGGATACGACGATCAACAAGACTGTGGATGCAGCCTATGAGAAAATGAGGGTAAGAGTAGTTGGGAACTGCGAAGACAGATCGCTGGATCTACCTCAAAGGTCTACTGTTAACGATAATGTCACGGATGTTAACGAGGAGCTGTTTTTGCACCAAAGTAAAGGTAGCGAGACCACAGAAGAAGTTGAGAATAGCCAAGGAAACCCTGTACCTGACTCGAGGAATATTTTTCTAAAGGGTGATGACACATACCCATTCGATACACTGTTTGATGGATTAATGACATGGGTACAACAAAACGTTACGCAGGAGGAGATTGTGATCATTCCTGACGGACCTCTGTTTAAGGTGCCATTTGCTCTCCTACGAGATCCTAAGACAGGATTACTTCTCTCCGAATCAAAGCGTATTAGGTTTGCTCCGTCACTAACAGCGTTGAAGCTGTTGCAAGAGTGTCCAGCGGATTGTCACAGTACGACAGGCGCACTGATTGTTGGAAATCCTCTTGTTGGAGAAGTAATGTATAGAGGTAAATCAGCAGAATGGTGTTCTCTGCCATGTGCAGAGAAAGAGGCAAAGATGATTGGCAGGTTACTGGGAGTGCCACCATTGGTAGGTCATCAAGCAACCAAAGAGTCGGTCAAGAAAAGGCTAAAAGAGGGCGTGGCTGTCATCCACATTGCGGCACACGGAAGCACAAGAGGAGAGATTGCACTGGCGCCATGTGATTCAACAGCAGCAAGGAGTATACCAAAAGAAGAAGACTACTTATTGACAATGAAGGAGGTGCAAGAGATTGGTGTTCGTGCGCAACTGGTTGTCCTGAGCTGTTGTCACAGCGGTCGTGGTGAGATCAAGGCAGAGGGTATGATTGGGATGAGCCGAGCTTTTGTTGCAGCAGGAGCTCGAGCTGTCGTAGCATCATTGTTTGCCATTGATGACAAAGCTACCATGGAATTCATGTGGAAATTTTATTCGCATTTGAATAATGAAGAGAGTGCTAGTAGAAGCCTTCATCAAGCTATGAAAGAAATGAGAGAGATCGAAAAATACAGCCAGTCAAGAGACTGGGCATCTTTTTTTCTTATCGGTGATGACGTCATAATCAGTGTATAGAAGCTACTTCCGGTAAAGACTTTACGTCTTTCATTTTCTAAAAGACGAGTGCATGAGCTAAAATTTGAACTCAGATAGAATTGAGGAATTAAATTGACTCTACCCCCATTTTGATCTCTTCTATAAATTATTGTAATATTTCAAGTACTTCTGCGAAAAAGTTTTTATTTTCATTGAATACTTGATTATCTACATCCTTTGATAAAAATGGCGAAAATTGACCAGCCTCATTTTATGACCGAACCACAGTTCATAGTTCTTGAAAGCCATTTTGGAAGGTAACCAAGCCTTTAGTTAGAGGCTTGTATCTAGTTAGTATGATAATGAAGAGCTATCCATATTCATAGAAAGAGGATTTGTATCAGTGCAGGGTCAACTCCATCCTCCATGGCTTGTATCTAGTTAGTATAATAATCAAAATCTATCCATATTCATTCGATGCGAGGCTAAGGCTTGGTTATCTTTCAAGAACTACAAAATGGACTATTAGAAGCATTGACCTAGTACATCGTGCATTGTGACGTGTGACGCAAGATCGGGAATCCTCGACAAAAGAACCTACAACAAGTGCAAGTGAACAATGTTTTTTTTCCCTGATCTTACGTCACTCGACCCAGACCTCAAACTGCGCGGTCGTGAAACAAAATGCGCGGGACTTTAATCACGATTTTATCAGGTATAAAGGAGCATGCACGTGACTGAGTTGCTTCATCTGATTGGACAACATGCTCATTAATTATTCATGAGTTTTTGAATCACGATTTAAAAAATAGTGATTATACCGATTTCACTTTTCTTTTTTTTTTCGTCCTCAATCTTCATCTAGACGTTGAAAATAAATAAAACTAAAATGGAGTCAGGGGAACTTTAAGGTATTTTGGAAGTGCCAAAAATATGTAATTGCTCTCGCCTTGATACCAGGAGGCATGAACTATGTTCTAAAGTATTCAGGAAGCTAAAGAGCCCTAGTTCACGTCTCCACCACCTTCTGCCTGACACTCGAGTAAGCGCGCACGGCCGAGAGTTGCGCAATAGCCAAAATCTTAGTTTGCCTAAGTGTCGCACCGAAAGGTATAAGAGAAGCTTTTTTCCTGCGATGTGTTTCAATAAGTCCTAACTAATTTCTTCATTTTCAATTGTATAATAGTAATCTTAGCTTAACTTATTGTAGGATATTTTAACTCAGCTTGTAGGACACAGTAATATATTTTTTTGTAAACCGGGTCCAGTCCCCCGGTGTAAGTTATATATATGATTGTAAGTGCCAGTTTCCCGGCATTTTTATACTCTTAGTTTCATCTATATTACTTGTAAAATATAAGGTAATTCACACGTTGTGCGATTTTATATTTAATAAACCTCTATTATTATTATTATTATTATTATTATAAATAACTTGACTCTATAAATAGAAACCGTAGGGTAAAATGCTATACTCGAATTTAAACGATACTCGGTGTAGGAAAGCAATATTACCAAAATATAGTAGCAATTATATATTGCTTATACCTTCCATTTTATAATCCATCACCGAGAATTATTTAGGGATCATATACCGCTAACTCCGCCTGTTTGACAATGGGCCTGGTGTAGGGCTGCAATCACATGGTTATACTGGATGGCAAAAACTCGATGGTACTTGTACGAGATCGGTAGTGTTATTAACAAAATCTGTTTGGAAATGCTATTTTCTACCTCCAATCGATTGTCGATCTTTCTAAAACAGCGTTTTGAAGTTTCTTTGCCATCCAGTAAAGCCTTTGCCGTGACAGTTTCCTGCAAAAGGCCTATTAGTGAAAAACAATTTATATAGGAATTCATTAAAGTGAGAAGGATTAAAAGTATAGTTTTGCATTGAAATTGGATTTGTTTGCAAAACCTCTTTGATATTTTTACAGATTGCGCGCTGATATTTTATTAGTTCCGTGTCCGCAATGACAAATGCGAGCAATGAGTAAAATATTTATCATAAAATATTGTTTTTTTTTCGATATTGTACAGGATGTTATGCACCATATTCATATCAAATGCCTGCGCGAAAACAAATCTGGTAACAATGGTATGAGAGCGAGGCCAGTTGTCCCAGAGATCGCAGAATTAGAGTCGGTCAAAAATGTCTTAGTTTCTGTGTTCGTGCCGCAGTGTTGAGATCTTTGGTGTCATAAGGAAATTTACGTTATTTTCTACCATCGACTGTAGATTGTTCTCTTCCTGTGACAACCAGCCTCGCTTTGATGCCTTTATGAATAAAGTCGATGGCATTATTGGTATTTTACAGAGTATTATATATAAGTAAAGTTCAGTGGGTTTTACGGCTTAATTGAGCCTCTGATTTAACCTTATATGGTAAATTGACGTCACTGTCGTATAATAAAAATAAGTAAACACCCAGGTTATAGTACATTGGAGAAACGTTTGACCAAAATATTTTAAAACTAGTTAAGAGCAATTTGTTAATGTTATTGGCTTGTTTATAGTTACTCAGTCAACTGACAAGTTTAGTTCTTCTCACTTTCTAGGTTGAAAATAAAGGCAAAGCCCAGAACATATGATTGCGACTTGTAAATAACGATTATAAAATCAAGTAACTAAGCTTTGTGATAGAAAGAGTTCTATTCTCCAAGATCGTGCAGAATTGTAGTCGCCTTACTGTATTAGCATGGTTTCAATATTCATTTCAGTTGAAAATAGTGTTTTCGCCATTGGTGTATCAAGCTTGTTCACTAGTGAAGAATATTACAAACAAATAGGCTATGTGAGTTCTCGATTACTGATCTATATGAGTTCTTTGAACATTTCAACTTTTGGTAAAGTTATGATAGTCAGTGTGATGAGCAGAGGTATAGAAACAAGCTGCAAAGTTTGTAAGAAAACAGAGATAAACACACGTACTTAAAACTCGCTTACTGAGAAGAACACGAGAATAAAGTTGTTACTTAATAAGTGTGTTGGCGTTCCTCTTTCTCGGCTGTCATTTCCCGGGCTTTAATTTCCCATACTTTTGGGATGCATCTTACTATAGGTATAACTCTATTGCTTATTTATTCATTGCCAGAAAAATAAAGTGAACAAACGAGTGACGGATTTATACCCATGGCTTATGTTTCCAAGGATTGGACTGGTGTCCCGTTATCAATAAGCTTTTAAAAGAGGGTTGAGAAGCAATTCGAATAAACCTTCCCTTCCGTTTGATTACGATCTTACTCAGGGGGAGGGGCTAGGGGCACTCAAGTTGTAAGATAATAAAACTTTATTTCGTTACGGTAATGCTTCCATCAGGTATATTATAACTACATTTCTAAATTAGTATCTAATATAATTTATTTTTATATTTGTTTTTATTTTTAACAAGAACTGGTGAGCAGCACATGTTCGACAATTCTGTGGTTTCGTTGGTAAACGAATTTACTCTGACGCGTTTCGTCTGTATACAACAGACTTCTTCAGGGAGTTTACAATAAAACTATTTACAGCGGCACATGGTTAGCGTCCCAAAAATATCAACATGTAATAACATAATTATACGTTCATGTAACACCTACATGACACAGCGTGTATTAAAAAATAGTCATTTCCGTCGATGTTTATTCCACATACGTTCTTTAGACAAGTATCTTGATATATACCGCTGTAAAATAGTCTATTGTAAACCCCTAAAGAAATATGTTGTATAGAGACGAAACACGTCGGACAAAAAAAACATTTACAAACGAAACTACAGAGTTCTCGTATATGTGCTGCTCATCAGGTCTTGTTAAAAAAATATATTATAACATTTCTAAATAAGTATCTAATTAACAAATAGATCCATTATGTCATGCGTCTGTCCTCTTATAGATGCACAGATGACGTCACAACGTCAAGAGAACAAAGAAGTGCATCAATAAGAGGACAGACGCACGGCACAATGGAATCTATTTGTTTTAGCGGAACTTCTGCGCGGGCCCCAGCGCGCGAGCGGAGCGACATACATATAGGATGAGAGCAGACATGACGTTTGGTGGAGCGGCCACGTTTCTTTGAGCTCCAACGTTTTCTTCCCGTTACTCGTATTTAACAAAGCCAGACTCCTTTTAAACAACAGATAAGGTAAATGGAAGCATCGAAAGTTTCAGTAACACTAAAAAGGAGGGAAAGAACCTCATGCAGCTCTACGTCAAGTGTAGAAAGATCTCCTTCGCCAAAAACATCAAAGATGGCGGACACGGAGAAGAAGAATCCAAGCCCAACCCCATCCCACACTGAGGTACCCAGTATGGCTGAAATATTTATTATTATAAATTAAGGACATTCAGCAAAATACCGCACAAATTCTTCTGAACTACAAAACAGTTGAGAAAGCTATTACTGACCTCAAGGAGTCGCTCTCTTTTCAGTCGTTCGAACTGGATGAGATAAAGCGGGAAAACGACTCGCTCAAGAAAGAAGTCTCAACGGTAAATGTAGACCTCGCACAGTGTAAGGAAGAAAATGCCATCCTGAGAAAACAGGTAGAGGAGATTGATTTTAAACAAGATGATATTGAGCAATATTCTAGAAAACACAGCTTGAACTGACTCTGCAGCTTCTCTATAAATACAGCAGTTGCAGCTGAGCAGGTCTCTCAAGCAAGCTTTGTCAGTTAATTGGAGAGGTGAATATAGCAAGGACTTCCACTCCAGGTGAATCAGTTAGAATCTGGATATGTCAAGAATATAGCTATGAAGTATTAATTCATTGTTCGTTCCCGATTAAAATATCATGCAAGGCCACTGTTGAAACCACATGAAGCCCTGTAAGTCTTCTTAAAGGGTGGTTTGGGTCGTATTTATTTTAGCCAGTATGAGGGGGAGTGATAGTTAAATTTTCTTCTGTTAAGTAGAGGGGGGGGGGGGGATGAAGCATTATTTTTAACCATCTCTTTCCCATACCCCCTCTTGCTAATTATTGCACAGTCCCTTACTAAAAAACATCCATTTACTGCTCAATTTATTTTAAAGACACTTCTGATAACTCATAAACCTTTGGTTAGGAATTTATTTTGTTTATTTTTTATTAAAATATCGAAAATCCGATATAAAAACCCGACAAACACAATTGAAAACATACCTGTCCGCCATCTTGAATTACCCATAATGCATTGCAAATTTTGGTGAAGGTCATTCTGTAGTAAAACAATGTAAAAAATGGTATATTTGAAACAAAATTGACTTAGGTTAACATAAAAGGTGTTTTCTCTTTGTGTTTCTATTAGATGGTGTTGAAAAATTATCATTAATGGTTTTTTTCAGGCATTATTCCTGGTAGCCTCGTTTTCATGCAGGGGTGCCATTTTTCAATTTAAAAAAATAAAAATATACCATAAAGCTGCCCATTCAAAATTGCTATCATCAAAATTACAAAACACCTTGGACTACTCTTCAAAATGACACCAGTCACAATTTGTCCCTCGAAGTGGTAAGAAAATCTGGTCTGGCCCATGGACTATTTAAAGAGGATGCCCCAGTCACCCAAAGGTGTTTTTCATGGGGGTCCTCATAAAAATAAAAATAGAGATATAATAAAATAATTAAATAAATGGACTAAGAATAATGACTAATAATAAAAGTTACAATAACGACATATAGAATATGAATAAGATGGATAAAAATAGAACAATTACAATAGTTTCCAATAAAGAGTCCAGTTTAAGGATTGTAATGCTGCTGAACTAGATGACCTATTAGGTAGGTTTAAGATTAATTTAGCAGCCTTATTGTGCAACATGTACAATTGGAGACTATTTATTGTGTCTTATTGTCTCTGTCCCCCAATACTAAATCCCCTGTAATCAAATAAAGGCAAGATCAAAGTGTTAACAACAGTTTCCCTAGAAGATCGAGGAAGTAGATGTCTAATTCGGCGAAGAAGGCCAAGTCTCTGTGCCACTTTCTTTTGGATCAATTCCACCTGGTCAGCCCATGAGAGATTTTCACTAATTATCACGTATTTTATCGTATTTTTACGTGTGTTCAGATACCATATTTCTCAGTGACGGAAATCCTTGTAAAACACTTTAGTTTATAGAATAAAGATTATTTAACAACAGAAAGCCTCGATGGCCTAGGTTCTGAAGACCGTTGACACATGACATTTCTTATTAGGTAACGTCAACTCAATTAGTATTAAATTTAGTTAAACTAAATCGTCAACACCGACGTTGGAGTGACTATGAATTTATCGAAGTAAGTTTGACAAAAATGTTTTTAATCCAAAAATTGTACTTGCGCATCCGCAATACGAACACGGACAATAATTTTATCTGGTTGTAAAACGAACCCGCTTAATGTATAGCTAATATGCTTATATATTTGATATTTTTCGGACGGGAGGAATCTAGAGACCCTCGAAGCCTAAAACAACTTTGCCAGACCTCTTGAGAACGGCCCGAGGTCCCAGGACGAGAGTCGTTTTCAAGACCGAGGGCAATTGTTTTCTCCATACGGACCGACGATTTAGCGCGTAAATAACGTTTTTAAGTTTTCCTTATCAATTCAATTTATTGTACTTGATTTCGTTAATTCAGTTGCGCACTCGCAGAAGAAGCCGTACATTTTTCCGGTCTTGAGCTTGCGACCTTTGTTTCACTCAAATCACTCACGATTTTCTTCAGTTTTCCATTTTATAAAAGGCTTTTCAATACATGAACCAACAAAGTCAATTCACATGGCGCCGCGTCTGGGAATCGATCCTAGGCCACAGAGGTGAGAGGCGAAGCTCTTAACCACTGCGCCACCCCGGCTTTCCCGTCCATGATTATACAACTGCTACTTTTTTCAATAGTTTTTTCGTAGTGTCCTGTCATATAGTGTCCTGTCATATAGTGTCATATCATCTAATGTAATGTCATATAGTGTCCTGTCATATAGTGTCATATCATCTAATGTACTGTCATCTAGTGTACTGTCATATAGTGTACTGTCATCTAGTGTACTGTCATATAGTGTACTGTTATATAGTGTACTGTCATCTAGTGTACTGCCATATAGTGTACTGTCATCTAGTGTACTGTCATATAGTGTACTGTCATGTGGTGTACTGTCATATAGTGTACTGTTATATAGTGTACTGTCATCTAGTGTACTGCCATATAGTGTACTGTCATCTAGTGTACTGTCATATAGTGTACTGTCATGTGGTGTACTGTCATGTGGTGTACTGTCATATAGTGTACTGTCATATAGTGTCCTGTCATATAGTGTCCTGTCATGTGGTGTACTGTCATGTGGTGTACTGTCATATAGTGTACTGTCATGTAGTGTATTGTCATGTAGTGTCCTGTCATCTAGTGTACTGTCATATTATGAGTATCATGTCATTTAGTGTACTGTCATCTAGTGTGCTGTCATATAGTGTCATGTCATCTGGTGTTATATCATATAGTGTACTTATCGAGTCATTACTATAGCGATACTAAAGAGAACAAAAGATAAAATCCTATAGAATCGAAGTGCTTGTTCTCTGCTTGTTGCTATATCATATCGACTATTTAGCAACCTATTCAGTCGCACCGTATTCCCGGTCAAACGGTTTCATCGTGCAATATACCTATATATGTTATATGTCTAATTGGTATCTTAGTTGTGACGTCTACGTTGAGGTTCTTCAATCGCGCGCGGTTGTCTAATCTGTGTGGTATTAATACGTACTAAGATAACAACATACGTTAATATCGTGAAGTAGAGAATGTATGTTAGTACCATGGGTGGATATACTGTAAACTAATCATTCCTTTAATAGGTGTTAAAATGTAAAAGTACAATGAAAAAAATAGTACAACGAAACTGCTCCAATCCGGAAAAGCGGTAGAAACCGGAGCTGTGCTCAAGTTTGGATATTTAGGTGTAAGAATGCCTAGGGACGTTGCGAGAGATCCTATGTGGCAGCATAAGAATTTATGTAGTAATCTAGTAGGGCGTTTTCGTCCTCTATGGTGAGCTGGGAGCGCTTAATGAGCCACTCAATGATACATTTAGCGGTATTAAGATGATCGTTGCTACGGGCGCATAGTAGAGCATGATGAGCGTATTTATACTCCATAGTTATCTGAAAGCGTTGAATGAGCCACTTAATGGTATTGAGATGGGCATTCCTACAGGCATCTAGTATAGCAAACCCGACGGCTTTATCCTCTTTGGTGAACTGGAAGTGTTTAGTGAGACACTTAACGATATCAAGACGGTCATCCTTACAGGCAGCGCATAGAACGTAATCGGTGTGTCCACCCATTTTATCGAACCATAAGTGCTTAATGAGCCACTTAATAACGTTAAGATTACCATATTCACTGGCGTAGACAAGAGGAAAGCTATCATAGATGTAGTTTGCGGAAATACCGAAAGTCCTATCCAAATTGTCTCGATCGTTGTCGTTACGAGTAGACCTAAGACCGAAAGTGAGTACTCGTTTACGGAACTCTTGGTCTATGTTTTTGTAGCGTACGAGAGATGTGGCACCGTTTAGGTGTTTCGATGTCCTTGCGATGCTTGCGAATGATTCTGGGCCTGCATGCTCTACTATCTTGACTAAGATTTCTATGGGAAGGCACGATATGCTATCCATAGTGAAAGAGATCGATATGCTGTATAGAGTAGTATATAAACTAGCGGGTTCTGGCGCAGCTTGAACGTTGTATTATTGCAATCCTTGTTCGATGACTCCTGAACCGCAGCGAATTGTTCGAATGCTGAAGTAGAACAATTCGCTGCGGTTCTGGAGTTATCGAGCAAGGATTGCAATAATAAAACGTTCAAGCTGCGCCAGAACCGCTAGTTTATATACTACTCTACGGACGCCAGCAGCTCGATCGTTTCACTTTGGTCAAATTCGGACTGTTTACGACTGGAACCTGCAGTATAACAGAACAGCAGACTAAATTGTAAACATGTGTTGCATGAATAAGTAGTGTTTACAGTAAAACATAAACTACTTTAATTTACATACGAGAAAACAAAAATATTAAATTACATACATGTATATATAGTAGGGGAGCAGAGAATGAAAGTCACCGCTCTACCGGCCATTCCTAAAGACTGCTAATATTCAGCTAATAATTCTTCCCTTTGGTTATTACTAAGAAGATTTCAAATGAAAGTGTATTTCATCTTCAATCTCATGTGGCCCGAGTAGAAGCCCAGATGGGCTCTTTTTATTTTATTTTTTTGTTTCATGTAGCAAAATTTCTGCGCATGCGTTAAAGGTCAAATTCACACCAATCAGATTGCACTGTGCTGGTCATGCAACAATCGCCAGGTCAATTTATTTACATAATTAATACAGTAAAGCAAGATGGCGGAGGACCCGCGAGGAATTTTCTCTCTAATTTGGAGTCCCAACTCTCAAATGTAAGCCAGTTTAATGTTTTATTTAACTTCACTCGTGCGAAAGCCTTCCAACAGGCTCAGGATCTTTCAACTGGCGCTATTGTCGGAGCCGAAGGACCGCGTTTTTTACCCAGATGGCCAGTGATTTTATATACGACACGTACGACGACCTGAAGCCAGTGAATGGGCCAGGATCCGGAAAGCTAAAATTCGAAGAAATAGATATTGGAATCTATAAGCCTTCGGCTCGCTGTGCTGCATTTAAAACATCTGAGGAGAACATCTTATTTTGGGTGAAGGCACTTCAAGACCAATATTATGAGGCTCTGAAAAACTGTCAGAGATTTAAATTTACCGTAAGTTGGATCAGAGAGTATTGAGATCAAGTTATTTCGTTCCAGCGAGGATATTGACCTAGCGGAAACGGTACAAGCTGTCGAAGGATTTTACTTATAATCATCCACGTCTACTTAACAACAGGAATAGTTATGTGCCAAGGCATGGGCAAAGATTGAGTTTCCCAGATTACAGATTAAAGTAGAGAACTCAATGAATGAAGAAACAGAGGTCACGCGCGACATGCTTGAGAACTTGAACATGTTCAACACTTTATGTTATATTAAGAAAACAAAACAAATTACAGAGCCTGCAAGTTCACAAGTCAATGAAAAACCCCAAGTGCCTGTAGTTTTGGATCAACATACCCTTGAAACTCCAAAAGCAACATACACATGAGTCAAATTCAAACCGGAAGAGACGGAATTCTTTAGATTATTCACGACAATAAGAACTCTCTCGCTGCTTTAATGACCTTGATTTGTAACATGGAGGCTGACCTAACTGATATTCGTAATGAATTCTTACTCTCGTCACATCAAAACGAAACTCAGTCATTTGGAAGACAAATTAGTGCAGCAAGATAATATATACAAGACCGAAATCAAGATGATGTCATCACCTTTATTGACCTAGAAGTTGAAAATGGTGAGTTGTCCGCGGATATAATAAAGCTGCGATCCGACTTTAAAACATTTAAAAAATTATCAAGAATACAAAAAAGAAGACAATGAAAGACCAAGGTCTCCAGTGTTCCGAGACTACCCAACCTACTGAAGCTTTAGCAACGAATCAGTTTGTTCAAGAGTCATCTTTCTTACATGACAACCCGATCCCTATTCATCAGAATACATTTTATGTGCTAAATGACGAGAGTTTACAATCACCTGACCGACAACCCACTACTAAAGAAAGGGACCATGAAGTACGGTAGTACGGTTAATTCTCGGGTTCAAAACAATGAATATATGCCTGCTCAAATGCAGTGTGTTAAACGAATAAGTAGTGTTTAAATTAAAAGGTCAACATACGAGAAAAATAAAAATATTAAATTACATATATACTAGGGGAGCAGAGAATGAAAGTCACCAAGCTACCGACCACTCATAAAGACTGCTAAATTCAGCTAACAATTATTCCCTTTGGTTATTGCTAAGAGGATTTCAAATGAAAGTGTATTTCATCTTCAATCTCATGTGGCCCGAGTGAAAGCCCAGATGGGCTCTTGTTATAGAAAATTAACGAAGCTGTAAATGTACGCGACCTAAATCAACGCGTCCTGAAATTAACGCGAATTTCCGTGTAAGGTATGTTTACATGCATTTAATTAACGCGAACGCTTTTCATATGAGTGTAAAAATTAACTCCCGCAAAAACATGCTACACGGTAATTGCGAATTACTCACGACAGTCATATGAAAACCGCTCTATGCAAAATAATCTAAGACAAACTGTGCGTTTCACAATAGAAAACAACAACGTCCAACAGCAGAACTCGTTCAGAAGTCTATATAAAACACAAAGATGCCTTAAAAGCGATGCTAAAAAATAGTGTGATTTTAATTAACGATGACGTAAATTAAAGTTAATTTAATTAACGCTAATGTTTTTAAAATCGCGTTAGTAAAATACTTCGTAATTCAGTATACCTGTATAGTATAACGAACATAGGTCTGGATGCGAGATCGGTAAACCAGCCCAAAACACGGTCAGAATTATTTTAGTGTTGGTCTACCGCTCACGGTGTTTGCGCCGGTATGTATTATGACCGAGAGTAAAATGAAATGTGGTATAAAACCTACGAAACGTACCTCAAACAAGAATAGCGTCCGCAGAATCTCAAGATGGCGACTGGACTGGAGATCGAGAGAAATCTATTATATCCACGAGGTGTGCGCATACAATTAATGCATACTTAATTTAACGCATGCGCAGACATTTTGCTGCACAGAACAAAACAAATAACGGCCTGCAGATTTAGACTCGGGCCTGCCACAGTCAGCCCGAGTAACACTAAATTTAAGGTTAATTAGAAACATTTGTACAAGATTCGCTATCCATGTATTAGTGAGGTAAAACGACCGTAAATTTAAACAGAATATTCAAATTCAAAATGTCACTGGTTATTCAAACTTAACTAGAGAATATAAATAAATGAAAGCGATCAAGGTAAAACTGTCCGATAATACCCAGGATCACATATCTCCTATTTCAGAAGCCTCGTTGTTGCCTTCGCCAATAAAAGCTTACATCAGCTTCCACTGATCTAAACTTACTTCATTAGCATAAATGCCTTTTAGCCAGTTCATAAACTTATTAACCAGTTCGTAAACTCACGTGATCGATGACGTCATCGTCATGAAATCATCTCTAAGTGAATCATGGGGTCCCAATACCGTAACTATCAAAGTTTGGGCGCGTTCCATTAGAAATGTGGGAGATACGTGTATGTATTAAAAATCACGTGACCGATGACGTCATTGTTACGACATCACCACTAAATTAGGTCATAGTACGACATCACCACTAAGTGATTCATGGGGAATCCAATACCATGCCTGTCTAAGTTTAAGCTGCCTAGCATTAAAATTGAGCGAGTTAGGCATGGAAACGTACAAGGGTTTACGTCACTACCAGCAGGACCCAAATGCGCATGCCTACTTGTTTATCGCTCGAGCACACAAATCTCCCACATGGCAAAATATCAGGTCGGACAAGTATATAAGTACCCTAATGCTCACTTTATAGTTAGTAGCAAGAGGCTACGAGACCCGACGATGATGCCTTGTTCAACGTCAATTCCAAGAGCAATAGACTCTTTCAGCTTGCCCCATTTCAGACCACGTGACTTTTCGCTTGAGTAAAGGTTTTTGTTTTTCTATCTCTCAAGAGGAAATGTACCAATTTATATAATTGGAAAACAAAGCACTGCATCCTCTGGAGAACTATCACGTGGTCTGAAATGGGACAACAAACAGGCAAGCTGAAAGGGTCATTAATGTTCGACATCTTTTTTTCAATTATCAATTAAATGAAATATCGATTACTATTATCTTATAAATTGATATTCGAAGCATTCATTCTGCTACCATCTTAGTGAGTGAGTGAGAGACAGAGAATGCACGATTTTCCCAACCACCATTAACTCGTTCCTGCGCTTGCGCGCATCCACGAGTTAAAAACTAAGACCTTATAATAACTGTTGCTTATAAACAGAAAGCGGCATTGATATCAAGGTGTTGGCAACTGGTTGTTATTCAAGCTCCCCTGTGAAGCGGCCGTGTGTTTGAAGTCGTTGCGTGTTACCTACGTTGTTTGTTGTTTTCTATTATCTCGAAAACTAATCTGACCTCGAAAACTAAAGCTTACTTTACTCACAGGTATCCCAAGCTGACAATAAGTGAATTCGAAATTACAGTGAATGCATGTTTGGGGTTTCTCCTACTTGTTTTATTTAACAAAGAATTGAAATAAAATCGTTATTTTGGAAGGTAACGCTCGGCAAATGTGAAGCAAATGTTGTATCAAATGTATACAGCGTGTGACCAGGAGGTCACCCGGCAACTTGTTTCCTGTGTCGTTCTTTACTTCTTTAGAACATCTGAAGCCATTTTGCCTGAAATTGAGCGAGTTATGGCGATTTATTATTTTTTGGTTTCACTACTACGATTATGTAGGTCACTGGAGACCCCAGAGAGTTCACCAAGGCCCGTTTAAATGGCCGTAAATATCTTGTAATTGAAGGGGACGCGAAAGTTCTTTCTGTAAACGTTAGTCCAATAAATGGATGGTAAATCTAACTCAGATTACCTTACCTTGCGCCTCGATATCAGCATTCAAACAGAGAAGTTTATGTGGCATATCCTGATGCGAAGATTCACGCGTCTATCAGCCTTGCAATGGGCTGTTATCGCAGTTCGGCCATCTTGGATAAAACAATAGTTTTGGCCCCGGTAGCCTCGCACTGGTTGGTTTCAGAACGAGTTTACCGGTCGAAAAACAAAGGTTTTTATTCTCCTGGGACTCAACATGGCCGCCGTGCGATAAAAGCCCATGGAACTCCAACCGTCGCTTCAAAAACACCCACAACGGGGAGGGGGCAGAAGTTAATTTGACGCTTGAATGAATTTGCCGTACCCTCCCAGTGGGGATTAAAAACAGCTTCGCCATTGTCTCAACTGGAAAATACGACGGCAACTTTACGTCCGCGGCTTCGCTATTTTCTTACTATAGCATTCACTACGAAAGATTTCCCTGTACCAGCTTTACCAGTAAGAAATAGGTTGTGACCGTACTCTGCAGTCAAAACCACCCTTTTCTTTTCATCGGTCAAGTTTATGTTTTGACAGAGTTCGCGCCATCAATTTCAAGAGATTTACGAACATTTAAACGGGCCTTGGTGAACTCGCTGGGGTCTCCAGTGACCTATTTTCTCTTCTTCTTTGTGCTAGTGAACCCCCCCTTAAAAACAATTATTCGCCATAACTCGCTCAATTTCAGGCAAAATGGCTTCAGATTTTCTACAGAGGTAAACAACGACACAAGAAACAAGTAGGTGAAGTCTAAATATCGATTTTATTTCAATTCTTTGCTAAATAAAACAAGTAGGAGGAACCCCCTACATTCACTGTAATTTCAAAGTCACATATTGTCAGCTTGGGATACCTGTGCTGTACTTTGCGAAACTATATTTTGTATATGTAGCTTACTAGGGGATTTAGAACTGAACGAAGTGGAGAACAGAAGAGAACTGAACCCGGACTAGCGTAAGGACATGATTAGAAATGAACCGAGAAAACTGAACTGAGGAAACCGAACCAAATAGACCGTCTACTGGATATAGCTTACGGAACCAACAATTGCTGGACTTCAGAGGACTCTTGGAACAATCTCAAAAATATACCCTGATTATACGAATGAAAACGTGGGAAAAGGGCATCGAATTGAACTGAGATAAGTGAGTACACAGAATACACAGAATTGAGTAATTGAACTGACTGCATGAATAGATGAAATATAACTAACCGAAACGCCTAATGGCGCAGCTTATGGACGGACACAAAGAAATGGAGAAATTAAATTGAACTGAGTAAATAGAACCGAACAGAACCGAACAGAACCGTCTACGGACATGAATCGAATGTATACAGAACTTAGTAAACTGCTTTTCGGATTGGGAGAACAATTTATCAATCTGGAAATAACATGTACAAACTAGGTGGACAAAGAAGAAAACTACTGAACTGGAGAAAATGGCAGAACAAGAAAAACGAGCGAAACTGAACTCTCAGACGAAATTATAAAATTGACTGGACGCCTGTGCAAACATCAACAAAGGGTGACTTTCATTGGAAAGGAGATTTTCGCCGGACAATCGATAAAAATGAACTGGAAGCAACGGAAAATAACTTAAATGGTCAAGAAGAAAATAATTAAGCTGGGGGGAAAAGGAACTGAACATTCACTGGAAAAAAATGACAAAATAATTACTGGCAAGGAAGATAGCCTACGTGTAGCCGTTTATCCACCCTCGGTAAAGTCGGGAGAGAACGTCTACGCAAAGCTGGCGCTAATCGAATTATGTGACGTCAGAGAAAACATTTGAATAAATTATGTTATCATGAATTATTTTGACCAATGCACGTGTTATTCATTCACTCGCCTGGTGATTTCTGACCACTTTTTCGGTCGGTGAGTCTTTTAGAGCGCCTTTATTAGCACGTTTTAAACAGGACTGATCCCTTCTTTAAACATTTTTCAAGCTTTCTTTCCTGATTCTGCGACTCAGTGCTGGTCACTTCTGCCTTCTTCTGGTCACGCTTGTATGAAAGATAGCTCCGTGTCACTCGAGCTCGATCAGTGTCAGTTCCGTTCCGCCCTTCCGCCAATATACATATTTTTGGGCAGTTCTTGTCTTGTCTGTTTCTTCAAAAATCGTATTGACAGCTAGAACAATAACAGCACATTACTGCTCTTCTGATTTGCGTTCGAAACCAGTTAATTCAGTTTACTTACGAATGTACTGTTTCTTCGACCGACTCACCGATTGAACTTGAAGGCGAACTTTGGCTAATATTGTGGCTGGCCGCTTATTTAAGACTTATCAATATCCTGGATATTTTGTCTCAGGTTTTGTTTTGTTTTTGCACTGCCTAAAGATATAATCTAAATCAAGAAAGTCCAAACCCACGAGTTCGCTGTCCAAGTCCAAAGCAGTGAGCTTTTTACCTCACGCAGTTTTAGCCAATCAATGTTATCGAAAGAATAATCCAATACACGCCTTTCATAAGTTTTACTTCCGGTCACGAAGACGAGGCTCCAGGTGGTTTGAAATCCAAGATGGCGGACAACTGCACAGTCTCAGCTAGAAAGTACCTCCGAAAATACTCCCAAAAGTATGTTATTCAGTAAATCATACCTGTGTTTGGTTTTACAATCACTGTATCTATGTCCATGTGTAGTCTGTATTATTTTAGTATATTGTTTAGCGCACAGAAAAGTACTTTTCTACTTGATCAAGTCATCAGTCATTTCCGAACAATGTACACCCGACAGGTTGCAAATCTAAAAAACGTTTGCAGCTTACAGAGCACGATATTAATTATTTCAGGGGCATCTTTCCGTCGAAGATATCTAAGCTAACTTAAAGGAGTCGGAAATATCTTCTGTCTAAAGTAAATTAGTATTGTGGTCTAAAATTGAGGCAAAGTGATTTATGAGGTGCAAAGCAAATTTTAGTTTATTTCTGATAGGCTGTTTAATAAGCTCATGTCATGATATCTAATCTCTTTTGCTATTTAATACAGCAAGTGAAGTGCTATCGATGGGAAATGTAACTACTGTTCACCTAACAGAAAACAAACATTGGAAAAAGCTGGAGTCAACTGATAAGATGCAGGCAACGAGTATACCGAAACAGCAGCCATTATACTGGATAACCATCCAGACATAGTTCCAGTTAGAATATGGTTTATCCGTTCATAGTTCCCCAAAGCCGTTTTCACTTAAATTTTGTACAGAACTTTTACATTAATAAAGAATGATAGCACGTTTTCCTTCCCCTGTCCCTACCCATTATATGGTAAATTCTATTTTTTCATACTCTTTTTTCACATTGTATACAATTCATACCCTACCCTTCAATGTATATTCCCTGACTTTGTATCACTTACATTATTGTGTAACAGCATACGGTATTGATTTTATTATTCATATACCATTAAAATTAGTGTATTTGTAATTAGAATATATCTAGCAGAGGCTTTTGGACACTGCTTGGGCTTTTTGAATGGAATTCAAATTTCTAACACTACCATTTTGTATAGAATATTCTTTTGTGCAATTATTGATAATTTGATAATTATATATAATGAAAAGCTTAGCACAAACCGATCGTAATTAGTAGTGGTTCCTATTCCCCTATCCTGCATGCTCTGTGTGGTATATTAGCTCACCCTATCTAGGGTTTTAGCCAGTCAAATAAGGGGAGATGGGGCAGGAGTGCCAATGCCCTCCTTTCCCCAAGCAACTTCCCCCACTCCCTTCACTCTCATATCATCAGGTCACCACATTGTTATATCAGTTATTGTTTATTTAGCAGCTCTCACTACTCATAATTTTCCTTTTTTTTTAGTGTTTTTCTCATTTCTGATTTTGCTTCACCTTACCCCAAACCTTCTGGGCTAAAACCCTGCTATCCATACACACATTATCACTCATCTTATGATTCCCCCAATTTCATGTGGACTAATTTTAATATCACCTTCAACCACCACTTAGTTAACACCTATTTTACCAATTAATAGTTTTAATATGTTTGTTACAATTTATTTAGTACTTAATGTTTACATATTTTTATTGACCTGAATTGCTTGTATAGCCACTGTTTATACCGGTAAGTGGTATTCCGCTCCCTTCCCATAATATTACTGCTAGCCTCAATTAAACATTTATTTCAGTAAATGATATTTCTCCCTTCTCTCAAACATTATAAAAATCATACTAGACCTGAAATATTTTAGAAGATGAGAATCCTGTGTAGAAACTAATATTATTATTTTTTTCCTTGAAGAAGAAAAACGAGCAGGTTTTTCAATAGCGGTCGGTTGAATCTGTATTTTCATCGTTTGACTGATGTCCATTGATTGAATATTATCAACAGTCTTTTCTTCATTCTGGTAGCTGTAGCTATCATTGTTTCCAAGAGCCAGAATTGTGCTTGAAGATTTCTCTTCTCTTAGGTACATTGACACCAAGGGAACATATTTTTCCGGGAATGCCTGTGCCTAATACGACGCCTGTTGCCCGCATACTTCAAATATTACTTTTCTGGGTGCTTCTTGGTGAAGCAGATTCATTGTTTGATTCATGTTTCTGGGGATAGGGTTCTTTGTATTTCAGGGGGCTAGATTATAGAATACCCCACACCGTGGTCCGCAGTCAGGCAGTCGACTGATTAGCATATTTATCAACTTCACTGCGGGACTGCGGACCACGGTGCCACTTAGTTAGCTGCCTTATTATAAATTCAATCGCTTCACTGTGGGACTGCGGACCACGGTGCCACTTAGTTAGCTGCCTTATTATAAATTCAATCGCTTCACTGCGGCACTGCGGACCACGGTGCCAGGTTAGGGTTTAGGTTAGGGTTAGGTGCCACTTAGTTAGCTGCCTTATTATGAATTCAAAGAATCACGGTGCCAAGGTTGTCTAGGTGGTAGCTTCAAAAGTTGCGTTGTATTCTATAATTGCTCCGAAAGAGAAAAAATCTCTGACCCAAGTGGGACTCGAACCCAACGACCTCCAGGTTGCATGTCTGGCACTCTACCAACTGAGCTATCAAGTCATGAGAGCAATCGTGGGTATTGGTGCGTTTTATGGGGTCACGGCGATTATATATGTATATGTAGGTATGATATGAAATCATGTTTGCCGCGTAGCACTAGTAGGTATAAAGAATGTGATTTAAAGTGGTATGCTGTAGTGCTATGTGTGCACGCCCTACGAGGGAAAGAGAAAAAATATCTGACCCAAGTGGGACTCGACCGTATCAGCCATACACTTTCTCAGTTTTGGGTCGGCTTACACTACAAATCACATCTCAAGAGTTATTCCAGTACATAGTGTACACAGCAATGCAGTATTTCATACGGCGTGTGCTTTTTGTGGTACTGATCTGTGGAGATTTTCAACAAAAGTTAATAGTTTAAAAGTTTCATCCGCGCTCTTTCGGTATTTTGCCCTACTAAATAACACACTTTTCGAGTCCTTTTCGGAGGTACTTTCTAGCTGAGACTGAGCAGTTGTCCGCCATCTTGGATTTCAAACCACCTGGAGCCTCGTCTTCGTGACCGGAAGTAAAACTTATGAAAGGCGTGTATGAGAAGTTATTTTACATTTACGTTCAAAAGGCTCTGACGTCACATAACACGATTAGTGCCAGCTTTGCGTAGACGTTCCCTCCCGACTGAGGGTGGGTAAACGGCTACACGTAGGCTACAATGAAGATAGAAGGATGTGAACTTAGACTGTCGTGATAGCATAGAAATTTCGTTAGGAATGTTTGAACTGACATAAAGCGAGATTTACCGAGCGCGATCGATATCCGGAGGGTAGATGACCGTAAAAGAGTAGCCATTAGAGATATTGCACCAGTCAGCCGGCCCAGGGCATAGCGGGACCATTGCGGAGAGGCGCAGTCAACATCCATAGTGACTTCCCTCTCCTACTGGGTCGGGCCGGGATAAGCCGGGGGATTCACTTTCCCGCCGCATGCTAATTTGTCATACTTTGCATAAATGTTAATATGGCAGAGAACGTGTTTTTTTTGCCGAGCATGTGCTAAACGTAGAAGTGTATGCAGGGACATTTATCGGGAGTTCTCACGATATATATTGGTGTTCTCACTATATTTTCATCTCTTAAGGATAGGCTCTTGCTCGCACTTCCAGCTAAACAAACATGTGGAGGAGGCAGCAATTGCACCGACTTTGGATTTTAATTCCCGGGGTGCAGGAACTTCACTGGTTTTCATGGTCACATTAAGTAAATGTCTCCGCTATGCCCCGGGTGGGGGATCCGGAGATTTCAAATGGAGTGACTGGTGCAATACACCAGTCATTTGAAATCCGTCCCCTATCCCCGGCCGGTGCATAGCGGAGACATTGCGGGGATGTTCGCTTCAAATTCACCATTTTTCATTCCCTGGGGAGGCGTGGTCAACCGCTCATAGTGACTCCCTTCTCCTATTAGTTCTGGGGATAAGGGATGGTCCATTACATTTTTGAGGGGCGAATGGGCACTTTTTTCCTGGAAATAATTTATTTTTACGACTGAAAGGAACGCAAAATCCAGAAACGGATTTATTACCATGACAACTGACAAGACAAGTCATGCAAGTATGCGAAACAAACACGGCGGCCGCCAAGCGGAACTTTTTGAAAACCGCTGGCCGTCTATATTATTTTCGAATCCTTTCCTAATGGAACGATTGGATTATAAATCCAAAAAAATTCGGATTTGGATTGAATCCTTACTCAGGTTGGATTCGAGGGATTCGAAATCTATTTTCGGGTTTGTTCAAAGGAACGGTAAATCCTTTTTAGGATTCGAAATCCGGATTCGGATTCGGCCAAAGGAACGCACCCGTTCGTTTTTCTTGTTCTATCATTTTCTCCAGTTCAATATTTTTCTTCTTTGTACTCCAGACTATATAGTTTGTTCATGTTATTTCCAGTTCGATAAATTGTTTTTCCAATCCGTAAAGCAGTTTACCCAGTTCTGTATATATTCGATTCATGTCCGTAAGCCATATTCCATTAGACTATTCTGTTTGGTTCTAATTACTAAGTTAATTTTCTCCATTTTTTAGTGTCCCTCCATAAGCTGCTCATTTGGCGTTTCGGTTCGGTTTCTAGTTCTATTTCATCTATTCATGCACTCAGTTCAGTTCACTCGGTTCAATTACTCAATTATATGTACTCGGTTCACTTATCTCAGTTCAATTCGGTGCCCTTTTCCAACGTTTTAATTCGTATACTCAGGCCCGATTCAAACGTCGAACTCTTCATGCGCTGAACTTAATGAGATCAAAGAAGCCGTCTGATCATCTTTTGTTTTATTTTCGTTCGGCGTATGAAAAGTTCGACGTTTGAATCGGGGGGCAGGGTATATTTTTGTTCCAAGCGTCCTCTGAAGTCCAGCAATTATTGGGTCCGTAAGCTGTATCCAGTAGTCGGTCTATCTGGTTCGGTTCAGTTTTATCGGTTTTATCATGTCCATACGCTAGTCCGGGTTAAGTTCCCTTCTGTTCTCCACTTCGCTCAGCTCTAAATCCCCTAATTAATTTCGCAAAATACAGTAAGCCACAACAGTTAGGTCTAAGTTTCCGAGGTCAGATTACTTTTCGAGATAATAGAAAAACCAAACAACGTAGAACGACTTCAAACACACGGCCGATTCACAGAGCAGCTTGAATAACAGCCAGTTTACGACTTTCTTTGCCAACACTTTGTTATCAACGACGCTTCCTGTTTATAACCAACAGTTAAGGTCTTATTTTTCGAGGTCCTAGTTTTCTAGACACATGTAACACATGGTATGCGAATCAGATGAGTTTCCTTTCAGTCCCACTTTAGTTCACACCTCCACCTGCAGTTCACATTGTTCTGTATATTTCTATGGAGGGGGATTCTGGACAAAAATGGCATTCAACTGGCCATATCATTGTCATTCGATAAAACCTTCATGGCATTGGACCAAACCTTCATGGCATTGGACCGAACCTTCGTGGCATTGGACCAAACCTTCATGGCATTGGACCGAACCTTTGTGGCACTGGACCAAACCTTCGTGGCATTGGACGGCGAACCTTTGTGGCATTGGACCAAACCTTCATGGCATTGGACCAAATCTTCATGGCATTGGACCGAACCTTTGTGGCATTGGACCAAACCTTCATGGCATTGGACCAAACCTTCGTGGCATTGGACCAAACCTTCGTGGCATTGGGTCAGCGTATTTCTGCATTACCCATAATATCCCGCGCACCCAAGTTAGCGCAAGAAAAAAAGATGGCGGACGAAGGTCAGCCAGAAATGTAGTTTTAGTAGTAGTGTCTCATATACCAAAAACTCTGTTAAAAAAAATCATAATGACGGAGAAATACCAAAAGGAAGTTTTTAACCGGAAGTAAAAGGTTATGTTTGATTGACAGCAGATCAATAAACACACGACAAGTGCTCACTCACCCGTAACGACGGTGTGGGAAAAGCTAACGCAAATTAAACGGCGTGTCTAAAACGCAGGTAGCGGGTAACGGGTAACGGGTAGCGGGTAACGGATAGATGAAGGCTTTCTTTTTGTACAAAAATATTACCTATATCAATGTTTTGTTTATTTTTAGTGTAGAAAGCGGCTCTAATACCTTAATAAAATAGACGAAAAGATTAAATAAAAGTGAGTAAAGAGAAAAAGAAGTAAAAAAAACAACTTAGTGCGCGGTGTAGGACTCGAACTCCGGTCGTTGGATCAAAAACGTATAGCCTAAACCACTTGACCATTAAACCACTTCCTGAAATATCGCTTTTAAAATAAGGTATATATGTGTTTGAGGTCTGAGCCCGTTGCAGGACCGGATGGAGAAGAACATCCGCGAAACTCGAAAACTGCAAACTACGTGGCATTTTTCTCCCGTTACAGTAAACCAGTGAAAGGGAAGCTGAGTGTGGTGAAGGGCCTGTGTTTGGGCAACCGTTATTTGAAGGAATTTTGGCGATGTACGGGATTTTTGTGGGAAATTATTCGAGGCGATTTTCTGCAGCTGATCGGCGGCTGATCGGCCTAGGTTTGCTACCTTCCCAATAATTATACTAAGGGAAGGAAAATTCCTGTAACTCACTCCATATTGAACGGAATGGCTTGAAACTTCACAGAAACTGAAAGAAATACACAAGAGACAGGTAAGAATATTTTGACGATTTATTGAAATTTATTTTAGAGCAAACGGGCATGCGAGCTAAAACTCCATACATTTATTGTAATTTCAAATATCCGGGAAATAACCGTTTTACGCATAATGAGCCTGGGGTACCTGTGTACACACCGTAAATGGGTACCAGATAATAGTTTTGTACACAAAAAAGCCTTCATCTATCCGTTACCCGCTACCCGTTACCCGCTACCCGCTACCCGCTACCCGTTACCTGCGTTTTAGACACGCCGCAAATTAAATTCATTTCATATACATTGAGAAATGTTTTTCCACACACGATTCCATAATTCCCTTTATACATTATATGTCTTCCAAAAAGCAAGCAGGATGCCCTTAGCTTGGAAAACAAAGAAAAAAGCAAAGCAAAATAAGGCCAAACAATACATACAACTACAACGCCAAATAGGAGTCCTCACAAAACCCGACAAGGGTTCGTATTTTCACTTTCAGACAGAGTACCGAGTGGTTCACATCTGAACATAAAGAAGAATTGATAGGAGCCAGCCGAGAGAATATTTGTTTCCATGAAAGCTTAGATGGAAACGTAATAGTCTGATCTGACGGTGACTCTGAATCGCTTGAAACCAACACCACGATCTCGCTATTGCCAAGTCACAAGAAAAAACTAGAGCAACCGGCTATATTAACATTTTCTCGCTGCGGTGCGTAGCTTTGATCGGAAATCAACACTGGCGGGAAATCTTGACAGAAATGAGTGGCCAAGAGCTCGCTAATTGTTGGAGAGGCGGGGCTTCAGATTCACGCACGACAGACGGCTCGGTTTTTTGAAGTGCTATTTTCTACGCTTTCGATTTTCAACCAAAATAGAGTTTAAAAAAAGCTCCACTCAAGAGGAATTTATTCGATTTGCGTGAAATTTTCACAAAATGTCAATTGATATCTCAGCTGCAAAACGGTGTCGGGGAATAGTCCAGTTTCGTTAAATGTGTGCCAAATTGATCTTCGAGTCTCCTGTAAATTGTTTTGTCGCTCATAGCAACCAGTTTTGCGATATCTGTGGCTTTAAATCCATTATCCAACAAGTACTCCAGATTCTCTCTTGGAATGTAAAATTTGGGTCTTCCTATGTTCCCATTTGCTGACAAAGGTGGGACAGAGTGATTGAACTTGCCAGGGTTATCATAAATGCTTGACAGAATCTGCTGTACTTCGAGTAAAGGTATCAACAACAATTTTTCAAATTCTCCTCCAAGCCTTAAGGGCAGAGCACAAACCCAGTCAATCTTGTAATTCATATAATCTAAGTTGGAGCCAAAATCTCTACCTTCTATCTTCTGCAATACTTGCAGTAGTATATTTTCAAGGTTTTTACACACTATTTCATGCGGCTGACCTTCGTCCGCCATCTTTTTTTCTGGCGCTAACTTGGGTGCGCGGGATATTATGGGTAATGCAGAAATCCGCTGACCCAATGCCACGAAGGTTTGGTCCAATGCCACGAAGGTTTGGTCCAATGCCAAGAAGGTTTGGTCCAATGCCACGAAGGTTCGGTCCAATGCCACAAAGGTTCGGTCCAATGCCACAAAGGTTCGGTCCAATGTCATGAAGGTTTGGTCCAATGCCATGAAGGTTTGGTCCAATGCCATGAAGGTTCGGTCCAATGCCATGAAGGTTTTATCAAATGACAATGATATGGCCAGTTGAATGCCATTTTTGTCCAGAATCCCCCTCCATATATTTCGCTTCTCCTAGCGGTCTCGTCCCCTCGATGCCAGGATTTCGAACAATAGAGATTGTTGTCAAAAGGGCCGCCTTTCAGTTATCTTATAACAAATAACGCTTCGTAAACTACACACAATGACCGCTTTAAATGTGCAATTAAACGACCACTGATAATATGATAATATATGTTTTACAGTAAACTTATTCAAATTTAGGCGTCTTAGTTTTCGAGGTCTTAGGTCTTTATTCTTTGTAGGTCTTCATTGTCTAGACTCCCAGACCTTCGTGTCGTAGAGTTTCCTGAAAGTTCGGCTCTGTTCGGCTTTCAAGCCGAATCAAGTGGAAAACCTTTCTATCGTGTAAAGAAAAGGCTGGTTAAATGTGTAAAATAATCATATGTCATCAACACCGCGTTTAGTTAGCTAATCGAATTTTGCGTCCAAAAAATGAACGTTAAAAGAAAAAAAAAAGGAATTCGGTGCAAACGCTCCCTTCCATTTCCTCTCCCAATTCCCAATCTTCTCCGCTTTCTCTCTCCTCATTCCCCCTCCTCCTCCCCCTTCGCTTGCCACACAGGCTAGGGTGATGTCGTTCGTATTGGTTACACAAGTCTTTCCAAACATTTTTGGTTTATCTTATCAGGCGTTGGCCTTTCTACAAGGCTATATGACACATCACTTAATAACTCTCGGAAAAACAGCGAGGTTTGTATCCCTCGACTTTGTCTTGGGAAAGATCGAGATTTCGAAATACAGAAATCCCTCTAAAATTCTAGCCTGAATGTCAGCCGTCTCAATTCGCTCTCCCTGTCTCGGCGAAAGAGACGCCTGAAATCTAAGCGACATAATGTCGTCCGATGTAATTATGTAAATAAATTTGCATAATAGTTATAATTTGAAAACGTAAACAAGATGGCGGCATATACAGACTATGAATATGGATGACGTTTATTGTTTTCTTTGTAATTCTAAACTTGAGTTGTCTTCCTCTCGTATAAATATTCGAGGTCGTTCAACCTTTCCAATAGAATCAGAGATTCAGAGATTACCGTTCAAAGTAGAGGCGGTGGGATCGGATAGCCGCATTTGTCCTACATGTTTGCGTAGACTTCGTAAAAAGAAGACCCTTGAAGATAGTTTAGAAACTTCCATTAAAGAACTGTCCAATAATTATTCCAAGGAGAATAGTGGCCAAGGTGAAGTGGACATCATAACCGATGACAGTAAAATAGCAGGAGCAACGGACTTTGCCCCTTTGAGTTTGATGACGAGTACTCCAATAAAGGCGGGAAATCAAGAATCGAGATCCACCAATTGCTGCGAATCTACACGTAGCACTACCACTTGTACTTCTTTACCTCAACCAGGTGTTACGGTAAGATATAAATTATTTATATTCAAGACTACAATATATATATAGAAAACGACATTCTTTCGACGCGGCTAAAAGACTAAAAAGTCCAAAGGCAAATCTAATTAAAATGTTGGTAATTGTAGTAGCAGTTACGTACATGTGCATTGTTTTGCCTTGTTTCAATTTCTCTATCTCAAATGATTAGATGTTACGCCTATCCTATTCTCATTTCTTGTGCTGTGTACATTTTTTTTCCCTGGCCTATAGTGATAGAGGAGGCTCGGTTGTAGTCCGGGATGACACATTGCACTCTAGTCCACACTAGTGTATCCAAAATATAAAAACGAAACGTTAACAGTACCAGTCACAATAAATATTATTTCTATTTTACCAAGAACATCAATGATTATGCACCTGTCAATGTTAAGCTCGGGGAGATTTGAAACTTCTCCCAAAAAAATGTCAAATTCCCTATTCTTGGGACAACACATTTGATGCAAAAATAACAAAAATTCCCTACCCCTATCGTCCTTATGTTTCCAATAAATAACCCTAGCCTGGGGCAGGCAGCATATGCCAAAATCCCCACCCCTTGCCCCTCCCCCCCAAAGTGTTTAACATGGATAGTGCATTACCATTTTATGTCTTGTTGCACAAGGTATTTTTTCTTGAGAAAAATTGCACGGTTTACGGGACCTTTAATTTAATTGGGTAAAACAGTCGACCCTTTAACTATTTAAGTACTGCTGTACGTATCTAATAGTTTAAGATAGTAATACAATAAAAATAATAATAAACTTTTGAAAATGTACTAGGTATAACTCACAACTCATGAAAATATTAAAATGACCACTTTATGAACAAAAACTAAGCTAATTTTGTTCCCTTAATAGGTTAAGGTAGTCTGGCCATCTGAGACAAGGCGAAGAAAGCTGGCTACAGACATGGAGCCAATTGGGAAAGCAATGCTTAGGGGAACTTATGAACAAATGGCCCGTAAGATGTGGCAGCATAAAATTCTAAAAGTAGAATTAGTAAAGTTTGTTATGAGGGCTGTAGCCTCAGAATGCTCTGAGCTTTGTTCTACTAAAAAACAGACGAAAGCAAGACTTTCTGCAACTACAGACATGCTGAAGTTTGATATGGAGGATATGTGCAAAGAGTGGATGGAAAAGGCCCCTATTTTCTATTCAATTCTGATTTCCTCAGCTTTATCAGGGAGGCGTAAAGATGTGGAGACAATAAAATGGACAGCAAGTGTCGCTTTGGCTGGAGCTGTTTTATTGAGGGAAAGGTCAAAAGGCATGGATGCCATGCAGATGTTGGTCTCAATCATTGTAAGATCAAGTTCAAATCAGGTCAGTGTTAAACTGATAAAGATGTAACATTATAGGTTCCTCATTAACCTCAAGTTATTAGACGTGTAATAACTTGAGGTACTATAATATATGGCCATGATTTCAATGTTTTGATCTTATGAATTATTAATGAGTTTGAGAATGTCAGTTTGAAGATTTCATATTGTATGTCATAATTCTAGTACCGGTTAGGGAGTGGTCAATAATTATGGGGGGGGGGGGGGAGGGGGGTGTCACATTTTTTGGGCTGCCAGTTTGGGGAGGGGCACATTTTTTGAGTGCATATAAGGGGAGGCATCACAATTTGTTATGCTCCAAATGGTTGAAATTTTGTACATTATTACATCTCCAACACTGTTGTACCAGTACATCAGCAGCCATTAATGTGACTACTAATGGGTTAGATTAGCAATAGCTTAGGTTTGGTTAATTATATAGCAGGGAAGGGTCACAAGATTCTGGCTGCACGTTTAGGGGAGGTCAATATATTTTAAGCCCAGGTTTGGGGAAGGGCCACAATTTTTAGGCCTGAATTTATATAACCTTATTAGCCCTCCCCCCATAATTACTAACCGCTCCCTAATAGATTGGAACACAATGTTTTGTTTTATTTTTAGGCATTGCTCACACGATTAAATGGTCTGAGACTTACTGTATCCAGTCCTCACCTGCTAAGAAAACTTGATGTATATGCAGAGGCATTCAAGGAGAAGGTTAAACAGGAGAAGGAAGTCAGAGATCACAATCTTCAAAATCATGGTTCCCTGAGTAATGATGGAAAGGTTGCAGACACACAAGTTACAGCTACATGTATATTACAACCATCTGAAGACCCTCTTCCTGTATCTTCTGGTCACAGCAGTTCTGTTGGAAGTTGTCCAAGTAAAGCACAGCTCACCAATTTGGCAGCCCCACCACCAGTCCCCACTTCTTCATTGTCCTTTGGTTCATATGCCATATTAGGTGGTAGGTGTTTTCCCAGCTGTGCTGCATCTTCATCTGAAGAGGATAACCCTCAAAGTGGCTTCAACATAGTTATTGACAATTGGGACATGAGACAAAATGTAAGGGACATGTCTTTAGAACACCAAAATGTAGACATCCACTGGATGAATCACAACATAGTACATAACCGTGTCTCTGGTAACCATTTACAAGATGACAGACCTAGGAGAGATATTTTGGACTTGGAAAACATAGTTCTAATTCCATCTATGGCTGATCACAAAGAACTTGATAAGAACTACTTGGTGCACATCCATGGCCAGAGGATCATCACCAAAAGGATACCAACATTTAATGTTGGATGAAAGTGTTTAATCTACATCAAACTTGTTGGAAACCCATTTATAAGTCAATTCAAGAGGTGGTGGTTACATGATAAAAAATGTTCAACCAATATTTGATGAAAATGTTTGATTGTTTACCCTGAAACTTTACTCTCATTAATATTGTAACTGGTACATGCATGCTGGCTGCAAATTAATCTTAACAATAACTTAATGTTATATATGGGTGTACACTGCATTGTTTTCTGTTGCCTTCATTAGACAATAATTATTATTAACAGAGTTAAATGATCAGGAATGACAGAGATTCAGGCTACATTTCATGTCAGTCATCTAACAGGGTAGAATCCAAGCCCATAGAACCATGCTTCATTGTCAGAAATCGAATAATTGTGTATACACCACTAAATTAAGTCTTTCTTTTAAGAACTTTGATAGTAGTACTGTGATATTTTGAGAACACCTTTTAATAACTCTTACTAGCATCACCCAGCCATGGGCTATTGGCATTCTGATTGGCTGGATAATGACTGGCTATCGATCAATAGAATGATGGTGCACACACTAGAACCTGACTGCAAAGTTGATAGAACAGTACATGTAGCTGAGTGACGCTATAACAAAAAAAAAATTATTAGACTGGCTCACTTCCGATTATAATTGTTTTTGTCTTCTCAGGGCTGCACCCCTCACCAACTACATGTATCTGCCAAAAGAAATCTGAAGCTTGCACTCTAGTTGTTAATAATTATTATTATTAGACTGAGTATAAGACTACTGTATCACATGTTCACTACATATAGTTGCAGTCCATTATGGTACTGAATCTGCTGCATGTACATGTATGGGAGAAAAATAAAACAACACGAGTAAGTATTGTACTTTCTGGAATATGGACATGGAATAACTGGAACACTTTCTATTGCTAGGTAGATCAACTATTTGATTTCACGAACCCAAAGGTAATACTATAAGAGCAATGGCTAATTAGTACATGTACATGTATCTGAAGGGTAGTTTGGGAATCACACTGGGACTGGGTTATGTCATGATGAGAATCTGGGCTTTACATTATCATGCAAAAATTACTAACAGTGTGTAGAAAAGATACTGGTATAATCAACCAAGTGGATTAAGGTAATTAAGCTAACCACCATATGGAGTGAGTAGCAACTGGTGTTTTGAGCATACATTGTACATGTAAAACCTTTGTCAGATGGGCTAATGCTTGAAACGCTCAGCTGATTCTTGCTCCCGATGGCAGTTAGCATACTCTAATCAAATCTGTTGTACACCATTGTTTATCTTCCCCACTGACTCTATACATTGTACATGTGCAATATCATGACATAGCATATATAACTCCCTCCCAACTAATAAAAGTCAAAGAAAAGCTACCATATACAGATTTTTAAAAGTACATGTAGGTTGTTCCCTGCATATAAATGTACATATACACTTATAACAATAATAAATTATTATCATAATAAAATTTATAATTATTATAACTTCAGTGACACTGAACCTAAATTATTATAAATTACCCTAGAATAGTTGTGGTAAGTGGACTATTCTACCTCCATGCTTTCCTGTTCTATATCCAAACTGAAATCATCTAATGAGTCTGTCCACATTTTAGCCCAGTTGTCTGTATTCTCTTCTTCATCAACATCATCAACAATGTCTCTGTCTTCAAGATCAACAGTAGGGAGTTCATCTGCCATAATCTCAAATACATCCTTCATAATGTTGTATATTTCAACTTCATGTTTCATTTGCCATATTTCTACCAAGTTTAAAATATCTGACAATGTTGAAATGTAGGATGCATTTTCCAACACTTGTTCTATATGGTAATCCCCAAATTCCATTGTAAAACTTGGTGAGTTTTTATACATACAATATGACACCCACCGCTTCTTGTAGATGATTAAAGCCTTTTCTAATGATGCATGCTGACTTTCAGAAACTTCTCTCACTGGTGTTTTTACTTCTGTGGGTGACTGTACCACATTAAAAACAGACTCTTCATTACATCCATCCCCACTGCATTTACAAGTCAAGGCACAATTGTCACAGCAGTAGTGTCCCGTTGGAGTTTCCTCACTTGAATTGTAATCTGCTGGTTTATCAAAATGACTATTAATCAGCTGTCTCCTGCATTTGTTCGACTTCACATATTCTTTGATATTGGTATCACAGGTACTTAGCATTCGCCCAAGATAAAGGATCACACACTTTCCAGGACCCCCATCCCTACAGCAACGACCACTTTCTTGAACGTATGCTTCTAGTTTCCTTGAACGCCCAAAATTGATAACATTCCTAACACATTTGGCATCGACCCCCATCCCAAATGCAATTGTGCAAATGAGAACCCTTACATGTCCATCATCTGCAGCCATAGAGTTGAGCACTGTGTTCTTTACAGTATCTGGGGTCCTTGCATGCAGCATTTCCACAAGCCGTTCTTTAGGGTTGGGGTTATCCTCATGTAGATAAATGTGGGATCCAAGCATAATAGAAAATAAAGAAAAAAGTGTACTGCATTGATTCACAGTCTGGACATAGAAAATAGTCCTATCACATTGTCTTCCACTGGACTTGATAAGATTCAAAATCCATTTGAAGTATTCGGTTACATGTACTTTGTTGTTCATTTTAATGACGCTGTAGGTGATATTTGGTCTCTCTGGAGGAACCATGATGACCTCTGGTTTATCCATGTTGAAAACAGAACAAATGTTTTGCCTGGTAGATGTCATTGCTGTTGCAGTAAGAGCAATGAAAGGCACAGTACTTGGGAGTAATGATCTTAGCTCTCGAATGTTATTGTACCATCGCCTGAAGGCCACCTTGCCTTTGTTGTCACCTTGACCCCTTTAACATACATGTAAAATAATTGTATTTTAGGCTCCCTGACTCGGGTCCTTTTAAATTATTACATACATGCACACACAAAAAACAGATAATCAAATTAATGGTACAGTATGTTTTATATCAGTCTGCTAAACTGCAGAATACCCTACCCCTCTCCCCCAGGGGGAACTCCAGTACCCATAAAAAGAAAGGAGCTCTGAGCACCCCCATCAGTTAAATATAGGGAGTCTCCCCTCTCCCCCAGGTCCTGCCCCTTCAAAAGTACACTTCAAAACTCCGTGGAATTTGTAGTCATGCGTATTCAGATTCGCTCAAAGAATGATATCGACACTCGAATCTAATTTGGTTAGGATTTTTTTAATTTTAGGATTAGGTGACAAAAAATAATAATTCGTAGTTGAGCATGAAAATATACATTACCAGTGCGTGATACAGTGAGCTTCATCCACAGCTACTGCAATGACATTCTGCTGATAAATCGGTGAACTCAGCATTTCGCGCCATTTGTCTTGAGCTAACATGGCTTCGGGGGAGGAATATACAATGTTTATTTCCCCGTTTAGTACCTCTTGAATACCTTCTTCTTGGCCCCCACCAACAGAGGCGGCTTTGATTCCCTTCACATTTAGCACTGCAAGCTACACACGCTTGCTGACATATGATAATCAGGATACACTTAGGCCACTGTGGTAAAAAAATCCCGCCAATGATAAGCGATTTGTAGTGATAAGTATGCATATTTTTATTCCGAAATACGGTCAATCGAACGCACCCTAACATTAGTCTCAATGCATATTAATGATCATTTACCGAGATTGCTGTCAAGGTAAATATTCTCCAATAGGTACTAGACTGAGGTGAATAGTTGCTTTAGTATGAATTTAGAGTTGAACATCAGAGAAACTTTAAAAGCGACATTTATTTTAAAATTGTTTCTTTCTTGATATGCGGTGTGTCATTGCAATATGCGCGTTTGAGCAAATGATTGATCGCATAATCATGAACATCAACTTTTAACATGTATTCTAACAAACATGGACGTTCGACTTACAGCACTTTAAAACGTAGTCAGTAGTGTTGCCACACGCCTGTTTTGTTTTACTTTCAATTGTTTGGTTTTTTAGCTAATGAACTACAATTAAAATGATGAATAGTACCTGAAAAGGCGTTACGTTTTTGAAAAAGGTTATATTTTATATCATACAACAGATAGTTTAATGTATTGTTGTGCGCTCAGCTGTCAATTAGTAATTGGAATGAACGCCGTTAAAGAACGTTTGTAACTGGCCAGGATGAACTCGAAGCTAAAGCGCCTGAACTGTACAATTTCAACTGTCCAACAACTTGTCTCGGCTTGATAACACTATATACCTAAGAATCGAAGGATTAATTTGCGTCCACCAACACATGTACAAATACAGACAAACAATGTTTACATTTCTACGGAAACCATAACTCTATATTCAGAGAGCAATGACTGCTCATCTATGCACGCCCTACCGAATGAGTATCTGCGCGTTTAAGTTTGTATCTTATAAGTATGGGCTATTTTTCGCCGGCGTATGTACGATGGCCAGACTTGTAAAATACACGTGTACAATATATATATTGAATTGGTCCCAGATGAGATAACTGACAAGACTTTAAAAAAGCATATTAGAGAACTGGCGATGTCACTCGTCCCGAAAGTGTTATTTTTCAGTCGTACTAGAAATGTAGTAAAATCGTCGTGAGGCGGGAAACCTGAGGCAACTTTTATTAGACGAGAAAGGTGTTGCAGCCATAGCAGTGGACCTTAGTAAGGCCTTCGACTCAGTCTGCCATAACCTGTTGTTGGCTAAGCACAAGGCCTACGGATTTAGTCAATCAGCCGTTGAATTAATGGAAGCCTCTACGAGCGACGCCAACGGAGAACCGTGAGAGTTGGTCTTCCACAGTGATCCCTGCTAGGACCCCTACTGTTTAATATTTTTATTAACGATACAAATTACTTCATCTCAAATGTGGCGTTACGATTATACGCTGATGACACGACAGAGTACTTTGCTGACCACTCTCCTATGATGTTCAGTGGAGTTCACGATCAATAATGAGACGAGCGTCCTTGCAGAATGGTTTGCATCGAACTATTTAACAATAAATGCATCCAAAACACAAGCTCTTGCAATAGGACATTCGACTTATAATTTTAACTTCTAGTTAAACAATCCTTCGATTGAGATGAAGGATTCACTGAAAATCCTTGGACCATTGACCCGATGCTGACATTTAAGGACCACATCAAGGAGCAGCTGAAAAGGGACGTATGCAAAAACTGGAGCGCTTCGTGGAATTAGACGATGATACGGCTCTACAAAGCGTTTGTCCTCCCACACTTAGAATATTTCAGTCCTATCCTTGTTGGTATTGTAAAGACACAATATAATAAGCTGGAGGATGCCAATTTTTTATATTGATTAGAACAATTTTAGGACTATAGCTTAATAAAACACTTACGAAAGCGGCCTACAATTAGTTAAAATACGAACACTTCAGCACCGAATATATTTTCAATCATTATTATTATTATTATTATTATTTAAATGTATGACAGAGCAAGGTCCATCATATATTCAGAAGTTTTGGCTACGTTTATATCACTACAATTTACGTGGCTCCGGTACAAAACTGTAGCAATCTCGCTTTAATTTGAACTGGTCAAAGAACTCTTACGCTTACTTGCCAGCCACCTATGGAATAATCTACCGGCTAAAGTACGCGCAGCTCCTAACACAAAGATACTTAAAACAATGCTTAATAAAGTGGAGCTTAGCCAATATTTCTACAATACATAAATATCTAACTTTTGAACTGTGATTTAGTCTTGGAGCGGTATTCCCGAATGTAATTAGCACATAGATTTGAAGTAGTGTGGTATTTTTTATAGTAGATTTATTATAACCCTAAACGAGTGTATATTATGATATATTTTTAACTGTAGGGCATTTTATTTAATTTTTTGTTTATATATTAATGTAATTAGTAGGCAAATTGTAACTAGTATTGATATTTTTATAGTATATTTATCATAATTGCCTTACACATATGAACACACACGCGTTTTAAAGAGTTTTTAAATCCTAGACGTTATTTGTATAAATAAATGATTGATTGATTGATTGATTGACTATCAACTGAAACTACCACAGCTTTGTTCACTCAAACACTAGCTCAAAGCGGACGAGAAATGCCGATAGTCTATACGACTTGGCGATCAAACTGAGTCACCAATTTACATATTGTTTGACCAGTCACTTTAGATTGCTGTCTTTTTTTCAGCTTCCGAGATATACCGCTGTACCTTTTCTAGTGGATTGTGTCCTGGATGGAATGTCATGGAGAATTCTACAAGGTGGAACTGGACGTCTGGTAACAAAAAACACATACTTTTACAGTATTTACAACGTTATGTGCATCCTAAACCAGTCCACACCAAATTTGAGGTATGTTTTTGGTATGTATGATGTATGTCTCGGGTACTTTATAAGTTGGTCTAGCATGTTTTTGGTATGTCATCTTTCAAAACATACCAAAAGCATAGCAAAGTAACATACCAAAAAAGTACTCTACTTCGTAAAAGAACTTGACATACCAAAAGCATAGCCTCGAAACATACCAAAACAATATCTAAATTGGGAAGAAGAAATGACATACCAAAAACATATAGCTTTATAGACATACCAAAAGGGTAACAATTTTGATCAAAGAATATGACATACCAAAAGCATAGCCTGAAGACATACCAAAACAATAACTAAATTGGTGAAAGAGAAATGACATACCACAAACAAAGCAAAGAAACATACCAAAAACGTATTATATTTCTAAAAAGAACTTGACATACCAAAAGCATAGCCTTAAGACATACCAAAACAATACCGAATTTGGTAAAAGAGATATGTCATACCAAAAACATAGCTTAGAGACATACCTAAAAAGTACCTAACTTTCTTAAAGAAAATAACATAGCCAAAAGACTGTCTCAGTAATTTACCTAACAGATACTCGTGGAACTACTAAGCTACTGTCTTCAAAGAATGTTGATTAAATTAATTACCACAAACATAGTTTAATTAAACAAATTAATTAATTTTTACTGTGGTTTGTCCTCTTACATGTATTTACCATGTTTTGCATCGTCGCATGCACAATGTTAATTGTTGTTGATTAATTTAGAAAAATAAACTAAAAAATGAGCGGTTATTCTTATAGCCATAAAAAACATGGAAATTGGGGAAAAGTGATTATTGTACACGAAGATGCATTCTACTATATCCTACATGTAGCTCTTACATCCAATGGTAATTAATTAGCCAATCATAAAATGAGAACCTGAACAGTTGTTGTAAATATAGTGGGATGGCAGGATCTAAGTCATCCCACCTGGAAGCATAACAAAATCCTACATGGGATTCCAACCCTGAAGACAGGATCCTGCCTGTGGTAATAACAAAATCCCACCTGGGATCCCAACCCTGAAGACGGGATCCCTGTGGTGATAACAAAATCTCACATGGGATCCCAACCTGAAGTGGGATGGTGGAACAATAACATATGTATTAAAGGGGCTGTGTCATGGTAAGACTTTACATTCGTTTTTCCGGACCGGAAAGAGGTATTTCCACCGATTTTGATATGAACTAACGAACCTCTCGGCCATGTGGGATGCTTAAAAGGAAAGCAAATATGCAAAAAATGACTAACAAATAGTGTATATAAACAGTCTCCAGGGGAAATATTGAAAATCCTTTCAATGAAGCATTGAGGGAGGGAAGTCTAACTGTTTGTATCAGCCACTAAACGAGCGATTACTTGATGCATGTGCAGTAACATGATATAGCCACTTTAAGTAAACATATATTATATTAACATATGTATTAATATAATTATATATACATCAAAAGCACATGTATATCTAACATTACAGGTAGATACCTATACTTATATATTGACGATGGTTAGACAACTTGAAAAAAATATAAGCAAAGCTAACCATATATCCCATCATCTTAGCAATAATTTTGAATTGAAAGCTGAAAGACTTGGATGTACTGTAAAAATTAATGTTATAATGACATTTTATTTGTAACCATGTCAGCAAAAAAGCAAAAAAGTTGTTTTGTAAAGGTCATATATAGGCATATAGCTATAGCCCAGCATACATTAATTGGGCTATCATAATGTTACATATATGTTTGAATTAATTAATTAATTAATTAATTAATTAATTAATTAATTAATTAATTAATTAAGGAATGTTATTTAGCCACTCCCACTGTTATTGTTTATATCCTGGAAATATATGTGAATTGGTTCTCTGGTCAATGCAGACATGTGATCTTTTTGGGAAAATGGTTAGGAGGTTAAGATATACCATATTTTGGCTTATACATGAGGAAATAATTTATGGTAATAAACTTGCAAATATTCGTCAGAAATACAAGCATATTGTTAATATCCCAAAGTGATTCTGAAGCAAAACATCAACCAAAAACATGAGCAATAAACTATGGGTTATTAGTGTTTTTGTTGAAGTGTGATCCTGGAAGTTACAAGTCACATTTGGAAAATTGTATTGAGCCGATTATCAGTCAAACAGTCTAGTCTCATACAAAGCTTCCACTGCCGAGGCTCAACTAAATTTTGATTGGTGGTCAGCTAAAGGCAATTATCCAAACACGACTTCCAACTTCAAAAAAAACAGTAATTATTACTGTTAGGATTACAATGTATTTTGTATGCCCTGGCTAATTAATAAGTACCAGTAATATTTTGCAAATGAAATATAGTGATGTTTCCGACGACATCACAGAGGCCAGTCATGCCACATTTGTTGCAAAAACTGTAAGCCAAATGTGTAGTTGTATACAGTTGAACAAACAAGAACATTTTAGGCCATACGATTTCTAAACTGTTTGGTAATGAAGAAAAAATGCTGCTTAGCTTGGGTGAATTTGATACGAATTACTACAGGTAAACACAGCAAACCGTTCTTAATCTTCCTCTTCTTGTTCTCCCAAAATTATAAGAGAATTAAGATTTGGAAGCCGCATAATTGAGACTTTTGGTGTATTTTGCGAGGTTGCCGTACAAGCACACAAACACACAGGGCTTTTTGCCAACCACATTATATATGCAAATTCGTAAATGACGTCAATATTTATCAACACAAAACACTCATAATTCCAAATAATTCCAAATGAGATACATGTATATGTACAAATTAATAATAATTACATTCATTATTAGAACCATGCATTACAACCAAACCTTATAGAACAAATATTTATTTCAGTGCCTGTTTTTAGGAATGATCTGTGATTCAGCAGTCTCATGTTCATTCATATTGAGACAAATACCTATTTAAATTGGTCACCATTGATTCAATCGATCTAAATATGGTCTAGCTTGCCTTCTTTCTATTAAATAAACCTGTTTAAAATGTTGGAAGTGTGTTCATCACCTCTTACTCAAGATCCTAGTAACAATCATTCACAAGTGAAAGCGGAGAACCCCAATTACCGTACGCGTACCTGCAGAGCTGCGCCATACATTATATTGATGTCAAATGTCAGTGGGTTCGACTACCATTTCATTTTCTGCGGCAATAGTATCAGTTATGAAGTTGGAGATGTTGCATGAACTCACTTTGAATGTCTCATATGTTTTCTTTTAAAGTTCCATTGGAGTTTGGATGTTGAACTAGAAGGAAAATTCATACAGCCAGTACAAATGGCAGTAGGCAGTAGCATTATTCGATTCACCCTTCCAATCCTCCGACTCTAATACTTGAATGATCCACTGGAATCGGTCTAATACTTCACCATATTAACTTAAATGCATCACTGAAATGTTAAATTCTTGAGTGATCGGTTTCCAAGCCTTGATCACCTTGATTTTCAATGCACTGTGTCTTTGGAACCATCCATGTCCACTTAACTCCAACTTTTTCAAAATGGCTGCCAAAAAGGCTTCATTGCATCATGGGATGTATTTGGTGCATTGTGGGATTGATGGTTCGCATTACAACGGTTTTCGGTGCAAAGTACGTGCAATCTCTTCACAATATCTGTATAATATGGCTTCAAGAAAAGGCAAGCCTTTGGAGCAAGCCTTAGATGACAAATGAGGTAAGATGGGATCATTGAATTTATGTGATTTGTATAAACGGTGAAGTGTATCAACCCCCTTGTACATTTGAGAGAAAGATGCATGAAAAGGCGGCCGAGAGGTTTAAATTTAATAATAGAACCTCTAGCTGGTTTCCAGGGTACTAGCATTTAAGGGAAATGATAACTTTAATAATTGTCAAGAATAACTAACCGTTTGAATACTCGTCTTGCGTGAATATGCCCGCCACGCGCCAGGAACCCATTGCGTGGTAAACAGAAGAGCGAAAACCAAAAATAATTAGATCTTACTCATTTAGAGTGTAAAAAAACCGAATTTGTAGGGTTCCCTGAAAGTACAAACTAGGGAGCTTACGAATCGACGACTTCCAGCACGACGACGACCTTTAGTGACGTCACGCCCTAGGTCGGCGTCGTGAGCAATTTGGCGCCAAAATTTGTTTACGATTTCAGGACGACGACTGGCGCGGCATCATTTCCCGCCAATTTGAAGACGTACTGCGATTGAGGGGAAAAAATCCATTTTTTTCCCCGGAAAACAACGCTTATTTGTAAAGTCCTATATCTTTAAACACGAGGAGCAAAATGCCAAACTTAAGAGAGACGAGAATTTGCATTGCATATGCTTACAGAAAAGGATTTATTAACGACAGAGAGTTTGTTTTGCTGTACGATGCTAACACGTCAAACAATCCCGATTTTCCTTATTGGAAGTATGAAAGATTAGACCTAGACGAGTTGACAAATGCTGAATGTAACGCCGAATTTCGTATTTACAGAAATGACATATACAAATTGCTGATGCACTACAATTACCAGACGAGTTTGTCACCTACAACGGTTTGGTAGTTGAAGCAATTCCTGCTTTGTGTATCTACCTCAAGATATTTGCATATCCTTGCCGGTATAGTGATATCGTTTTTCACTTTGCAAGGCCTGTGCCAGGGCTGCGTATTATAACAAATCACATGATTGACTGCATCTACAATCGATGGCATCACCTGTTGACAAGATATAATCATAACCTGCTTTCCCCAGCAAACCTTATGATATATGCTGATGCTGTACATCAATCAGGTACAGCTTTGGGAAACTGTTGGAGTTTCATCGATGGAACTGTTCGGCCAGTGTGTAGGCCAGGTGTAAATCAAAGAGTTCTCTATAATGGACACAAACGGGTTCATTCCATAAACTTCCAATGCATAGCATTGCCCAATGGACTGGTTGGTAATTTGTATGGCCCAGTAGAAGGGAGACGCCATGACAGTGGTATGCTAGCCTCATCGGGTCTTTTACAAGACCTCCAAAGATTTTCCAATTCCCCTATTACTGGTACACCCATGTGTGTATATGGCGACCCTGCATACCCTCTGCGTGCACACTTACAAGGACCTTATAGGGGTGCAGTTCTAACACAAGATCAACAAGATTACAATACATCCACGAGTGCTGCACGCACCTCTGTTGAATGGGTTTTTGGTGACATTATTAACTTTTTAAAATTTTTGGATTTTAAAAAGAACCTTAAAATTGCTTTAAGTGCAGTAGGTAAAATGTACATTGACTGTGCCTTAATGCAAAATGCTCATACTATTTTGTACCATTCTATTAGCTCTGAGTACTTTGGTATCGATCCACCAGCTTTAGATGAATATTGCATTTAATCATATTGTGTAGTACGTTCCAGAAAATATCCACCCCCCCCCCCCCAACAAGTGACTGGAAATTCCAGGGGATTCTATCTGCTCAAATTTACAGTAATTTGGAGGCCCATTTCGGAAAATCCAGAGGGGAGGGGGTCAAAGAACAAATCCCATCTGTTTGGGGGGGGGGGGGGGGGGAGGGGGGAGGGGGGAGGGGGAGGGATATTTTCTGGAAGTACACATTGTCATTTGAAAAAGGAATGACTACGTAAATGTTCTAAACGTCATATTGGTCCTTAACAATAACTTAACAAATTCGAACTGATCTTTAGCCTGAATCACAGCAATGATGAAACAACATGAAGATTGTAAACAAACTGTGAGTGAGCTCGAAGAAAGAATGTACTTTTCTTGTATTATCTGGTTAAACTAAATGAAACTGGAATTAATGTTGCAATAAAATATTGCATATTAATGAAAAAATTTTTTAGGATATTCTTACAAATATCAACTCCAACAGCACTTCAAGAACTCAACTTGTTAGAGTATAAAAAGTAATTTAAAAATGTGTCAACTTTTCACTAATTGGCATACATTGATTATACAATGCTTTTCTGATACAAATTTTGGTAGAATTAAAGTTATTTAAAAGCGCTTGATTTAGAAAATAATTCCAAGGGCATTTAAAAATTCTGCTATGTACAATAGCATGCAAATTAGTTAAATGTTGTCACACAATCACTTAGTAAAGTACAACATTAATTCACCTTTTTCAAAAGTTCAAGCAGGGCCTGGCTTTGGGTTTGCTGTTGTTGCATGAACATTTGAGTCATGGCTTGAAATTGCTCTTGCTGATTCTTCATTTGTTGAAGCATCATGGTTTGTTGAGCAGCTGTGTTTTCTTCCTGTTTCTTTTTGAAGTCAAGTTCTTCTTTCTTCAGGTCACAATCTCTATCTGATGCCTCCCTCAAGTACTCAAGAGTTTCATTTGCACTCTATTTCCTTTTCTTTTTTGGTGTATCAGTACCAGCTCTTTTCTTCGTTTCTGCTAGGCGCTCCATTGCCTTGTTTCTCATGTCTTCTGCTGATACCTTATCCTTGGCTGCTTTATCCCGAGATACTACAGAGGCTTTCTCTGACTCCTTTTCCTGATATTCCCTATGTTCAAAGTAGTCTTCCATGATATCATCAATTTCTGTCTTTTCTGGAGAAATTCCAGAAGCATTTTTCTCAAATCTCTCCTTCTTTTTCTTCTTTTTGAAATCTCTTTCTAGTATTTTGAGTCTGTCTCTCACTGACTTCTGAGACACATAAAAGCATGGCTTTTTCAACTGGTTAAGACTCTCTGCTATCAGATCCAGACACTGTCCTCTTTCACGGCTTCCAGCCTTGAACTTCCTTGAACTTCGCCTCTGCATGAAATCTACCAAAACTTGTCTCATTTGTGTCTATTTTGACACTTTTTTGTGCCTTTCGTTTAGTTATTTGGTCTATGTACATGTATTAGTATGTCTGCTATCACACCAGAACAACTGTCCGCTATTCTTGATAAAAAGCTAGATGAGAAGTTGGCTCCATTAACCTCAACAGTAGCTTCGCTGAGAACGTCACTCGATGATGTGATCAAACATGTGAAGTTCGTTGATGCGAAATACGATGAGTTTCTAAACAAATTGAAGACCGCCGATGATGAAAGGAGAACCCTCTGGACGGAAAATAAGATCTTGAAATCAGCAGTCCAGACCATGGAGAAGCAGCTTCGCTCTCATTTGGCAGAAAGCAATGAGAAGAATCAATACGATCGAAGGGAATGTCTCGAAGTAAAGGGGATCCCACAACCTGCTGTTCCATCCGAGGAAAGCACGGATGATATAATCAAAGAGGTTGGGAAGTTGATAGGAGTGGACATTACTGATAATGATATATCAGTAAGCCATCGATTACCCCCAAGTAAATCTTACAAAGGGAAGAATGCTGGACCACCATCGATTATAGTGAAATTTACAAGGCGAGTTGTCAAGGATCGTCTGTACGGAGCGAGGAGGAATTTGAGGGACAAAACAACTCTTGATCTTGGATACCCCGTGGAAAACAACATATATCTGGCAGAGAGCCTCACTGAGAAGAATCGGGAGCTGTTTAAGGAGTGCCTCACAGCAAAGAAGGATATGAAGTTCAAGTTTATTTGGACTAACAATGGTAAAATATTCCTGCGAGAAGACAAGGACACCCAAGTGTTGTATATCAAGAGCAAGGATGATCTTGTAAAGATCCATCCAAGATAGATAAGTAACCAAGTTATGCACATCATATTTATGATTGCTTAATGCATTGTTCTAAATGTTCTGATAGTGATGGCAATAGTGCCTCCCAAGCTACTGCCAAGGCCAATGAATTATCTCAGTCCCATCCAAGATTAAGTATTACTTCTCCTGTTGGGAGTAATATTTCTCATCTCACTGGCCTTGATGCTGATCTAAACATGCCCACAGATGATAATTTTTCATATTATAGCACCCATGACTTTCATAGCAATTATGACATAGCTGAGTGTTTTTCCAGTGGAGAAACCTTTTCAGTAATCAATTGTAATATCAGAAGCCTTTCGGCAAATTTTGATAGCTTGGTAGATATGATTTCAGAATTATATTTTCCATTTTCTCTGATTGGCGTAACTGAGACAAAAATTAAGATAGACCAATCACCTATATCAAACACTGATTTGCCCGGATATTCTTTTATTTCCCAGCCTAGTTGCTCTAATGCTGGGGGTGTTGCTTTTTATATCTCTAATAATATAGACTTTACTATCCTGCCTGAATTTACAAAAACTACTGAAGATTTTGAAGCCCTGTGGATTGAAGTACAGAATACCTGCCACTCCAATTTATTTTGTGGTGTAATCTACCGGCATCCAAATGGTAATCTGAATAAATTTACAGAATATCTTAGTTCGACAATTGAGAAAATAAACCGTGGTAGTAAATTTTGTACAGTCATGGGAGATTTTAATTTGGATCTCTTGCATGTACAATCCCACAAAGAAACTGATGATCTTCTCAATATTTTAGGTTCATCCTACTTTCAACCCCAAATATTGCAACCAACAAGAATTACGGATCACTCAGCAACTTTAATTGACAATATATTTTTCAATTCTCTAGAACACTTTACAATAAGTGGAAATATAGTATATGACCTCTCAGACCATTTACCTAATTTCTTAATTTTCAACAAATTTGCCTCGCTTCCATGCAATGTTAAACTATATAAAAGAGATTATTATACTCTTGACCAGCAGGCTTTGATTAGTGAGATCCAATCAATAGACTGGCAAGATGTATTTGCATCTGATTCTAATCCTACTACTATGTTCAGTTCTTTCTACTCAGAAGTTTCCAGTGTCATAAATAGACACATACCAGTGAAACAATTATCTAGGAGGGAGCTGAAACTGAAATCCAAACCATGGATAACCCCTGCTTTAAGAATGTCTATACATGTTAAAAACAATCTATATAAGAAATATATTAAGACTAAATATATTTACTACCATACCAGATTTAAATTTTATAGAAATAAATTAAATCATTTACTAAAGATAAGCAAAAAACAGTATTATAACCAATATTTCTTTGATAATATTAGTGATGGGAAAAAGATATGGAAAGACATCACACAGATAATACATTTTAAGCCTACTACTAGCCAAAAGTTTATTAAAATTTCAGTAAATAACAAAGAAATTACTGACACTAAGCATATTGCTAATGCATTCAATAACTATTTTGCTAATGTTGGAAAAGAGCTAGAAAATGAAATACCTAGAGTGAATAAAAGCCCTGTGGAATATCTCCACAGGCCAATAGGCAACAGCTTTTATATTTTTCCCACCACAAGTTATGAAATAGAAGATGAAATATCTAATTTAAAAAGTGGAAAGGCTGTAGGCCCATTCAGTATTTCTATTGATATACTCAAACTTCTCAAATCTGTTATCTCTAAACCATTAGAGATTCTTTTCAATATTTCATTTTCAACGGGCATAGTCCCTACTGATTGTAAACTAGCAAATATTATTCCAGTATATAAAAAGGGATCACAAACTTGCCTGTCCAACTATCGTCCAATTTCTTTGCTTTCTATTTTTAATAAGCTCTTAGAAAGACTTATGTATAATAGGCTAATTAAATTCCTAGAAAAATGTAATATATTCTTTAACAAGCAATTTGGCTTTCGATCCAAACATAGTACAGATCATGCAGTTCTCTGTATAATAGACAAAATACAGAGAGCAATTGATAATCGGAACTACTCCTGTGGAATATTCCTAGATTTTAGCAAAGCATTTGATACCGTCAACCATAATATTTTGATAAAGAAACTGGAGCATTACGGTATTCGAGGCATAGCCAAAGAATGGTTTATTTCTTATCTCAGCAATCGACAACAAGTTGTCACAGTGAACTCAGTTACATCATCACAGTGCAACGTGACATGCGGAGTTCCACAGAGGTCTGTTCTAGGGCCATTGCTCTTTTTGCTATATATAAATGACTTTAATAATAGCTCAAGTTTGTTTGACTTTCACCTGTTCGCTGACGATTCCAACCTATTTTGTGAACATAAAAATATTTCAGAACTTGAAGCAACTATAAATAATGAACTAAGTAATGTCCAGACCTGGCTATGTGCTAATAGATTATCTCTTAACATAGAAAAGTCAAATTATGTAATCTTTCATCCACCACAAAAGAAGGTACAAAGTCTTAATTTCAAGCTTAAAATCAATGACAGACAGTTAAAGAGAGAATACTGTATCAAATACTTAGGCATAATGATAGATTCTAATCTTAGTTGGAAAAAGCATGTTGACTGTGTTGTGAAAAAGATTAGGAGAAGTGTTGGAATCCTCAGCAAAATCCGCCATTATGTTAGCCAAGAGACTTTGTTAAGTTTATATTATGCTTTAGTATATCCTTTTCTGATTTATGGATTGATTGTCTGGGGAAATACCTACGAATCTACTATCAATCCAATATTTATTTTGCAAAAAAAAGCTGTCCGTGTTATTACATTCTCAAGTTTTGATCATCACTCTAGCCCTCTATTTAAGTCTCTTGAAATAATTAAATTCCTTGATCTCGTTACTTTTCTTATTGCCATCTTCATGTATAAATTTCATAATCAGCTATTACCTTCTGTGTTCCAGTCTTTTTTCACTAAAGTAGATAAGATTCACAGTTATAATACAAGGCACGCTGCAAAACAGTCTTACTATCTTCCCAAAGCAAGAACAAACTATGGAAAATTTAATAATCGATTCCAAGGCCCCACGGTATGGAATGCCATTAATGAAGACATAAAGCTCTCCACTATTTCATCATTTAAGGCAAAACTAAAACAGACCCTTATTACAAGATATTAGTCAATTCTCTTCATTTCAAAAACTCATGAATAATTAATGAGCATTTTGTCCAATCAGATGAAGCAAATCAGTCACGTGCATGCTCCTTTATACCTGATAAAATCTCATCATTCTAAAAGGCCCGCGGAGGGATTTGAATTCTGTCCCAGAGGGAACGGGGTTAATGATTGAGACAATGGCATTTCTATTGATGTTGCAGCTTTCTCATTGAATTGCTAATTAGGATGAACCTTTTATATAAAGAATACCAATGAACATGAAATTTTATATAAAGTTTCATCCTAATTAAGAATTCACTGATAAAGACCCAAAGAAAGCAAAAAGTACATGGAACATAAGGTACCTAGTAGATAATAAATTTTGCACTAAATTTACTAATATCAGCAGACTACCGAGATACACAGATAATATTTTTAAAATGAAGTTATCCAACTACCATTACTTGTTTACCGAGCCACTGTTTAGTTCCAATTATTAAACCAAACTCAAAGCCGCCAAATATTAAAAAACGTGCATTAAACTTACATATTTTGTGCCGGAGTCAACAAATTTAGAGTCTGCCGTCATATCAGTCACATCACCTTCCAAGTCTTGAATTTTATCGAGGTAAACCACAACATCAAATCCTTCAAGTGCAGGTTCAGTTCTTGCATTGCGAAACGCCGCTTCAAACAACATAGTATGGTAATTTCTTCATGTCATTCCCTTGAGATTTTCGTAATTGCAGGCGGTGATTACCTCGAATATTTTGCATGGCGTTGTGAATACAAAGGTTCAATGGTTCATTAAGTGAACCATTCCCTTGAGATGTGCGTCTTTCTTTCATTGCATTCTTAAAGCGTTTTTGAAGCCGTTTAAAACACTCACAGCACGTATTTTATCAAGTCTAAAAATTCTCGGGCTTCGCCCTCAAATTTTTAAACTTGATAAAACACTGCTGTGAGTGTTTTAAACAGTACATAAATGACATTGAGATAATATCACTGTTTTGCAACTAATTACTATTTCAGTGTGATAGTTGTTTGATATTTTCTCAGTTTTTCATATTAATAATTATATTAAGTGAGTAGTTTACTGGTATGATTTTTGCTATTTGTCCTATTATGCTTTTTGTGTGTTGTGTGTGTGTGTGTAAATGAGTGCCCGACCAAAAATATAATTTTCAATATGCAAGCTGACAACCTGGCATTTTTAACCTTTAGGTTATTTCGGGTTGCCAGTACCCTTGTACTTTTTAAAACAAAATAATAAATGTAGCATTCAATTTATAGGATAATAAAAGAAGATTGTTGTTGTTGTTGTTGTTGTTCCACAACTCAAACAAATGCATTTCTCTTCCAAGCATGATATCATGTTCTGGGCTCCATTTCATCTGAAAAGCACCTAAATAACCAGTGTCTAACAAAAATAGAGTATTCCCACACCATTTTAAAGATGAGCCTGATATAGATAGACTTGGCTCTTAGTTTGCACGATGGATAACAAATAAACAGTTTCTTATTCACTGACGACATGTTATGAACAACAAATTGAACTAGTATTAGGTTTTAGAAATTCTTACTAATCTTTTGCTGGAAGCAATCCTACATTGGCCCTAAAATATTATGTAGAAAGAGTACCAAATTTGTGTCTAAGTATCAACAGAATTTTCATGGAACTGAAAGTGTAGAAATTCAAGGAAAACGGCTTAATTATGATGTGTTCAAGTTTTTTTACTGACATATAGAACAATAATTAGAGTGGTTGTACAGCTTTGCAGATCATTGTTCAAATATGTCCTTGCTTCATTTTACAATAGCCACGCAAACATTACACCGGCACAGGTACAAATTCTGTAAGTTGAGGAAGACAACTTAGTACACGGTTATGAAAAGACGGAGCAATTAAAATACAAATTATTAAGTTAGCTTAATTGGACGCTTGAAGTTTTCAAGTGTTTTCAAGTGTACTTTTGCTTTAACAATTTCAGGACATGCTTACACTGAGAAAGTGCCTGTTTAGTTTATGCATTGCATTTGACATGTTAGAAAAGTTTCGTTAAAATAGGGTCCACTTCAATAAAGATAGGTGTCTCTTTAGACTAAACAATGGCATTTATATCAACATAGCCCAGAGTTATGATCACCTTGTGCTTGTAGCAGAAATCGAAGACGAACAAGGTTCATCCGCGTCTGCCATATTTTGCTATATATGTCTCTAACTGTGGAAGAAAAGAAAACTTAGACTTGAGAAAGTTAAAAAAATAGGAACAAAATCCATCTTAGATTAACTCATAAGTTATATCCAAAAGATATTCTGGAAAAAAGACAGAGAAAGGCAAGGAAACAAACAAAAACAAACAAAAACAAACCTACGTCGTGCAGCTCTGAAGACGACTTCAACTCCCTCTTCTGGCAGTCGTCGCCGGCCACGAGACGACTTTTGATCTTGCGCAACACGCAGTGGCGCATGCGTAGAGGGATTTCCGCTGATGAGACGTCATCGTCGTGAAAGAAGTCGTCGATTCGTAAGCTCACTACTAAAGCAACACAAGTTTTTTTTTGGAAAGGAAATACTCACAAGTACGCCACCTTCAACTATATATTTAAAATATTTAGCATCTGGGAGGAATCGAAAGAAACCCTATTAATAATCCTGATTTTAAATCTAACCGTCACTCCCTCAGCTTAAGCACTATTAAACGCCACGAGGGAGATTTCGCTGCCGATGATCGCTTAGAGTTAGAACTTTTATCTTGCTTTTCTCATTAGCATATAACACTATTCGTTACTATGTACATGTATTGCATTGTATTGTATTGTATTGTACACTGCTCACTCAGAAAATGATTTGAAATTCTAATATTCGGGTTTCTTTATACACCGAGAAAGAATCGTGCTGAGGGATTATAGTGACGGTTATAGGTGTTTAAAATCAGGGTTAGGGTTTGTTTCGAATCCTCCCAGATGCTAAATATTTTTTTATATAGCTGAGGGTGGCGTACTTGTGAGTATTTTCATTCTAAAAACTTCTAAGTGTCGATTTTGTTTGCAAGGAACGTACACCCTACACATTCGGGTTTCTTACACCGAGAAAATACCCAGATTTTAATCAATTTTTTAAAACTGTTATATAAATGCATGAAAATAAATGTATATTGTGTTTAGATACCCTTTATTTCAATCACATCTTTAAATTTAACAGAAACTGGAGACAAAATTGTGAATGTGCAGAATTCACCAACAAAAGGCAAAACATTTAACCTCTGGAACCCAGCATGCAGAGTATTAAACAATCAGTGATCCATGCAATCCATACTTCATGATTATATTTTATATGTGAATGCTTCTGTTGAATTAAATTTTAAATTTATACAAATTAAGACAACAGCTAGGCCTCACTCTAAGCTTACATTTTTCATATTTTGCACAACCTTAGAACTTGTTCAGAAAAAGAGAAAGTTAAGCTTCTTTTTGCATGCACTGTTTCATAGGGGAAAAAGGTCAATTTAAAATATGCAAGGGCTAAATAAATAGAGATTACTGCAAGTGCAGCGTACAGGTTTTTATTCACGGGTTGTGAAGTTTGAGAAAATGAATGAGCGAGTCTTTGAGGGAATAAAACCCATACAAAGCAATATTTTTTTTATTTGCTGTGCTGTTATCTGTTTATTATACATCACAAAAGAATGAATGATAATATTTTTAATTCTTCAACGGCTCAAACTAGCTAAGTTCAGTTGGTAATGCATGTTGAGTTTTGATAAAAGTGTTTAAAATGTTTTCTGTCAGATTCAATGATTCAATCGCATAGTGGCAACAATGCTTTGTTGGCTTTGGAGAAGTAGTAGTCAGCAATAACATATCCCTGTGTCTTGCTAAGTGTATTTTTGTTATTTTGTTGATCTATAAATTAATCTAAAGAGCAGTCACAAGAAACAAAGCGAGAAGAGCCTTCACAGCCTTCGGCCATTTTTCAAAAGCAAACCGAGAACCCATTCGAGTGCGATTCACATACAAATCTCATTGGTTGAGTCACTGTTTTCTTGTTGCTGATTGGTTATACTTTTCACATGTGAAAAAGCTATATGCTATGGCCAGTGATTGGACGTTAATTGCTGTAATGTCAGATGTGAAAATATAAGATACCGGTGTAGATTTTTACGCATGGGCTTCGTGCAATGAAATTATCATTGATATGTATAATAAAGTAAGCTTAATAATAGATAAAATAATCAATAATAAATCAATTGTTTTTATTTCTCAAAATAGCAAGGCTGTTTTTTTTCAGATTAAAGAGCTCTTTGGTGGAAGTGTGGTTTACATTTATAATAACCAGCTGCTGTAATCTTGTGGAAACTGATAATCAGAATTAGGACTCAGCAGAATCATATCAGGCCTAGGACCGGCTGCAGAATTTAGACCAGGACTCAGAACCTAATTCACACTTGAATTTATTTTAATTAATAGTCATTCAAGATCAATGACATTGGATATATTCGAAAGGAAAAGTTTATTTATAAATCTAAGTTGTTTTATATTAGTTTTTAGTGCACTGACTACAAGAACAATCCAATTTAGGACTTAACCATGGATTCTTGCAAGAACTGGAGGAGATAAAGTGTATTAATGTTTTGTTTGTTATAAAAATAATAATTAACAATAAACTTGAAAGTATTAAAATACCGTAAAAATCAAAACTTCAAATTTAGGTGTGTCTTGGGCACATTTTTATATACAATAATTTTAGATATGATGTCAAACATAACTAAATCAGATTTTTAATACTCATATTGTTAGTGTCTTAAACTAATACATTGTCTAAATAAATAACATATTTACAGTGAGCTTAACCTAATCTTCGAGCAGACTAGCTAGTGCATATTTTAGAGAGCTCAAATAATTGTATGTTTTAGGTATGTCAAAACTCTCCAATAGGTATGTTCTTGGTATGTCACATGTATGCTTTGAGTATGCTAATGCTCAAGACTGCAACATACCTGAACATACTTTTGAAATATGTGATTGAGGTATGTTTTAGGTACTTCACAAATAGTATGTTTTAAGTGTATTGTTGGTATCTAAATTTTGTTCGAAAAATGATACTTCATGGTACTTTTTGATATGTCTGAGGTACCTGAAACATACCAGTAACATATCTTTGACATACATATAAATGGCTCATCAAATGAAGGTATGTTCTAGGTATGTTATACTTATGTTTTAGGTATGTTGGAATGGGTATATGTTTTTGGTATGTTATTTATATGTTTTGAGTATGGTAAAATATACCTAAAGCATATATTTTTTTAATACCTGATTGAGGTATGTTTTAGGTACTTCAGAAATAGTATGTTTTAGGTATATTGTAGATATCTCAATGTTGTTCCAAAAATGATGCTTTATGCTACTTTTTTAGTATGTCTGAGCTACCTCAAACATACCAGTGACATACCTATGATATACATATGGCACAGCAAATGAAGTATTTTCTAGGTATGTTCTATGTATGTTTCAGGTATGTTACTGATATCTTTTAGCTATGTTGAACTATACTTTTGGCAAACTTTAAGCATACGAAAAACATACCAAAAATTTCGTGTGGGATATTACCAGACTACATAGCTAATTCCTTTATTCTTTCTTTTTCCTTTTAAAATGTTTTTCACTCATTTCGTGTACTCATAAGAATTATATGTCTGCTCGGTTGGAAGTCTTTGGATATATTGAAGTATTGGAAGTCTGGAAGGTTGGAAGTAGTGAATGTTTCTAATGTTTTCAAGAGAATGGCGGATATATGTCAATTTGTCGTGATGCTGTCCGCCATCCTGCTTATATTATGTGATGTACATAACTGCATGGTGTTTTAATGTTAATGTTGATGAAGCAACAGAATGAACTACAACTGGCTCACAGTCAGATTGTTGTCGATGTAAACCGAGCTGTCCATGTTGTGTGCATGTACACAGCTACATGGGGTTTTAGTTTTAAGTAACAGTCCGCGCAAGAGTTTGGCACAATTCTATTGTTCAGATGCAATTTGCTTTCCTCACTTTAGTATTTTCTGTTTTTCATACTGACAACTCATCGACGCTTAAATGATAAATTTATAAAATCAAATCCACTGAAACTACATTTTAAAGGTACATTTCTTTTGTGTGAAAACATTTCGTCCAATTAGAAGAGTTCAAAACAATTCGCCTTTTCCCAATCGGGTGGGAGACTGGGTTCGAGTTGTGACCGCAAGCGCTCTTGGGGCTGTTTGAATGGACAGATCTGCCATTTTGTAACTAAGCGATTCGTTATAAAGGTTTCAATTTCCAATATGTTAATTGTTTATAAACATCAATGTTATATTTGGAACAAACAAGAGTGCTTTTACTCAATATAAAAAACAGGTTATTCCACAAGGCCAAGAGAGAGACATGACAACTGATTGTCATTCCGACTTTGACGTCATATAATTAACATATTGGAAATTGAACAGTTCAACTATTTTCATCATGTACAATCGATCTAGCTGATAAAATTGTTGGGCTTATAATTATGAACTTTAACAGGTACATATAAAATCACAAAATAGTGACTTCCAAGGTTATACTAATTAGATTGATCGAAGATCAAATTTAGGAAGTCCATGATTTATTCGTGGATAAGCCAATTCAGGTATAATCCACCTCTCAAAAAACTAATTAAGCTTACAAAAAGTTTCTTTCCAAAACATTGTAGAAAATTGCACTCTCTGGCAAAATATCTGCCAACTCTGTGTTCCTTGCACAAAAAAAATCAGTCCATTTCCTTTCGGTTACGAACATCTGTTGGTGGACTGGTAATGATACTTGTGCTTAGTATTAAGTTCAAGCAAACCATCCTTCTTTACACAAATTCGCTTTCTCAGCAAAGAATCATTCAAACTCTCATTTGCTATTACTTGAAGATATTTCACTTCAATGAGTCCACTTGAGTCCAATGAAGAGGGGTCTAGAACAATCCCGTCAGGTGTAGCACCTAGGGACCCATGTACCTTGCTAGCGAAGAACCCACATTTGGTGACAGTTATACCATTATGTCCTTGTTGCTCCATCAGCTCAGTGTAGTTTTTTATAACTTTGTCTTCCATTTCAAGGCCTGCATTCATACTTTCAGATTGGAAGTGTTTGGTAAGCTTCAAGACATCTTGGATTGCCTTTGTAGGAGATGTTGATCCCCGTAATGTTGCTACCCGATGGCACTTTGATGCTGTGATCCTGAACTTTCTTAAGGCAAACCAAGATGTGTTGTCTGACTGGCCCCTTGTTGATTTCTCAACCTCTGAAATTTCTTCATCACTCATTTGGAGTTTCCTCTTCACCTGATCACAACGTTGTCTTAAGACAGACAGGATGATTGGCTGTTCTTTCGGAGGAGAGAGTAATTCATCACTAGCATGTACTTTGTTTTGATCACATTCACGATTTTCACCAACATATTCAGTATTTTGTGGCAAAATATGGGACCAGCCGACAACATTTCCAGAATTTGCCTGATACTCCTTTACAAGGGCAATCATGTTCTTCACTTTGCTTTGAGGCCAAGATCTCTGATGCAAAGCACGCACATCATTGCCAGGTGGTACAGCAGACCTTCTCTTCTGTTTTTTTATTAGCATAATCATGCTTTGAAAAGTTTATATGTGCAATAGGAGCCACACTACCAGTACGTTTGCGGGGCACATCGATTTGCATGGTTTGGAGGTACATGACTCTGTTTTAGTTTTGTCTCTCATTAAGCAATATTGTTCCAGTGAAAACATAGTGGCAGCAACATGGTTGCATCTTCCGTCTACTCCGGCTGGACAGCCACAGTGTGCCCTGAGCACATTGCCAATAGATGTGAGGACCAAATAACATGTATATACATTCTTCTTCATGAAAGGCAGAACTTGGCTTTTCATGTAGTGCTTTCCATTTTCAGCAAGGTGACTAATAAACAACACATGGCCAGATTTGTAGAAGTTGTATCCTTTTACTAATGGTTTTGCAATGGAAATATGTTTCTTACACTCCACGCCGTCAATCCTATAACGCCACATCGTTCCAAATGTTAATTTTGGCATACTACTGAGGTCAGTCTTGAAGCCTTCTTTAGGGAAAGCCGTGCAAAATGTCGGGCTCTGTACTTTCCAAGACACCGAGCTGCGCTTTTTTCCTTTGCAGATTTATGCCTCCGTCTGGATCTCGTAAATACTTCGAATCCGGACCATGTTTTATGTAATCTTTGACTCTGCAATAAAGATAGATGTTGATCAAGGTTTGTGTAGAAGAAAAGATAAACGAAGTTGAAATTCACAACATAGATATAACATTTTTCGTACCTTGTAATCAAAGCCGCTTTTTTACCAGGCGTTTTAGCTCCTCTACATAGCAACCACCTTCGCAATTGCACGACACTACATATATCTATAGATTCCCTTGGTATTTTAGCTCCGGGAATATCATTCTCAGTGAGAAAAAAACGTTTTCTTTTGCTGAATTATTCGAAGAATTGTGAGTCGCTGACGCCATTTTGTAAATGCTGTCCATTCAAACAGCCACAAGAGCGCTTGCGGTCACAACTCGAACCTAGTCTCCTACTCGATTGGGAAAAGGCGAATTACCAAGGACACGTTCAATTTTAAAATGTTCCCCACATTAAAAGTTCGTCATATTAAAAGTTATGAGTGTTTTCACTAGATGCAATTCAAATATGTTTACAAAATGAGAAAAAAATGATATTCTTCTTCAAGTTTAGATATATTTTAATGTCTAAGCCAATGAGGTGAAAGATTGAAACAATACCACAATTAGGACCTCTTTACATTCCTCTTTACATATAAGCCCTGGCTAATTATATTTCTTACGAAGAGCCTAGAGGAAATAGACAAAGGATTCCGGAATAAAACGTTGGTTTGATTTATTTCTTATGGTGTATTTGGCCGTTCAAAGTACCCCTAAAACGTGTCTTGGGTTGCCTGTGGGCTAAAATCAAGCGCACGAGAGCGCTTTACAAAATTGGCCTTGGGTCTAGTTTTGACGTCATCAACAGAACACGCTCGATGCGCCATTGCATTAAAGGCTTGCCGAATAAAGCTCTCCGAAACGTTTAGCGCCATATTATCATCTTTCTTGGTTATCTATTCAATTATTTTGCAAATAAGCCAACGCTTTATTCCCGCGAATAGACGAGTTCTGTTGATGACGTCACGTTTTATTCTTATCCCAGTCCCCGAACGTGCGCGGAAATGATTGTACATTTGGAAGTTTAGTCGCTAAAAAATAATGAAAACAATTTTATTTAAAAAAATCGGAATTTTCCCCCTACCTTTCAAGGTTTAAGCTGTCAAAAAAGCATAACTGGCCAGGGCTTATATGCACTTTAATGAAGAAACATAATGAACTAAAACTGGCTCACAGTTAGATTGTTGTCGATTTAATCTAAACTGCCGCGATATTACGCATGCCAAGTTGAACAGACGGCAACTGAGAAGAAAACGACGACGCTGGGTACTAAATCCGGGTCGCATGCACTAAACAGTGATTTGCCTTTCGTTTCTTTTGTTTTGATTTCTTTATAAACTGCAGTATTTCATCGCCATCTTGAATTCATGTTATTAGTCCGTTTGCACAAGGACTACATTATTGGCCGGAAAATTCTCAATTCGGGTGTTTACATGAGTGAATTCTACAAATGTTCAACCCTTCTAGCCGGGTCAACCTGGGTTTCGAAAATACTTTATGTTATGGCACACCACGATTCCCAGAGTTAAACTAGGCCACTTCAAAAGTACAACATTCTCCATTATAGTTCAGGAGTATTTAGAGTCGAAAATGATTTGGGATCGAAAATGGTTAGGTTTTTTTTTTATTTGGGGGTTAGGTTTGCAATAAATCGTGGTGTGGACATGAAGTATCTGCCACCCGGGGTTCGCCTAATCTGAATGGGATGAAGCCCTTATTCTAATTATAGAATTTGGGCTGAACCCAAATGAGATTATAATCCAAGCAATCTCCAAACAATAGTACCTTAATGTACATGCTAATGATAATAGACCGAATTAGCTTGTACATTTGTTGTCCCAATTCAGGTCACCTGACATTTCCCTTTAGTAATGTTTTCTTGCTTTTCTGTATCCCAAGAGGAAACGTACACATTTCTCTAATTGGAAAACAAAGCACTGAATCCTCTGGAGAACCATCACACGATCTGAGCCGGGACAACACATGTAAAAGCTGACTCGGTCTATTTGATATGTATGTGGAAACGACACTAATTCCAGCAGCGAATTATCTCGTGGTCTATTGATTGGGGTTACGGGTAGTATCGGGTATGTACAGTGGCCCACAAAGGGCATGCAACAAAGAAAAATTTTTTTGCAAAGATACATACACATACATACATAGATAAACTTTATTTAAACAAATCAATTGCTGCAAACACTATTAATTTGCTGGAAACAAAAACCTTGAAGCCCTCCGCGCAGTACAGGACATTTTTATTATGACGTCATGTTACTACAACTAGCGGAATCCTTTTCAAATCATCGCCTAGACTTTCTCGAAGTCCTTCTTAGCCCCACGCACGAAGGATTTTTTCCACTTGCAGCGCGCCAAATTTACCGGTTGATTTTTCAACCGGAGGCGTGGCTGACGACGTATTAAGATTTTCCCAATCAAAAATCGTCAATTCTTCAGGCATTGTATGTTGACGTGTCAAGTCAGTCGACCGTGTATGTGGTATTTACAATTTGAGTGTACTCGTATAGAGTTTGTCAAAGGCGCAAAATGTAAGCTCCGCCCCTGAAACGTGTTCTACGCGCCGAAAAATAATCCCCCAATTCAATTTCCTGCAAGTGAAACAAGTCGAACTCGTCTCTCGCTTCGATTCTCGCGCTCGCTTTTGACCCAGTAATCGCTTACCCAGTGACTCAGCAAGTTCGACTTGGAGCAAGTATAATCATAGTCTCTTTCTCGTTCAGATTGTAAAACTCCTTTGAGAATTTCAAGACAATGGTCCAAATTAGAGGAACAAAAGGATTCGCCAAAGAGTTCTTGTAGTTGTAGTTCGTGACGTCATCATGCAAATGTCCTATTAGGTGGGGGACTGAGACCCACGTGCCGCAGTTCCCGGGGTCAAGATGGCGGTCAGTTCGCGGTGTCAAGTCGTGTTGATGTTCTTTCCTTCATGTTCCGTGGAGAGCGCTTCGGCGCTGGCAAATTATTGCCACGAATGCGGAGCCTCGTAATCAAGAACCCCTTTATCGCTGGCTGAGACCTCAACCAGTTCCACAGGAGCTACACGCTGCAAAACTACATGTCCGCCCTCATTTGCCGATTTTCGTAAGAGAAAAGAGGAAGGCATGACGAGGCATTTCCCGACAAATAAAGGCATTAACAAGTTTAAACCAGCCCCCAAGGAAAAGGACGAGGAAGGTAACAATCCAAACTGGGGTTATGGTTGGAAAAGAGCATGGTTATTTGGCGGTGAAGCGTAGGTGCAGCCTTCCACTGAATGGCCTGCCGAGCGACACTTCGGAGGATTTGCTGAAGAAAGCTGAAGAAAGCACAGCAGATTCAATCGCGCCCACGTAAAGACCAGTTACCCTGGGTGACAATTAGGTTTTGGTTGGGGTTCGGTTTAGGATGCACCAGATTGTTTAGATTATAATTCCAGTTGGGTTCAACCCACAATTCTAAAATTTAGAATAACGGCCTCAGCCATTTAGAATAGGCCCGACGAGATTTACACTTGTTAGTTGAAAGTAACAGGTGACATTTTTCATAATTTGCGGATTTGTTTGAATGGAAGAATACTTTAGTTTGAACGTAAACCATTATCTATTTGGAGCTCCGCTTATAAGCTTGGCTATATATACTTCATTTACAACAAGACTTCTCACATAACTTAAGCTTTATTCGTGACATATCCGCCAGTGAGAATATTCAAATAAAGATTACGTAGCTATTGTTGTACCCTCAAGTTTTCCAGACTCAATGTCCTGCCACTTGCATTATTAAATGTGTGGTATTATTTTAGTTTCTACACATCAGCACGTGTCAAAACCAAATGATCAAAACCTGATGAGATACACCCTTCTATAAACTTAGATAGAAAAAGGTTTACAGATAAAACAGTTATAGCAGTTAAATAAAGTAATAAGAAAAGAAACCAAAATGTGTATATAATCAAAGTAAAGTGTTTGGCTATTGTGATGAAAGGGAGTCTAACCATGCAATTACAAAAATCGTTATCTCACAACCGCAGTTACTGCTTGTGTTCACATGGCCTCAAACGACAACTCCTCGTAATATTAAATACAACAACGTTTAAGAATGATCTCGAAGTTGTTGCGATGTCCAGAGCAAAGATTGCTCTTTTTCTCTGGCTTGTTCCTTATCATTGCGATCGCGACGGTGTGTCTCCGATCGACAGCTCGGCATAACCTCTTCGTTTCAGCATAGTTAATAGAGTGGAATGGTTATGAAACCCGGCAAACTTCAAAGGGGCTAACAAATGCGCTGAGATTTATGTTGGAAGTGGGCAAGACAAAAGATTGTGCAGGGTCATAGTTCATTAGCGTCCCCTGAACGACTGAACTCACACGTTTCTATTGGCTGATTGATTAACACATTGGAATTTCTATTGTGTTTTGTGCAGGGTAGTGGTTGAAAAAAGCTAACAAAGACATATAACAAAGAAGGTCGCTGGGTTTCATAACCATTCCACTCTATTAACTATGGTTTCAGTATCTAAGCAATTTCCGAATTATCTGAAAACTAAAACCATAACAACGTTAAAGGCCGGGGTCTATTGCAGAGATAAACTTCTACGGTGCTTCTATGAAAGTAACTAGTACTTTTCATTTAATAAAATTAAAACATCTACCGGTTATTAGAGTACATGTACATACACGGATGTATAGGATTTCGTGTAGTGAGATAAACTGCTCCGGTGCTTCTATGTGAGTAACCAGTACGTTACATTTAATAAAACTAGTATACCTAATAGGTAGTGAATGCTGCCGCTCAGTTAAGGAATTGTATTAGAAGTAAACCTACAGTTGCTCTTTGGCAGGAAAATAATTACTGGGTGATAAAAATGCCAAGGTGTTAGATGAATATATTTTGTAGTTTTGGGGCTATCGTGCGACTGAAGCCTGTTTGAGCTGTAGTGTGTTTTCTCAACAGTTGTCCCGATTTATTTTCATTTTGTTCCGACTTATCAACGAAATCCCGGTAAATTCCCTGAGCGTTAGCCTACCAATTCCCGACATTTTCTTAAGATTCCCAGCACGAAAAACTGATGTTCTCTCCAGAGAAGTTTAAACACCGAAAATCAACTGTAATTGAGAATGTAATTGTAAATGATGATTGGTATTTTGAACCGGCAGCGGCCATCTAAATGAACTATTTCGGAGTTGAGAAAAGGACTGGGACCGAGTGTGAACAATTGATCTGATTAAGATTGGTTCGATAATAAACATATGGGGAGCTTTTGAAAATCGCAAAAATAAGAGAATGTATGGCTTTCGGGGACATACATTCTTTCTTATTTTTGCGATTTTCGAAAGTTTGTTGTTCAGTTCATATTTATCCAAACATTCTCAAACTCGGTAAAGTGACTAACTTTAGTGTGATCTTCTTGCGATGGGTTCATTTCGTAATCAGGTTAATAGTTGACACTTGGTCCTAGTCCCTTTCTCGACTCCGAAATGGCTAATAACAGGAGATATATTGCTCTTTGGAGACTGATACCCATTCAAACTGATAGGACTGAGTCTGATCGCCTACACGAAGCATGCATGGTCATCAAGTTGCAAAACACATTTTGTGGGTTAAACTCGTTGTTTTAGTCGTAAACTTCACGTCAAAACACAAGTTTAATAAGGATCTAGTAAAAATACAAACGAATTCGAAGACAATCAGAATTAGCCTGAAGTACAGCGTACGACAAAGCACTCGCGAATTTGCGTAAATCGCCCTCCTTCAGATGCATGCGAAGAACAAAAACCTGTCAAAGCATTGCTCCTCCCCTTCCCAATGGAGATTATTATGGTACCAGTATTCCCTGAATTAGGCAGGAAGCTTAAATGTTGTAGAACACAAACAACCAAGCATATAACCTACACATTGTCTACATAGTCTATCAATGACGCGCGGATATTGCCCTTCAGTATCGTATCAGTGGCTACAAAAAATGTCCTTCAGTGGGGAGGGGAGGAGCGCATTGTGCTTGGCCACGCAAGGGATTGTGGTCGAAACAGGGAATTAACGCAATGAACCGTTGCGAGATTTTGTCCAAATTATTAATTGCTACTCCGCTCGATTCGATCGTTGCGCAGCAATTAAAACATCTACCAGTTATTAGAGTACATACACGGATATAGCGGTTTTGCTTCCATGTGGTCGTTTTCTTCTAAGTGACTCTTTTCGCTGGATAAGGCCCGCACTCTATCTTTATCAACAATTTTTGAACGGACTCTACGAGATTAAACTTCAACATGTTCAATATATATCTGTCGTGGTCTCCAAATTTTGCACCACACCAGTATCACCAGCCGACTCGCAAACATTTAAATGGGTTGAATCCAATCACACTTTAATAGGCTGAACCCGTAGCGAATTATAATCTGAGCAATCTCGCGAAAGAAGATGGTCATAAAAATCGATGTAAGTTCCTTTTACGATCTCCTTACCCCTCCCTAGCCCCTGTCATCGTCATCCCTCCCCAAGGGAGGAGATCAAAACAATGGTACTCGATGAGACCCTTTTTTTCAAAAGGTTGGTGGGTCCCAGGTGATACCCCCCTCCACACACACACACGTTGTTGGTGGTGGTGGCGGGTAACTCCCCCTACCCAATTCGTCTAGGGACCCATTTTTTACCAGTGGTGGAGGTGGGGGAAACACACCCCCCTCCCCCTCCCCCTCCCCCCAATTTAGAATCTAGGGACCCATTTTTGTTTATTTGGTGGCGGTGGCGGCGGCGACGGTGCCCCCCCCCTCCCCCCTCCAAAAACAATCGTATAGCGACCCTTTTTTTTACAGTTAGTGGTGGCGGCGGAACCCCCTCCCCCCCCTCCCCCACAAACACACACAAAAACAAACCGGTGGTGGTAAATTGTAGCCTGATATACAGCCGTCTCCTCAACTCGTTGGGTGGGCCCAGGAACGAGCTGAGGAGTCGGCTGTATTTCAAGCTATGTAAATTGAATCATATTCACATTGATGACTCAAGCACGTTTTAAGTATGGCGAAATATCGCGAAAAACATGCATATTGGAATATGAAATAAACATGCATTTATTAGCTGCTGTGTTTTGTCATTTTTAAATTTCAATTTGTCTATTTCATATCACTTGCTTGTTTATCACCTTTCGATTCCCCACCCGGGGTTTGAACCCGAGACATTCGGTGTGCAAGACATATTGGTCGAGTTCATTTTTTGCGTGTTTATGGACCGAGACGACGTCGAGGTCCATAGAAACGCCAAAAAAATGAACGAACAAACTTGGTTAATAATGTTTCTATTATATGGCGAAAATAAAAAAAATCCACTTTAGACGCAAGAGCGAATAGAAATCAAGCTAAAATAGGACTGAAACTCGACGACTTTCACTTGAAGTTGAACCTTGTGGCGTTCACAATATTTTCTTTTCCGATATCAAAAATGTTTTCTTTAGGGATGAAAACTGATCCGTATTTTATTCAGATACACTGAGTTTCAATGATAACTTTACCAGCCAACCCAAATGCATGTTCTGGGGACAAAATTCACGGTGGGCATAAATGACCCTGAAATCGCTCACGTTGAGCGTGCCAAAAAATGATAAACTAGCAAAAAAAATAAATCGATTCAAAATTTAACGAAATGTTGGTAGGTTAATATTAATATGAAATTACGTCTTCAAATTCAATCGGGTTTGTATATTGACGTTGTTGTGCCGTCATGATGAACGACTCCTTTTAAGGTCAAATTCTTCGTTACGTATACGTTTGCAACAAAGCATGTTATCACAACAACATAAATATATATTTTTGAATGCCGCAATTTTGAAGTCTCCACGATAAATATTTGCAGATTTATAAAGAACTTAAATTTCCTGTGACGTCACATTTTCTGACCTCATGGTATGACTTAAATTATGCTTTCTACATTGAAGAAATATATAAATGACCATATTGAGCCTATTCCGTTTACAATAAGTACATTTCTTCGTTAAAAGCCGAAAAATACTGACATATTTATTTTCTAAGAGACGTTTTCAAAAATATATGACGTCATAATGACGTTTACTCTTGTTTACGGTGAATTTTAAGCAATAGATGGTTTGCACTTAATCCCCAGAGATTCAAATGACAAAGGGCATGGCGGCCATGTTGGTGTACCTAACAAAAGAAGCTAACGAAGAATATATTGTCAACTGTACACCAACATGGCCGCCGTGACGTCACGTGCAAAGGGTCCATTCCTCTCAAAAATTGAAAATTCTAAAAACTTGCTAGATTTTCATGAACAACTATTCTAAACTCTAAAAGATGAATGAAGAAGTTATTTTGTAAATGGTTTTACGTTGAATATTTTCCGCAAAATTTAGGCGGGAAAATTACAAAACAATTAACTTTAAATTTTAATAACTTGTCTCCCTCTTAAAGACCCAGGGTCGACCATCACGCATAGCGCGCCCCACACTTCCGAGCCGCCATTTTGTGAGAGTCGAAAAGTACAATATTTAGAGCGAAGTGAGAAATCCGTTTCCATCGCCTGTTTTCCTTCCTCTAACTTCCGAATAACGTTCATTTTTACTTTCTTTATTTATAACTTAACATTTTGACAGCCATTTTTACCAAAAATATTCTTTAGATCAGTATTATTTTGAGTGAACCGTCTCGCGGTCTGGTGCGAAATTCAGCCAAGAATGGGAAGACCTGGCAATGCTCGATGCATAAGACTTAGGTCGTCTGTATTTTAACTCTGGAACATAAGGAAGGACAATCTTGGCAACTAGCGTATTCACAGAGTATCTGTTACATCTTCAAGCTCCTCAAAGAAGAATTATTCAATCCAAACCAGGGTCCAAGCCCAAGGGCAAGGACAAGGTGAGAAATGACTTGGAGTCAATTTTTTTGCGTAAAATAATCCATATCCATAGTTGGGTGAAATAAGCTTACCTTGAATTATTTACAGTGAGAAGGTCCTTTTTGCTCGTTTTTTATTTCAGGCATAGACGAAGAGCAATGTACACCGAAAAGAATGTCATTTGAGCAAATAAAAATGTGTTATGAATTTGATAACCTACCAAGAATATTAAAGTACAATATTTTTATTGGACAACATGCTATATTGAATTCAATGGAAGCCAATTTGCTACCACAACCTGCAATTGCAGTTATATGTATAAGCATCCCATTTCTACTGTAAGCTTTCCAGGCTTATACTTATTCTTCCCCCTTGTAAACTAGTTTCCTCAACATTCCATGCCCCCTCTATTAATGCTTTGTACTGCAAAACTTTGTCTAAAACTAAACTTTATATTTCATGGCTACAGGTACCCCTATTTCATGAAAATTATCCTTGCTGCTGTTGATCACAACATACATGTACATCTCTTCTGCAAGCCTGTGGAGACCAAGTCTGGACACAGTAAGTTTTCAAAAAGAACCCAGAAGTACCATGCAGAAGTGACGGAAGAGAAAATATACAAATACATGTATGCCTACTTATCCTACATGACTGCTCAAATGCTGTAAGAATGGAAACAGTTTGAGGGCAATTTCTCTCGGCAGTCTGATGAAGATAACTTCAACCCAAAGGACATTGCTCCAACAATAGACTTGATTTATGTACTGATCAAATCGAAACATTGCCTGAAATGACAGTGGTATCAGGCATTTGAACAACATTTTAGGACTGGGGGATGATAATTTGAACAAGTCCCAAACTCCAACAGTTCAAATGCCAGGGGGGAGGGAAAGATATGTTGATGTTTCAATTTGATCAGTACATTACGTACATGTAGCTCGTACATTTGTTGTCCCAATTCAGATCATGCGACAGCTCGCTAGGGATTCAGTGCTTTGTCTTCCAGTCAGAGAAATTTATACATTTCCAATTTGGATACAGAAAAACAAGAAAACATTACTGAAGGGACAATATTCAGGTAACCTGAATTGGGACAACAAATTAAATGTACTAGCTAAATCGGTTGATTGGAAGTTGTCTGGTGGTAGTAGTCTTGCAAAATACGGTTGCTGGTGACTGACATTTTGATTACCCAGCTGATGGTCAGCCTTATATTATTAGAAGAGAAGTACCATGTGAATGTTCTGATATGCTTTTTTCAAACTTTTTCAGCAGAGGATGGTAAAGATTAAAGTGGATTACAAAAGCTTATTTTAGGAACTTAAAAGTAGTATTTTTCCTTCACTCGAACTTTGCCAAGTATAGTTGGCATACTACTGATTATGTTGTCTTTCATCATGAGAAAGTTTATCGTTAGGGGGTTGATGGAGCCCCTTGCATCAAAGATGTATGTTGTTTATCTGGGGGACCTAGTTTCTTATAAGTTGTATCCCTAACTTTGACTACCTCAGTTTGTTGGAAAACTCGATTATAAACAAGGGAAATGCCTGTTATTTTAGTGAACAATAGGTCTATCAATGTTGCAACAACTACTTTGTAAAATCCAAGATGAAGAAAAATAAAGCTTTTTCTTGAAATTACAAGTAACGAGGTTCCTTCTAGATACATGTTGGCTATTAGAGGACTAATAGAATACTTGGGTAATTTTAAAATAAGTAAAAACAAGATGGCAAAGAAATATTTTCATACTTTTTGGCAGAAATAATACTTGGCATAGAAGTACTTGGCTGTAAGCCAACCACTAACTATTTGTCATGATTTGCTAAATTCTATAATACTTCAGAGGATGAAGCACATTAGCCTCCCCCCATTCATTTTTAGGGCATTGCACATTCTCACCCCACAATGCCTGCTTGTCTGCGATGGACATTACTTTCTCAATGTTTGACCAATCAGAATTAGCTTTCCACAAAGTCAGTTGACCTTCACCTTGGCCACAAGATTGTACAATAAAAAGAAAATGGCTACCATTAAAGCATTTAGGAATGGCAGCATTTACTTCATTCAAGATCACAAGTTAAAATAAATTATTCTTATTCCCAGGGTGTAAGCAGGATTTTGCCAAGGGGTCACAACACAAATGTTGGACTGAGGTGCTTACCTCTAAGGGCACGTTATTAATTATTATTATTCAATAATTTACCAAAGGGGGGTCAAGGGCATCCCCTTGCTATGCCCCTGATTCCTATGCAAAATACAAATACTTTTTAAAACAGAAATAGTATCAGTTTTGTTGGAAACAGTCTCATGCTGATGTATCACTTCAATAGCGAAATAATTGCACTCATGATTCGATGGGAAAGGCTTTACAGGATGGCAAACAAACTTTAAAATGCTGTTTTAAAAACCCAACAACATTATGGTTGTAAGTGGAAAATAGCATTTACAAACTGGTTTTGGTTTTGCTAATAAAACCAGTACTACCAATCTCGTACAAGTGCCTTTAAAATATATGAATATTTTTTGCCACCCTGTCAGTACAACCAAGTGATTGGCCCATAACACTAGTTTTGAAGGAAACTACATGACACAATGACAATCGAGAAAGGAATGTTGGACGAGCAGGCATTTGTTGGGTGAGAATGCAGGGAAGACTAGAAACACCATCGTCTTTAAAAAATATGTTTGGTAGTGGTCTAATTGCATTTGACTACACATTGTCAACAGAACTACAAATAATTCCACATTCTTACTATTTATTCAAAGTGGCCAAGGTGAACCATTATTTTCTAGAAGAAACAGGTGCACAAACCCTAACCCTACTCTGTAACAACATTTGAGTGTTCTCTAGCTTTATGCATTCTACCCAAAAGGCATAATGGCATAATTACATAATGTTTTTCCAGCTTTTTTGATGTCCAGTTATGTAAAAGCCATAAGTTATCACTGTTCCAACTGAGAGTGTAATTGATGTGGCTACTAAATAGCAAAGATCTGTCGATAAACCTACCCAAGCCTCCTATGCAGATGCTCTTTTGGCTCGTCACACATTCCTCCCAATGATTTTGGAAGCCTTACTTTGATTGGTCAGTCTCTGGGAAAGGAATGTGTTGCTCATTTCACCAGACGTTCTTGGGAGGACTGCATAATGAGCAAAAAGAAATTGGTGTAGGTACAAGTAGTAGGCACCTATGATTGCAGCTGAGTAAAATGATTGTACTTATGCTTATAAATTATTGTGAGTGATACTGAACCAGTGGCCAATTTGTTTAAACTTTTACACAGTATTTTACAAGTCTGTCCATTGCCAGCTATGTAAAAATACATGTGTAAAATTTTTACTGAATTGATCCCAGGCCATGATGTATAGTTGTAAGACGTAAACTAGCCCAAAAACCCATGCACCGTCGTCTGGTACAGGATACTGGATTTGAGGGTGGGTAAGAGGCTATAACTGAACATGCAGATATGACGTGTCTATCCTCTGCCAATCTTTCCATACCTCCACAGGGCAAATTATTTATATGCAGCTTTCCTAAAACTTTCCATTGTGAAATTAAACCCATCTACATGTGTCGCACCTTGCTTTGATACAGACCTCTAGGATATATCTGTCTAAACACATGTTTCTACAAGCTGTACATGCAGTAACACTGGTTACCCTCTTGCATCACACATTCTCCTGTAGTCTGGCATGGGCAGACACCTTGAATTTACACCAGTCTGGACGATTTCCTGCAGGTGGTCCCCAGTCTTCTCCAGGTATTCCAACTAGCTGTTTTGTGAAGTCAATTAGGCTGCCTCTATTCGTGCCTAAAGGGTTGATCAATAGCTTGTCTTTTTTCTCCATATCCAAGCTTGAAACAAAGTACTAAAGAGACAACTTATTTACCTATACATGCATTTTTATTTTATATAGTTATTTTCATTGTTTTTGGAAGGTGTTCATTGCAAAATTGTGCATGCTTTTCCGTTGAAAATGAGCAATCAAAATATTTTCATGTGATTGTGCTACGAAGGGATCCAAGTTGGGTTGAAACAGGTATTAAATACGATTTCTGAAAATTATACGTATTGTTTATACTTTTATTTCACCCTGAGAAATTTGAACTCGTAATCGTATGGCCCCCATCTTGCACCGCTGCAGGTTGAATGTTATCGGCTCTTTCTTCGTTCTGTTAAACCGAAATATAAATAACGTATCATTTGTATCATTGAGACAATCTCAAACAACATTACTGTCAGCTAATCCAAGTCAACTTACAGCTTACCTTGTTTTATCGCAACCACCTAGGTCGTGACACTTCGCGTCGGCTTTCATATTTCGCGGCATTTTCAGGAACCCTTGCCTCTTCTCCTTGTGCACTGACCTTTGCATGTGCATTTTACTCGGTTTAAATCGGCTTCCGGGATGACCTGACTGAGATTAATAATCGAGTAATGTTGTTAACCTGTTTATAATAGCAGTTTCACAGATACGAATCGAAGTCGAAGATCACAAACTTCCTTTAGTTCTTCATCGCTTTGAATATCCACAATCGACGAGCCATACGCATTTCTTCTCCCTTCTTGCTCCACTGAACCAATAGATGAATTGGAATTCCTCGTGGAACCATTTGTTCTTTAAAAGCTTCGTGCCAACGACTGAACGAACCACTCGACGAGTTCAGTTCACTCGAAACAACAGAAGCCTCGTCTTGGTGCCGATCAAAACAAAAACAGAGGCGCGCAAAGCATAATGGTCGACACTGGGTCTTTAACTAAAATGCTGCTTTCTTTGATGAAACTGTGTGTAATAATTTTCATTCTGCCACGATTTTAGTAGCATAATGAGGTAGTTGTACATTTTACTTCTCTTCGTGTTTTAGAAGTCACAGCCATTTCAGCTTCTGTTTATTTGACAGCTATATTTATCGGTCAGCTTCGTTCAATTCAGTCGTTTTTCATCGATTTATCGAACTTGCGAGAGTCGGTAAAACTTCTTTAACCGCTCCAAAGTTAGCTGAAAAACGGAAAAGCAGAAATATATTTTAAATTAGAATTTGCCTTCGTGTGACAATTTGTTTAGTTTCTTTCAAAATGTCTACGAAGAGCTATGAGCGAATTTGGGAACTCTTGAGCGAACAAGATGAAAACGATACTGATTCAGTCCCGCTGAACAACCACTAATCAGAGTCATCTTTCCCGCTCACTGAGCTGCCACCTAATAGCAGACCTTTACCAATGAGCCACACAAACTTGCGATGAAACGACTGTCATTAAAAAAATAATAACCCTAACCCGTATCATAAAGCTAACCCTAACCGTCAAAAAACAAGTTCACAGGTAAAGAACGTGTTATGACTGTAATGGGAGCATCATTTTGTGAGATTGCTCAGATTATGATTCGGTATGGATTCAACCCACAACATTCAATTTAATGTGATGGGTTCAATCATTCAATGTCCAAAGGCACCCAACGAGTACTTTTTTAAATTCGTTTGAAACCAGTTGTGTGCAGCTCATCTAGCCATTTTAAGGCGCCTACTATGTCTTTTGACGTATTCTAGAAAGCTATTAGCTGTTCGGATTTTCTAGCTGGACATCGCGTCAGCCGAAAATACTATGGCAAAATATTCCCGGCCTACGAATTTGTTAGTAGTCTAGAACATAAACAATAATTTTCTAGCCCAAGTAACTTCATGTTGCAAAGTTTTGTGGAAGTACGAATTTTTTAGGGGTTCTTGTTTTCCTTTAGGCATTTCTTTTAGGTGCCCTCCATTTGCTAAAGGTTTATTCTTTTGGATTTTAGATGTCAGAATTTCTTAGGGAATGAAAATGTGTTCTCGAAAACTTTAGGTGGCCGCTTCACTAAATGATTTGTGATAATATGTGGGTTTTTTCCATTCCAACCAATGTTTTTTTCCGGATCGTTTTGACTCTATTGATCAGGCGAATATGTACGAATATTTTAGGGGAAACTTCTTAAAAACTAATTTTCTAGCCAGTATTTCAGAAAACAATTTTCTAGTGACAATTTTTTTCAAATACGAAAGTTTTAGGCTAACTTACTCTCCCGAACAGCTTTTTAACCGAAAACTTCATTAGGTGCCCCTGAATGTCTGTGAGTCGGGTGACCAAATAGGTTCACAGGCTGACAACTAATGTGCCAACTTTTGATGTGCCTTACTGCTTTCGATATTTAAACAATACAACTTCATATAGTTAAATGTTATACACATTAAAACAGATAATTAGTCCTTGCATTCAGAATATCTCTGTTTCCCCAGTTAATGACATTTTATTGTTCGTTTTCTTTATCTCATGAAAATCTAATGCGGAGTGCGAAGCAGCACTTTTGATAATTTTAATGGATGTTGAGCTATGTGACAAGCTGGTGTCGAAGGGTTGTTTTTAACACGCTGAGACGGTTGTAGGGTACATATCGTCTTTTAATGTTGGACTCTTACTGTTGAACTATATCTGTCTCTACATCTTACATGGCTTTCTAGGCTAACTTTTATAGGCAGTCGTTAATATTTAAAAAGCCCAAGTTTCAATGAATTAATTACAATCGACAAAGTGCCGATGAAAGGAAACTTGTTGAAGACGAATAACAACTCAGCCGAGGGAAGCGATTACTAAATGTAATAATTGAATGTCGTAAATCAAGCGCAAAATATAATTTCAGTCTTTTAACGTTTCTCCTGGATTTTATTGTTAAAGTCCGTGTAAGTTCATCTGTCCAACATGTACGCCCACAAAGAGAACAAAGGCCATTAATATTAACCTCGTTCTACCAGACAAAACTATTGTCCGGCCAAGAAAGGTGATTTGTTCAGCAGGTCAAACCTTGCTATGAACCGTTGCAATTACTTACTGGCTAGTAACCTGGCATGTCAACATCAAATGCTACAGACAAGAGACTCTGATTCTGCCGACAAAGGATCCATGTGTGGACAGGTGTTCTTAACCGATTTTGTCATTGATCGTTTCATGTATTTGTTATTCTCGACAACAAGAACAAAGTGCATCTAAAACTGGTCTAGCGAACGTTGAACTTTAAATAGCCTTTTGTTTTTTTGTGTATGCGAAAGTAAAACTCGAAAACAATAAATTCGATTTGATATCAAATGAGTTAATTAGTATAGTTTAAACCCTAACATGATTCAGATCAGTTGTTCCTGCTTGCTAATTTCAGGAGGATTTATGCAACTCAGCGACGAGGGTGTGTCATCCCTTGAGTTTTCATCTCTGCCCTGGATACCAGCCTATAAACGGATCAGTTTATGCTTAGAGTTTTCGTTACTTCTCCAAACGAACTCTTCCTCCAGGCTTGATGTGTACAGTGTAGGAGCTATCCATGACCAAATATGGAGTATGTCTGGATATCATGGAACCGTGTGGTTTCACGCCAGGGCTCCTATCAAGGCTGAAGACAAGTTCAAAGTAATGAAGATATATTTTCTTATTGTTATAATGTAAATATATTTTTATAACCATTATTGTTATCATTATGATCATCATCATCGCTATCATCATCAGCTGATATCATTGGTATTCTTTTCATTTAAATATTTATTATTATGTATTCAAGTAACAATCTCGTTCTGATTTCCTGAAATGTGTTTGATGTATACCAATGTGTATGAGAGCGCTCGCCTCTCACCCTTGTGGCCTGAGGTTCGATTCCCGGACCCGGCGTCATATGTGAGTTGAGTTTGTTGGTTTATCGCCCTTGCTTCGAGGGTTTTTCTCCGGGTTCTCTGGTTTTCCTCCTTCCTCAAAAAGCAACCTAAATTCCAATTGGAGTTCGTCGGAATACATAATCCTAAGCATCTGACTTGGGAGACCAGGTAACGGCTCCCTATATATTCGACGCAAGTTAAACCATTTGTCATTTTTGGTTTTGACATAAGAACTCCAGTGATATGGCATGACTCGCATGCGGGTTTGTGTTGTAACAGACTGGAAAACTAAGAGCGCACTTTCAGAATACTACGTTGGACCCAGAACTGGACCTCGTTTGCGAAAATAATAGCTATAAAACCAGTAATTCCATTATACTTGTTTATATTTTCACCGTATCCCCATAAATATATTAAAATTCGACCCGGTTTAAATGAAGACTAAGCGTACAGCATAAGTCATTTGTTCAATTTTGATTCTGAGCAACTCTACCATCCATATGGAGGTCGAAGCATATATAACTGTCTTAAATATTTAGTGATCGATACACATCCCTCCCTTTCGATCTTCTCGCGTAGGCTCAGTTTATCAACGTTTTTGTTTTTAAATACATTGCCAGGTTATTTAGTTAAAGAAAGTCCGTTGAAAACTAGTTGATATAGTGTCTGCAAGCATGTGATTAGGTATTATTTGAAACGTGTTTAATTAAACGACGTTTAAACATCTTAAAGGGACTGTATCATGGTGAGCGACCATTACATTATCAGCGATTCTTATATGAACCGGTTAAGAAAAAACAGATTCGCGGAGATCAACTCCCATGGATAACACCACGCATACAGCACCAAATATCACTCCGTAACAGGCTGTACAGGCTTCACAAGAAGGATCCTTCGGCCTATACATGGGAGGCTTACAAATCACAGCGCAACAAAGTCACTGCGTTGAAACGGAATCAAATCATTTTGTTATGAAGCTTCCACAACAGCCAAACATCACGGTGAGTTTTGGAGAAATATGAAGCCGCTTTTACCGAATAGCCGAACAACAAAACAGGACAACATTATTCTTGTCGAGAACGAGCGAGTGATAACAGATCCTAGTTCCATAGCCGGGATTTTCAATACGTATTTCTAGGAGATGGTAGCAGAGGAGACAGGTATGGGATAGAATAATTTGGTGAACATCCAAGCGTGAGACTTATAACAGAGAGAAAAGTGTTACACGAATTCTCATTCTCGCCTATAAGCAGCAACTACATTCAAAATATTCTCGATCACCTAAATCCCAGGAAAGCCGTCGGAATTGACAATATATCACCGCGACTTCTGAGACTGTCTGCACCAGTTATAGCAGAATAAGTCGCCAAGCTTATCAATTTTTTTTATAGCGGAACAAACTTGGCCATCAGAATGGAAGTGTAGCAACCTTACACCAGTGTTCAAGAAAGTAGACGACACGATCAAAAGCAACTATATACCAGTGTCGATCCTCACAGCGTTATCCAAGGTTTATGAAAAAGTAATGTACGATCAGTTATATGGGGCATTTTATCCACATTTGTCCCTCAACCTGTCTGGATATTTTAAACAACATTCGGCTTTACTCAAAATGACGGAAGACTGGCGCGCTAGCCTGGACCAAAGAGAGGCCGTTGCCGCCGTTGCAGTAGATCTTAGTAAGGCATTTGACTCTGTGTGCCATAGCCTGCTGTTAGCTAAACTTGAGGCGTATGGGCTGTCAAACTCAGCGATAGCCTTGATGTCTGCCTACCTAAAAGACCGCCGACAGCGAGTGAAAATACAAGGTGTGTGCTCCGACTGGTGCTCGGATGTATCCCCTACCGTTCTCAAGTTTGTGATCTACAGTTACTCTCCACATGGTTTGAACAGAACTATCTTTCCATCAATGATAGCAAGACACAGGCGATTGGCATTGGGCCCTGTAAATACGAATACGATATCGAATTGAATGGCTGTCACATAGGGATCAACAATTCTTTAAATATACTAGGTGTTACTCTGGATCGAATGCTTACATTCAAAGACCACATCACAGATCAGCTTAGGAAGGCTTACGCGAAAGCTGCTGCGCTTAGTTGAATCCGTCGTTTTATACCCACAGACACTATGATACAGTTGTACATGACATTTGTTGTCCCTCATTTTGAATATTGCAGTCCGATACGTATTGGTATAGGTGAGGTTCAATCCAAACGCCTAGAGGATGCCAACTATTATATTTTAAGGACGCTACTAGGATATGCTAAATCTTTATCCTATAAAAATATACTAAAGCTTACGAACATGTCAACTTTAAGTCACCGAAGGTGCTGTCAATCCGTAGTTCTTCTCTACAAATGTCTCAACGAACATGGGCCACAATATATTGGAGACTTTTTTTAAATTAGGAAATACACGCTATAATACTAGAGGTAGTGGTACCAAATTAGCTCAACCGAATTTTATTTTAGAATGGATGCATATATCTTTTACCTATATAACTAGCAGGCTATGGAACAAATTACCTACGAAGGTACGCGAAGCTTCAAATGTCAACGAATTTAAACGCGCTTTAGCTAAGGTAGAACTTAGCACAGATTTAACTTGTAAATGTATTATTTGCGATATATAGCCTTTGATTCGTTTCAGTAGTTTTATTTTCACGTCATATTTTTAATATAAATTATATTTTTTAGCTATATTTTATAAGTATTATTACTATATATATAGGGTTCATAATTAAGATATATATTCTAATCAATTTAGACTTTTTAATTTCACGTTCACATTAGAACGAGCTTGTGAAAAGCTCTTAGGTGTAACGTGGATAAATAAAGTATTGTATTGAACTCACGAACCTCGAGCGCATGTGCGATGGTACGAATCAAAGCAAATATTAAAATATGACTAATAAACTAGGTAAATATACAGTATTCAAGTAATATAATGAAAATTTTAACCCACCAATCGAACACTGACTCCATACATGAGTAGTGCCATGACAATAGTCCCTTTAAGCTTTAGTGTGAATGGGTTATAAGTCTTCGGCTGATAACACAGACTTTAAACCTCTACTATTATCCAGAGTTTGGAAGTTTGGGTTTCCTGTGCCTTTGTCGGAGAAGGGAGAGTACTGGGGCCGAGATGAGGAGAAATAGAAAAAGTGTAGCTTGTCAGAAAGCGAGCGATAGGGACGTACGGATTCACCCTGGGTACCCTTGGTAACATTTTTAGGTTACAAACAAGACGCCCTGAGTGGCCTTAACTCGGGCCACCTACATGTAGGAATAGGTGAATACATGTAGTTCATTGAGTTGTTAGTAGCATGTGTGTGTGCCATTCATAGTCTGTGCTAGGGGAGCCAGATAATTGATTCACTACTGATGCTCATGGTAATTTATAAATAATGGAATGACCTTTTTGCAGGAATTCAATCATGTGGCTGTACTAGTTGGCAAACAAATCTATTTCATATACCGGTACATGTATTTAAAGGCAATTGTATGAGATTGGTAGGGTCATTAGCAAAACCTGTTTGTAAATGCTATTTTCCGCCTCCAATCGATTGTCGATCTTTACAAAATAGCCTTTTTTAAAGATAGCTTGCCATCCAGCATCCATCGCATGTCTTTCCCATGGAGATCACAACCTCAATGCATTCGTTAACAAAGTATTATACCAGCACATGACTGTTTACTGCAAAAGGCCTACTACAACTGCTCCCAGTAATTATAATGAATCAACTTCACATAACACTTTCGACCACTCTGTATACTGTTGCAGTTTCAGTTTATTAAGTATCAACAAATAATATAGGGAAGCGTTATCCCGATATTGGCATTTAGTACAGAGGAATGCTAAACAACTAAATAAACAATAAAACAAACAAACAACATTCAAGCCACAAAAAGCTAATGTGAATATTAAATGAGTTCCTTGAACTGGTTAATAGACCGATTAAGCTTGTACATTTGTTGCCAAATTCAGATCATGTGACAGCTCTCCAGAGGATTCAGTGCTTTGTTTTCTAATTAGAGGAATTTGTACATTTCCTCTTGGGATAGAGAAAAACAAGAAAACATTTTTAAATGAGTATTAAAATACTCAATGGAAAAATCAGGTGACCTGAAATGGGACAACAAATATACAAGCTAAATCGGTCTATTGAAGATGCCTGTACAGTGTAGCTGGGTAGAGCATTCCAAATTGGTATTGTTCTAATTAACTAACATAGAAAGAGTATTTATAAGAGTTGACAGAGGCAGAAATATGTCTATAATGAAAGTCGATCCGGAATGAAACTCGTTCCGGTATCATGTAAACACCCCCTAAGTCATATCCAGTTCTGTTTATGAAGGGTTATACGTTCTGTTATTCTTTTAACGATTTCAACTTTTTCTTCTTGGTCTCTATGAAGTCACATACAGTTCAATTTACGATCGATTTCATTTCCAGTTCGAATTACAGTCTCCATATTTACATTATACAGGCATTAGTCATTACACTTCATAAAATTATAAAAGTAGGGAACAAGTAAGATTTGTGTGCGTATATACATAATTTCAGCCTCACCTGTTCAGATAATTCCATTTGCGTTCAAAGACAAGGGTCAATCACTGTTCACTTCCAGCTTTTGCGACTCTTGGGTTGAAGTCTTAGTAGATTCAGTTATAGACTGGCTTCAAGACTTCCCAGTTGTCTCAAGAGTACTTCAGGAGAGTACTTGGCGGTAAACAGCCAACATTTAAACAATCAAAATCCCTCATTTGACCTCTTCACAGTATGTGATCAGGGTATCAACGAAGAGCGTTTCACCAATATCAACAACGCAACACTGCAATCCTATGGCACAATACTTTATAGATGCAGCAGTACAGGTTTTCGTGGATTATTGGACCAAAACCTTCACTTCTCCGGCCATCCCTTTCGTAAATGTGAGACTTTTCCATCGAAAGCCCCTAAAAGTCCTGTTAGCTCTAGAATAACTGAACATCTTGCTATTTCAGTCGAAGAAACCTTTGGTTTCAGCAAAATAATGGGTAAGAATTGCCCAAATCTTCGCTCCCGTTAATGGGAAATTACCGAACTTTGCCTCTACAGTGCCCCGAGCGGTGTCGAATTTGATTGGTAGTTCCTGTCACGTGTTGAATAGCTCGACTTGGAAAAACAAAAAACTTGGAAACCTTGACTCACGCCAGTGACAGGCTGGCCCGAGTAATAATCCCGACCGACTCTGGCTGCATGAGTAGGACATTTGCATTAGCGACAGCTGAAACAGAGAGCTGAAATCGAAAATACCGACATATATTTATATCATGATACGGTCAGAGCATCAGTTCCGGATAACGTAGTTACAAAGACGAAGTAAATTTTAAGTATGGTCTATCAATTCGCCATTCGCGATGTCGATTGAGGTTCGATGTTTAACTGCCGGCTTATCGGCAGGCGAATCAATGGATTTAGCTGTCAAAGCTTTTTTTTATATCAACGTATAACTCATAGTGTTTGCCCCAAGAGCGTATTACCTTAATTGGGGGCTTACACTAATATATAATACCAGATGTCCATACTCAGAAGCCATATTTCTTTTATAACACAAAATTAGTTCCCTTATTAGAACAGAGGCTTCTAGACCAAAGGTTTCTGGACCAATCAGAATTGCTGGGGATCGATTTAGCGAGAATCGTTTTCTAAAAATAGATTATACAGTAAACTGATGGACCAACATCCAGTATGAAATATCGAGACTTCTGGTTATGGACTTCTGATAATACATAACATACAAAAATGTGAAAAGAGAAGAAATACTGTACAATAAACACAAAGGAATACCATTGTTATAGATCAGATATATTTTAAGATTTTAAGACTGCTCTTCCAAAACATATACGTGTCAGTGGCAGTGCAAGCTCTTTCAATTTCTCTAGTTGGACCGTTAACTGATTCCTTTCCAAGTGGTATTGTGACAGATAAATATTTGATTTAATAAAATTTGCTGGAAATTTTAAAATGTTATTGCTTTCGGGTTGTCAAATTTTGCAGATCTGGAATACTGCAAATAATAAGGAGCTCATGATATAATTTACTACGTATGTCAAAGAAAAGATTGCTCGAACCTCAATAGTGGCGATAGATCTTTTCAAATTAATCGACTACCAAAATGAAATGAACTCAAAGACAACAAAGAAATAAAGAAAATACTTGGAGAAAAAGATTCAGAAAGCAAACATATATATTATTAGTTTCCCTTGCGGAAATGATCGGAGCGAGCGAGCGCTTTCAACTCAAGTACTACCGAGTAGTCTGCACAGGGATGTCTCTCGATCGCGAATGCATATCGCATATGGTTCAAGTGAATTTCGAGTCACTTGTCAAAAATTCATTGTTCATTTCACCGGGTATCTACAAGAGAAATTGACAGCAAATAGGAAACGACACACCGCTGACATAATATACATGTATGTGCGTTTCCCAGGCCCCACTCTGAGGGTCCATCTCCACCCGGGATATAGTGAGTTCACTACAGGACTCCAGTTGCCCTAAAAGGTTACCAAAACCTAGACAGAAGCTACATTGGATTCTACTAGAACGACTTCCGTAATTTACACAGTCGGTGATTGAAAATACTCGGTAGCGAGAATTGAAAAACTCGAAATGTAAAAAATACGTCACTCGATTTTATTCGATGCAGCTCTGCAATACACGTTAATGTAGTATTTGTAACTCGGTGCTATTTATGACCATTTGAACTGTGAATTGAAACTCGATTGATTTTTGCAGTAACGCTTTCCATAGTATTCTCGAGTTGAAAAATCTGAATGAGAAAAGAAATTTCAAAAGAATCTGATAGTTGTAGTCAAATGATACCATCATGCAAATCGCATATGGAGCGTGCATTTACTTCTAATAATCATGAAATATTCATGAGAACAACTACCAACCAGAGGTCTCAATTTGTACCACGTGCCGTACTGTAACGGCTTCACGGCCGATGGGTTCCCTGTGGATATATATTACCACCATGCAGAACGAGGTTCCACGAGGTCAGTTCGTGGCCGCCATATTTTAGTTTGCAAGCCAGTTCTTCCCTTAGTTCTCACAATAATCGTACGTACGGCCTTATGTTTCGTATAATTAGTACATATTTGTCCCTGATCTCCTTATATACCTTTGTTTTAGTTTGACGGACTTTAGTCTTGACTTGTACACGGATTTAGTTTTGTCTAAATAAAGTATCGTATGAAGATCGTGAGGATTTTCCAGTATTCATCTCTGCCAGCGGCAGCTTCAGTCAAAGATTACTTCTCGGTTCTCCAGGTAATGCGAGGAACTACAAGTCTCCAGGATTCTCAGCTAAGTGCATGTATTCTAAGTCATTTGTCTTCAGAAGTAGACAGCTTGAAATCCAAATCGCTAGCCTGTGAATTTATAATATTCAACCAGAAATGATTTCGATGGTTCTTGAGTTAGCATATTAATTCAGTCTTATGGGCCTGACACACAACAGTAAAGATAACATGGAAATGGCATCAGAGAAAACTATGAAAACAGTCAATCCTACCTCGGAAATCATAGAAACAGCAATAATGTCGTCCACAAATTTCCCTACATTACCAGTAATGTCAACGATTGATGGCAGTTCACAGAACCTTATTACAAGGACCCCGACTCACAACCTAGACAGCTAAGGGACAAGAATATATTACCGAACTGAAACGTAAAAATGCCTTAGCAAAGGATTCCTACCAAGCTGTGTACCTTTGAAACAATTATGCACACGTATCTTGATTCAGATAAAAAAAAAAGGAAAAGTTGATGTTGACAATCGAAGCCAGCGGTGCTGTGCAAGCCTTTGATGAATGGATTGAGTTACTACAAGAGACACCTCAGATTCAACACGCTACACATAAACAGAAGTTCCGAACCGATACCTATCAGGCGACTTACACCGCCGCCCAGGTATATTTGCGACAGATTTGTCATGAATATATAGGGTCTATTTCCTCGCCCAGATTCCATAGATCTCGAAAGTCGAGTAATATCGAGCACATCCTCGCGTAGGAAAATTCTCGTCGATGTGCAAGCTAAGAGAGCAGCCTTACAGGGAAATTTGAAATTGACAGCATCCATTGCAGACCAAAAGAAGAAGCTGGAACAGGTAACAATTCAACAAGGGCTTGAAGAAGTCACAGCGCAAGAGGCTGTATATCAAAGGGCAGTTGATGAGGAAAATGGCTTGGATGATTTCCAGCGGCCAGCATCGCCCACTGGACGCCATAATGTTATGTCTGCCTTTCTGAACGAGTACGCACCGGAAGCTGCTTCAACTCCCATAACCCTCCTAGCGCCCTCCACGATGACCGATGCAGTCCCAATTACATATCTGACTACCGGCCGGTCAGAGATACAACCACGCCCAGAACAACCCAGTACCCCACTGCCACAGGTACCTTTAGCCACACCCAAACTGCAGGACCAGGACTCTCAAGTCAAAACCGCAACCAAATGCAGCCAGAAAGAAGAATACCCTCCACTTTCATCAGTATCTTCAGTACGTCCGCAATTTACCCCCTTTGTCCAAGGAGCTCGTTTGGCAACCAGTCAGCCTTTGCTCCATCGTCACCACCAGTGTATGTTCGTTCACCTCAAGACAACTCAGTAAAAACAGCCGATACGCTCGCAAAGGTTAGTCAGTTACAGCGCCTCCCACAGGCAATCCCAGATCCTTTCAGAGGTGACGAAAAGGACAAAACGAGATATTTCCTCTGGGAAAATGCATTTGATGCACTTATCGATTCTGTAGCGGTTACACCACAGCAAAAGTTACACCTTTTATACCAATACCCTAGATGGCAAGGCTAAGAAAGTGGTGGAGCAATTACAGTATATGAGTCACAATCCAGATATGACATACTGTTATGCACGGAAGATTACCAAAGAACGATTTGGCCATAGCGCGATAGTCGGAGCCAACTTTGAGAAGAAGCTAGTGGTTTGGCCAAAATTCGGACAGAATGATGCAGCAGCGCTAGAGGAATTCAATAACTTCCTACGTCGAGTATAGATCGCCAGTGAATACATCGAAAGCCTAAAGGTGTTTAATTTCCCATCTCAGATCCAACCACTCGTTGAGAAGCTACCCGGATGGTTTAAATCGAAGTGGTCTCACAAGGTTATTAACTTCAAAGACAAAAGGGTAAAAATGCCTTCCCCTCGTTTAAAGAATCTGTCGCACGTGTGAGCTACGAGGCCGAGAGGATGAACATAACGCAAATTACACAAACATCAGAGACCAGTGCAAGAAATACATCAGAGTTTACCAGATCCATTGGTCGTTCCACACGCCGACGGATACAGAACTTTTCAGCTATTACCTTAGCATGTGAATCTAACCAGTCAAAAACAGCTGAAGACCAACAAACTGCTGCACCAGCCGTCTTCTGTTTCTACCACAAGAAACGCTCTCATGCTATGGATGAATGTGAACAGTTAAAAAAGTTGAGTTTCAATCAACGAAAGGAGTTCTTGATGAAGAATAGAATTTGCTTTAAGTGTGTAAACTCAGACAAACATATCGCCAAGAATTGTAATCGAGACAAATCTGCGCTAGTGTAAACGGAAACATGCCACCGTCCTGCACGATCCAGCAAAGCATGATGTAAACAGTGACTCGAATGTAACCAGTTATGCCTGCATACAAGTCTGTTTCAAAGTCAGTCAGCACGTTCATGCGCCAGAATAGTCCTCCTTCAGGTTTTCCACCAAGACAGTCCCACAGTGCGAATTCCTACTTAGTATACGCGGTGTTAGATGATCAGTCTACAGACGTTTCCGGCACAGACTCGCTTCTAGATCAGTTACATGCAAAGGGCCAAAAATTCACGCGCTTGAAGTCAATACAATTGTAGATGTTAACCGTATTCGTACTAACAAAGTAAATGGTCTACGCATCCAGGTTGTAGAAGGTCACCACCAGCCTATCAAGGTTCCTTACGCTTACTCACAAGACCACATTTCGGCCAATCAGGACGACATTGCAACACCAGGCATAGCTAAAAAATGGAGTCATCTAAGAGAAATCGCCAACCACATTCACCATCACCCTGATATAGAGATCGGCATGTTAATTTGAGACAATGTTCATATTATTTGCGGCGAAGAAGATGAACCTTGGGCAGAATATTACAAATTTGGATGGACAATCGTCGGACGTGTGTGCATTGATGAAGAAAACAATGACCAAAATTGCGCCACAGTCAATCGTGTAGCCGTAACGACAGAGAACGTCCAATACATGCGTAACAGGCCTGCTAGTAAGAGCCACACGAACAGTATTCTTATCCCATCCACTACAGAGTCTCAATCAATCACTCAATCAATCAATAACCTTTATTTTAACAGGATAATTATTAAAGCTTACAGCTTGTGGGGTCGTGTATAACTAAATATATATACAATGATTATAAGATTATAATAATATAAAAACATCTAACGGACGATTAAACAACTACTGTCTAAATTTATTTACAATAATTAAAAAAGATAATGCTTTAAAGTTAAAATATGAATTATGTATATAAATATTCCCCTAGTCTAAATTTAGTAGTCTGCACTGAATTAGTGGAGAAGTTAAAATCTTTAAAAATATCCATCTTTACTACTTTGTTTAATAGTGCCTTGGTGCTTGAAGTAACAATGCTAGTGTTCTTTGATATTAATGCGTTCCACAATGTTGAGCCTCTATAGGCAATGGAGTGCTTCATGTAACATGTATTGAAACGTGGCGTAATAAGTTGGTCAATAGCACGGAAAGAATATTTTGGTTGGCGCTTTTCAATTATACCTGACATAACTGTAGGTAACCTATTTAGGTAGGCTTTGTGAATTAATTTAACAATAGCTAACTTATAGTCTCCAAATAAGGATGTGACAAATCCAAGATAGATAAAAGAAATGATGCAGTTGGACTATAGTGAGTAACACCATAGTTGTAATATCCGTGGGACAGAACAAGTCGAGTCAATGGAAGATCGGCGCTTTAGCAGCCTCCTCAGCGAAGGTATCCACAACAACGAAAAAGGCAACTGGGAGATGCCACTACATTTTAAGATTGACGAATTAGCTTATCCGACAACCGTGATATGCGTGCAAAGAGACTACTCTGTTTAAAAAGGAAACTTATGAGGAACGACAAGGTTTGCAAAGCCTTCATCGAGTTCATGCAGAAAATCTTCCATCGTGAACACGCTAGCTGCGTACCAACAGAACAGCTCCAAACCGCACCAGGAAAAGTATGGTACCTCTCGCGTTTCGACGTTTACTATTCCAAGAACCGGAGCAGATCCGATGCGTTTTCGATTTTAGTGCAGTCCTTCACGATGACTCACACAACAGACACCTCCTGCCGGGTCCTGATTGGATGAATGCCTTGAGTCCTCTCCCGTTTCCGTAAAGAAGAAGTAGCCGTGACATTCGACATCGAACAGATGTTCTACAGTTTCAGCGTTAACCCTGAGCACAGAGACTTCTTACGATTTCTATGGTTTGACAACAACGACTTGCAAGGACTTCTTGTGAAGTATCGGATGAATGTGCATCTTTTCAGAGCAGTTTCCTCTCCCGGCTTCGCAAACTTTGGCCTCAGAGAAACAGCTAAGGTTGGATGAGAAGAGTTTGGAAAAGAGCGTGCGGAATTCCTAGAGAAGGAGTTTTATGTGATTAGTGCCCATGTAACTTAGTTCCCTTGATTAGTGCGCATGTAACTTAGTTCCCTTGATTAGCGTCCATGTAACTTAGTTCCCTTGATTAGTGTCCATGTAACTTAGTTCCCTTGATTAGTGTCCATGTAACCTAGTTCCCTTGATTAGTGCCCATGTAACTTAGTTCCCTTGATTAGTGCGCATGTAACTTAGTTCCCTTGATTAGTGCCCATGTAACTTAGTTTCGTTGCTTAGTGCCCATGTAACTTAGTTCCCTTGATTAGTGCGCATGTAACTTAGTTCCCTTGATTAGCGTCCATGTAACTTAGTTCCCTTGATTAGTGTCCATGTAACTTAGTTCCCTTGATTAGTTAGTGTCCATGTAACTTAGTTCCCTTGATTAGTGCGCATGTAACCTAGTTCCCTTGATTAGTTAGTGTCCATGTAACTTAGTTCCCTTAATTAGTGCGCATGTAACTTAGTTCCCTTGATTAGTGCGCATGTAATTAGTGTCCATGTAACGTAGTTCCCTTGATTAGTGCCCATGTAACTTAGTTCCCTTGATTAGTATCCATGTAACTTAGTTCCCTTGATTGGTGCGCATGTAACTTAGTTCCCTTGATTAGTGCGCATGTAACTTAGTTACCTTGATTAGTGCCCATGTAACTTAGTTCCCTTGATTAGTTAGTGTCCATGTAACTTAGTTCCCTTGATTAGTGCGCATGTAACTTAGTTCCCTTAATTAGTGCGCATGTAACTTAGTTCCCTTGATTAGTGCCCATGTAACTTAGTTCCCTTGATTAGTATCCATGTAACTTAGTTCCCTTGATTGGTGCGCATCTAACTTAGTTCCCTTGATTAGTGCGCATGTAACTTAGTTACCTTGATTAGTGCCCATGTAACCTAGTTCCCTTGATTAGTATCCATGTAACTTAGTTCCCTTGATTGGTGCGCATGTAACTTAGTTCCCTTCATTAGTGCGCATGTAACTTAGTTCCCTTGATTAGTGCGCATGTAACTTAGTTCCCTTGATTAGCGTCCATGTAACTTAGTTCCCTTGATTAGTTAGTGTCCATGTAACTTAGTTCCCTTGATTAGTGCGCATGTAACTTAGTTCCCTTGATTAGTGCGCATGTAATTAGTGTCCATGTAACGTAGTTCCCTTGATTAGTGCCCATGTAACTTAGTTCCCTTGATTAGTATCCATCTAACTTAGTTCCCTTGATTGGTGCGCATGTAACTTAGTTCCCTTGATTAGTGCGCATGTAACTTAGTTACCTTGATTAGTGCCCATGTAACGTAGTTCCCTTGATTAGTATCCATGTAACTTAGTTCCCTTGATTGGTGCGCATGTAACTTAGTTCCCTTGATTAGTGCGCATGTAACTTAGTTCCCTTGATTAGTGCCCATGTAACCTAGTTCCCTTGATTAGTGCCCATGTAACTTAGTTCCCTTGATTAGTGCGCATGTAACTTAGTTCCCTTGATTAGCGTCCATGTAACTTAGTTCCCTTGATTAGTTAGTGTCCATGTAACTTAGTTCCCTTGATTAGTGCCAATGTAACCTACACCTTTGGACATGACTCTTGCAATACTAATCCTTTAATTGTTATGGACCAGAAGCAGCGCGCAACCCTGCAGTTCCTCTCTCCCCCCTTCCACCCCCCATTCAATGTTAGGGGACAAAAGTGACCAAACCAGTACGAAAGTTTATCCAACATTGAAACGAGGGGGTGCGGGGGACGTGTTCCAACTATTCATGTCCAAAGCTGTCTGAATATCGCATTTCTTTTCTCATATCAAAAATTAATGTGACGTACGCGTTCGTGACAAGATTATTGGGAGTGTTATGACGAAAGTTCTAAACTCTCGCACGTTCGCTGGGCTTTAGAACAGTATTTATATTGAGTTCAGCTACTCTATCTACACACAAAGTATACTTTGGATTACATTTTGATTAATGAGAATGGTATTTCGAGGCAAAATTCCTGTGGGAAAGCGCTCATACATTTTATATTTACGAGGATTTCAAAAACTATCGGCCTGCGTCAAGTAGCAAAAGAGTGTGAAGTGTCTCCATCTACAGTTCTGAGAATATGTAGGAGTTCCTGTGAAACTAAAAAGGCCAATGGGAAAACGGAGGGCAAGAAATCTCAAGGAGGACAACCAAAATTAACGGCCCGACAGAGAAGAGCTATATTACGTTCCCTGAACTCATTACGGGAACAAGAAGGAATTTTTTCATCGAAACGTATGAAAGATGCCGGGATTCGTCAAGGGTGTGTTAGTGATCGAACGTGTTTAGAACGCCGTGTTCTAAACAAAAACGGCTACTATCATCTTCAAGCTCGTAGAAAAGGTTTACTGAGTGCGACAGATAGGAAAGCGCGGGTACATTTCGCAAAAAGCCTTCTCCGAAATAACTCGTCGGATATTTGGACCGATAAAATTGCATTTTATCTCGATGGAACCTCATTTGTTTATAAGACCAACCCAATGGATCAAGCACGTGCCCCAAGGGGGCGTGTATGGAGAAAAACATGCGAAGGACTCGCACACGGTTGTACGTCTAAGGGTAAAAAAGAAGGGACTGGTGGCTTGCGGCTCCTCGTAGTGTCCATGTAACTTAGTTCCCAGTCGTCTAGCGGCCAAGGGCGATTTGGGTTATGAAACATACCTACCGTTTCTGACAGGTAACCCTTTTTCTCTTTCATCTCCGCTTTTCCCTTCCTTCCCCTTACTCGCTACAGTTTCTCTCATGTTCACCACAGGTAACCAAACCCTGAAAACTAGAGTTGCCTGTAAACTGAGATTACATCATCATCATCATTATTATTGTTATCCTCATTAATATTATTCCACGTCTAGTAATGCGTTTTAATTGGATCTTCTTTTATTTACAGCTTGTATTTAAGGGATCATCATTGATGAAAGATTCAATCGCAATCAGAAACATTGACGTTACAACAAACGCATGCGTTCTACAACCTTCTATCGCACATCCAGGTAACATTTATCATTGGCCTGAAATTAAGCATATAGAGATGAAATGAATTACCGGAATAGCGAAATCACCAAATCTCAAACTGTTGCAACCAAACATGTTTGTCCCGGAAGGGCAAAATGAAAAACAAAAATGTGAAAAGAGCTTTGAAGACTACCCACTGCAAACGAAATTCATTTGTTATAAAATGGCATTTTAATTGAATTAATTCTGAAAATAACATTGTTTTAGTCAGTTACATCAGGACTTCTGGTTTCATGTAATAATTGATAAATAGTTTTATTTTAAATTGAAATGACGAAGATACTTTGATCGAAAACAACTATATAGGCAAGGCATTCCAAAAGGATGGCATCTGTGAAAATCTGTTCCTTTTCTTGAAACCTGCAAAAGCAAAAGTCTCTGGATTTCATGAAAACAAATTTGAATTAAAATTTCGATTTAATATTATATTCATGCATGATCATAGCCGCAACATATAAGTTTACAAACTTTGCCCCACAATTTTATATTTAAGAAAAAATACACTGACTACTACATGTACATGTACATATATTGATTAACAAGCACAAAGTGCGGAAATCATTTTCGGATTTGGTCTTTGCTGCTTATTGCTTTTGACCGAACCACCGGTCTTGAAATATGTGTATTTAATACCCAGTAACACAAAAATTGAATAGAACACACATAAAACTCTGAAATTAAAACCCTATTAAAAACGTTTAAATCTCCGTGTTTATAGTATCCTACTATTAGCTCACTATCAACTTTCTCATTCACTCCTTAACATTCTTTTCTTTTTTTCTTATCACATTAATTAACTGTGTTTTATCTTAGCTTCAAAAACTCATGAATAATTAATGAGCAGGTTGTCCAATCAGATGAAGCAAATCAGTCACGTGCATGCTCCTTTATACCTAATAAAATCTCATCATTCTAAAAGGCCCGCGGAGGGATTTGAATTTTGTCCCAGGGGTAAACGGGGTTAATGATTGAGACAATGGAATTTCTATTGATGTTTCAGCTTTCTCATTGAATTGCTAATTAGGATGAACGTTTTATATAAAGAATACTAATGAACATGAAATTTTATATAAAGTTTCATCCTAATTAAGAATTCACTGATAAAGACCCAAAGATAGCAAAAAGTACACGGAACATAAGGTACCTAGATAATAAATTTTGCACTAGATTTACTAATATCAGCAGACTACCGAGATACACAGATAATATTTTTAAAATGAAGTTATCCAACTACCATTACTTGTTTACCGAGCCACTGTTTAGTTCCAATTATGAAACCAAACTCAAAGCCGTAAAATAATAAAAACGTGCATTAAACTTACATATTTTGTGCCGGAGTCAAAAATTTAGTCTGCCGTCATGTCAGTCACATCGCTTTCCAAGTCTTGAACTTTATCGAGGTAAGCCACGACACCAAATCCTTCAAGTGCATTGCGAAACGCCGCTTCAAACAACATAGTATGGTAATTTATTCATGTCATTCCCTTGAGATGTTCGTAAATTGCAGGCGGTGATTACTCGAATATTTTGCATGGCGTTGTGAATACAAAGGTTCAATGGTTCATTAAGTAACTATTCCCTTGAGATGTGCGTCTTTCTTTCATTGCATTCTTAAAGCGTTTTTGAAGCCGTTTAAAACACTCACAGCACGTGTTTTATCAAGTCTAAAAATTCTCGGCCTTCGCCCCAGAATTTTTAAACTTGATAAAACACTGCTGTTCGTGTTTTAAACAGTACTTAGAATTGCTATCGCTGCCAAGCAGTCTATTGTATATTTATTATATAATATCATTATCTTATTTTATCAGTTTTTTCATTTTATGTGGCATACCTGTAAATTAGCTGATAACACCCTCACATACCCCGCGTCTTGTCTGCGTCTGTGAGGACGTTCTCCCATGTAGCTAACTGTATTGACCACGGTAAATAAAGTATAGGAAATTACAAAGGCCACTTCTGAAACTAACATAGCAATTCACAAGCGCAAATGTATAAGCACTTGAAAGTGGTTCAATACTAATTTTAGGATACAAGTGTAAAACGAAAGAGTTCCAGTGTGACAATGGTAACTGTGTGAAGAAGAGCCTAAGATGTAACGGCATCCAGGATAGCTGCCTTGATGGATCGGACGAGAAGGGCTGTGTCTGTCCGTCGGGTTATTTCACGTGCTCCAACAGAAAGTGCGTCGTGTACACTGACCTCTGTAACGGAGTAAAGAACTGCAAAGATGGAACAGATGAAGGGAATTGTGGTAAGGAAGTATAGAAGATCTTGATAGATATATATAATATATTATCTGAAATTCTTGTCTAAGAATTAATAGACCCTGAGGTCGCTGCATGTGTTTAATGCTCTTGCATGCTTGAAACTTACTAATATAGAAAACGAGTGCACGGGTAGATATCAGTGCTATGACGGGTCGTGTGTTTCGCTGTTGACAACGTGCAGCTCAAGCAAGGCATGTGAGGATGATACCCATCGACTACCCATATGCAGTATGTAAATCAGTTTATTTTGCACCGCACATGAGAACATTAAAGACCTTCATACAACTGATAATTAGGCTGACGGCTACACACCTTGGTTTGCGGTTAATTTCGCGGCCTTTTAAACGACTCAGCATAAACAACAAACACAATATGAACTGCTTCAAAAGAAATTACCACCATTGAGAAACGCGAAAATTAACAACCGCCCACTCAAAATATGAACATCAGAAGTCACTAGTATAAAGTACGATATTCTAAAAATGTAGAGAATATACTGAGCATAAAAATCTGATCATGAAAGAATATATATTTTCCCACGTGGTTGTGACCATAGTCTAGGAAGACAACGAACACTCGTGAGTTGTGAAATATAAATTACCTTTCACTGATAAAATACCTACATGTACGATATTCTCGGTAATTTATACCCAATTCCTCGTTCTCTTTTACTCTCCACCCCTTCCGTAAAAAAGTAAAACGCTAGACAACTTTTTAAAAACGCCATAAGGACATAAAGTATACTGCATATACAATATCTGGTTATTTTTGTTTTACCAGATTATTGCACTATAGATGGCAAAAGTTGTGGCCAGAGTTCAAACAGTTCGACAAAAAAGAGCTCCTGTGACACAGCCAGAGGTATCTATTTTATGAAATTGTTACAATAATTTATTACATACGACAATAGCTGTACATACATGTTTATTGCTTATTCTCTGAAATCAAGGTAGATAGTAGCAGATATCTGACAACAGTCCTTAATTCCCGATATTCAAAATTAGGGTTGTTTATTTGCCACAGAAATAGGAATTACAGATACTTCGAACAACCGGACCCAGTGGAGTAAAGATGTAACCCTGCCCAAGTCATGGGTTAAAGTTATCCCCGGGTTAGCGTTATTTATCCTACAGTTAAAGATATCACTGCATACATTCATTTAGTATATTTTAGTATGTTTGTACTAATCCTCTTCAAAACATATGTGAGATTGCGGCATAGAGCAGAGGGTACTGGGTAGAGAGAGGCATGGCACTAGCTTTAAGCAATTTTCAAAGCTGAAATCACTATCAAAATTAGCCCAATTTCAACAATTCGTGTTTGTTACCTGCCTTCCTAGGTATAGTTGGTATTTCAGTTATGAGTTACATTATTATAAGTAGAAACAGAAGTTTGAACAAACATGTTTGTTTTTTTTCAAAAATGCCACGTGCACACAAACACTTTTCTGGATATGAGAGATATTAAGCATCTTAGGCCTCGATCAAACGGTTTCAACATGGACTCAACATGTGTTTAAGTATGTTGAAAGCATGCGTGTCAAACGGTTTCAATATGGACTCAACATGTGTTGAAATATGTTGAAAGCATGCGTGTCAAATGGTTTCAACATGGACTCAACATGTGTTTAAGTATGTTGAAAGCATGCGTGTCAAACGGTTTCAACATGGACTCAACATGTGTTTAAATATGTCGAAAGCATGCGTGTCAAATGGTTTAAACATGGATTCAACATGTGTTGAAAGATATTGAGAGCATGCGTGTCAAAGGGTTTCAATATGGACTCAACACGTGTTTAAAGATGTTGAAAGCATGCGTGTCAAATGGTTTCAACATGGACTCAACGTGTGTTGAAAGATCTTGAAAGCATACGTGTCAAATGGTTTCAATATCGACTGAACATGTGTTGAAAGATGTTGAAAGCATGCGTGTCAAACGATTTCAATATCGACTCAACATTTGTTGAAATATGTTGAAAGTATCCGTGCCAAACGGTTTCAACATCGATTCAACATCCGAGAACAAAAGGTTCCAACATATGTTCAAACCTTACTTATTCTCACTCGCATTATCCTTTCACAAAGGATTTTGTTCTCTATTTTTATTCTCCACTTGGATTTTAATAAAAACATTATTGTAATTCATTGTTATTTTGATAATTTCACTTCTGTAGTCGCGTAATTACTCGGGCTGCCTCGTGTTTCTTCCAACGTCAAAAGTAATTTGACCCCAGCCAGTGAAAGCGCCGCCAGAAGTCATTACATAAAGATCAGAAAGATAGAACAGATTTGTTATGAGTGGGCAAGTTACGGCACGGTTACTGTACGACATGCGAGTACATGTTTCCTCATCGGTAATCATGCACTCAACACTTTATAATTTGTCTCCCAACCCACAATTCCCTCTTTTGCTCTGACGAAGGGCTAGCGCTCGAAACGTCAGCTGCTACTCGCTTCCCATGGCGGTTAGCATACCTTAATCGACTTTAGTTGATTATACCAGTGCTTAACTTTTCCGCCGACGTAGACCAACACTAGTTTTTACAGGAACTAGTTATCCATCGTACTGTACGACATGCCGTGATATTGACATGGTTTCGTTATTGTTTTTGTCTTCCTGATCCAACCTTCTGTTTAGCAATATTTTGATGTTTTCAACGGTTTCTTGTCTGTCTCTGAGTCACGCCCAGTTCGATTCACGGTATTCCAGGTCAATTCCAATGCCATAACATTGTGATGTTCAGCCAAAAGAGAACATATTTCGTATGAGACAAACATACGGCATGTCCGTAGCCTTGCCGTAACCGTACTGTAACTTAACTACTGCGTGAACTGAATTTGTTCTAAATTGATTTCGAATATCGAATACCGTAAATAGACATTGCATAGTAGGTCCATAACCGTGTTACCGATGTGGGCCTGATGAATGTGTTTCTCAGATTACACAGCTATCGCGCCGACGCGTGAGACTTCGGTACTTTATTTCCTTTTCATTTCTTCCCAGTCATATTCTTCTTCTATGGGAACTTTTATAGACCCCAAATAAACAGGGATCTTTTCAGAAATCGATGCAATTCTCGTTTTGTAAAGGGCATACCGTTATACATTCCAACAGCACTAGCTAATGACGACAACTATACCTAGTAATCTGCCTCGACAAACCGAAACCAGTACATTTAAATCTATATATATCTGAAAACTTAGACAAAACTCATTATCGGATTAACCCCGGATCAGATATTTTCGAGGCGATAAGGAGGGATCAAAACGATTACAGAAACTGTAAATATTGCAGATTTCAGATATCATTAGGATACGTTTTTTTACCTACAAAGAAATGTATCTATCACCGTTATGAGTCTCTGCTGCGAATGTATTTATGTCTGCACTGATTTCTCTCTAACCGAATTATTAAAAGGGAGAAAGTGTTGTTGACCCAAATAATGAAACCCAAGATTTATTTTTTGTATCGGTTTGTGGGATCATAGGGAGCACACGCTTCACCTATCATAAATGCAAATAGCTTCAACAAACAAGGATTCACCTTTCAAAAAATGTCAAAGTTGTTTTATGAAAACCGGACTGTTGTAAACCCGGTCCGAGTTCAAACTGTGTGCAGCTTCTTGTTCCACGTTAAATTTGTACGAGAAAACCGATATCGCCCGAGTCAGTGCAATTTAACGTGGAATTACCGAATCAGGCACGTGATTGAAACGCATAGTCCGATGAATTACTTGATGATTTAGTATTTTGCTAAGATATAAATGGCACGCGTAGTCAACAGTGGTGATTCCACTCTGATTCACTACTCCTCTCTTATCGTATTTAGGGGAGCCGGAGTGGCGCAGTGGGCAAGCGCTTCGCCTCTCACCTCTGTGGCCCAAGATTCGATCCCCGGACGCGGCGTCATATGTGAATTGAGTTTGTTGGTATCTCAAACGCACTAGTCCGATTCAGCTGTGACTATGCGATTTGCGATTCTAATATAAATCAAATTTACATTTGTTTTGAATTTTTAATTACAAGGAGGGCTACACATTTAGCTGTGTATATGTACTATTAAGTATTACGCTCTTAAATAAAGCTTTCATTTGATTGTCCAATCCATCCACATGCATGCAGTTAATGCAGTTAATGCAATCAATATTTAATTAAACGTTAAAACTTCATTTCAACTGTCATTGAAACAAATATACACAGCCCGAGTTAAGGCTGCGCGCAGGCCCTTGATGTTTATCTAGATTCGAAGAATATTTGTAGTCCAGATTTGAAGAGATTTTTGACTGAACTTTCTCAGTTTCTTTGCAAAGCGAGTTCCAAGTTACAGCACCATGATATCTTAAAGTAACTTTACCATAATTAGTTCTAACAGCTGGAATGTAATATGATGACTTTGAAGCTAATCTGGTATTATGCTTATGAATTTTATTAGTTGAAACAAAGACTTCTGAAAAAGGAGAATTTCATATTTTCAGGATAACTGAATCAATTAAAACACCTAAGTATCCAACATTATATTTTGTTTTAAACACAATTCAATGAGTGGAACTTTGTGAGATATACATATTTTTTCTTATTTGAAGCAACATTTTTGAATCGCCTGCGAATATATGAAAGTCACCAGTATAAGAAAATCAATGGGCCTAAATCCATGCTGTGGAACTCCACAATTAATATCTAAAGTAGTGTTGTCAGTCAGATGAAAATCAAGTATTTCCTGCTTTGTTTTTGTAAGAAGAGCGTCATGATTGACAGTTTCAAAGGGTTTACTAAAATCTAGAAAAATCCCACAACACTTTTTTATAGCATTTTATATTTTATCATACATTAATAAAATAGGATGAATCGTTCAATGCTTAGGGCGAAAATTAAATTGAGAATCACATATCAAATGGTACTTTTCCAGAAAAGCAATTCCATAGTAAATGTATTCCGTTTTCTTATTCTCATCTTCATATAAGATAGCGCTAAATAAGGCTGAAAACAGTGATAATGCGAGAAATACCCCAACTTATTGACACTTAGTAGCAACTTTATATATGGAGGAACTTCAATTTCGGACCTCTTTCTCTCACCTTAATCGACAGGGTTGTGTGGCTTTGAGAATGGACTATGTGGATTTAAGACCGAAGAAAATAGTACTTTAGTTTGGAGACCAATCGTTGCTATAAATATCCAGAACCGTGAGAGTGGTCTACCTGAATATGATCATTCTACAATGACAGCTAAAGGTATGTCGTTCACTCGGATAGCTGATGATCGATAATCGGATGAAAAGACGTACCTTTTTACATGCTTTGTTCTTATTGTGAGTCCTTTGTTGTACTATATCAGAATTCGTAACTTTTGTTTTACATCTCGGAGGCTTGATATCAAAGGAAATTACGATCGTGTTTCACTACCTTCAAATGTGTTGATATTCTTTTAACTATTTTCAGAGGCTAGACTTCATTTGAAGTAATCTTCATTTTGTTATATTTTAAAACTCTGTTTTACTCCCTGATTCCCTGAATATTTGTTACAATTTTGCAGTACTTTCCAAATTACAGACTATAGCGAAAGCAAAGGCGAACTTCTTACATACACGTGACATCACAAATGGCATAGGTTAACAATTCCAGTAATTCGTGATGTAGCAATTACAGTTCAGATTTCGCGCTGATAGAATTTCCTGAAAATAAGAGACGGCTAGCAGTCTAGTTGGAAATTAATTAACAATATCACATATTTTATCCTCAGGTACATATATGGCAGTACGAGGTGGCTACAGCAGCAGTGGTGGTCGAGCAAGGCTCTCGAGAGACTGGGCTGGTGCAGAGAATGATGATTGTGTTCAGTTCTGGTTCAGTATGCGATATGAGTCCATGGTATCCCTACAGGTATCCATGAATACCAATAGCACCCTACATCCACTGTGGAACATATTTAACCACACCACTGATGGATGGTCATTTGCACAGCTACAGATCCCTCACAACTTAACAGGAAAGGTATTAGCCTGTAAACACCTCAATTTATTTGCCCCTATTGCTGTTGTTGAGAAACAAGACAAATCTTTTATTCAGCATAGATTGGTGATGGAGGAGAGCGTCTAGTTGAGGTACAGCAATAGAGCCGGTGCCTATTAGGTTAACTATCATTACCTTTCACCTTACTAGTCTATTGTGAGGGACTATGATTCTCGGCTGAACACTCAAGGTCTTCAAAGCTGTAAATTGCTGGTTAGAAGTTGCCGCCTTTCAGAAGATATTAGATAGCGAATAATATAGAATTTGAATACGGGAATTACGCGATGAAGGGAGATAATTTCTGTGTCTTTGTAAATTAAACGTTAGACTTCATTTGTTTTCATTATACGGAGGTTCCCTCCTCTTCTATCTCCGCACATCTATGAGCAGCTCCGTGTAGTTTGTGTGGAAAATTCCTCATCTGACGTCCGTAACATATAAACAGATTTAAATGATTTTGTTGTATCCTTTATTCATTGTCTTTTCAATATTTATTTATTTATTTCCCTTTTCTCTCATTGTAAACCTATAAACCTATTAACGAGTTGCATGTTTTAGCTTTTATTAGAAGCAGAAGTTGCTGACAATAGATATGACTACATGGCCCTTGATGACATCGGATACGTGAAAGGAGATTGTTCTCATATTGTACAGCAAGGTTTGCAATTGCGAATATTCATTTTTATCAAATTAATAATTTTATTTTAGCTTTGCCCATAAGAACAAGAGCCCCACTGGGCTTTCACTCAGGCCAATATACGTCCATGCAGCCAGACACTCTTTAAGGAGAGCACACACCAGGGGACATTTTGCAGGGACATTTTGCTGCAAACATGCTGCAGTGTGCATTACATGCGAGTCTTGTCGCAGGGACAACATTTTTGCAACATGTCGTGGGGACAATTCTATCCCTGAACACGATTATTTCGTGAAATGGGGCAGTTCACACTAGGAGTGTCATTGTAACATGTCCACACAAAATGTCCCCTAGTGTGTTCCACCTTTATGGAGGAAAGGATACTCCCATTAAAAAAATGTTTTCAGTGTCCAAGGGAAGCACCATTAGAAATGCGAAGAGGGAGGTAGGACTTGCCCAATATGCAAATTGTTTTGCCCCTTGGTTGTGCAAGGCAGGTTTTTTACTTGATATTTTGCATTGTAAGATATTTATTTACTATTTTGGACTACCGTTCTTCAGATTTCTGATGGTGTGTCCCCAATGAGATTGAATATGAAAGACATTTTCATTTTAAATCCTCTTATAGTAATAACCAAAGAAAATAATTATTAGCAGTCTTTATTGTTAGGTATGAATTACAAAAGGATGTGACCATCCACATAATGTATGAAGAGTTACACCCCCCCCCTCTCCTGGGTTAAATATGAGCATAGCCTTTTTTGAGAGATCACGAGCAATTCCATTTTCTGTGAACATAAAATTCGAGCATGCGAGCACACTGATATTTTTCTGCGAGCAAATAAATGCAGAGGATGAATTCGTTGAACAATCCTGAATTTAGATGGACCATATTTACCAACCCTGTTATAAGCCCCCTGGTTATAAGCCCACTTGGTTATAAACCCACCCAAAAACCCTTGTATAAGCCCAGGGGTTATAACTAGGATTTTATGGTATAATATGATTTAATATTATTATCTTATTTTACAACTGTTTTGATCTGAAATAAATTGGGAACCTGTCACTGTTGGATGACAGTTGTTTGTTAATCTGTTCTGTGGAATCGTGCCACAAAAGACATCTGAGGAATAAGCCAAGAAACTCCATGCTGATCATGGAGGAACTGAACTTTCCACACTAATATGACTAGAAACCAATGCAGAATTTCCCAGGGTATTCCTGCCAGGTAGTCGTTTACTCAGGCAAGCCTCTCACATGCTTTGTGAAGAACTGAAAATATAAAGTTAAGGTAACGTCTGAAAATTTCAGGTTCCATGTGGCTTGAAAGATTTGGAGTTATAGGCATTTAAAAATTTATACACAAAAAAAAGGAAAACAAGTAGCTGCCATCCTTTTATTCTTAAAACATTAAAACTAAACAAACTACTAGTTTTGATTCAAAAATTGGAAGTAGATTGAAATTTCCAAGTCCAGGTGGAACAACTGTTTTATTTTGCAGTGTGTCCAGTTAAGCTACAGTGAGCTCTTAAAGTGTTGTATTATCACACCTTGTTGAATTTCCTTTTTCAATACTGAGCAATAACAGCAATATATGGCTACTGACTGAATCTGTCAGATAGCCTTCTCATTGCATGTCACATGCGCAATGTAGCCTTATGTAGTAATGAAGTTGGGACTATATATGTATGTTTCTATCTATGTCCCGGTATCAACCGATAAGTGACAATCTCAGGGGGGTAGTATTGGATCAGGTGAGGAAAGCTGTAGAATAAAGATATTAGTTTATTTAATTATTTTTTGTTAATATATTCGACAACAGAACATTAGTTTTATTGCAAGTAAAATGTTTTGGTATGTTGGCTCTTCGTTGTTTTCGGTGGGAACAAACGACCATAAAAACAGCATGGGTTCAATATTTTAAAAGGTTTTCAACGCAGACGATTGAAATTTGGTAGGTGGGTGTAGAATCGTAAAAGAAATATAACCTGATAATTTAAGCTATATTAATACCATATGACGTCATTTACCCATTTGTTCATTAACAATATACAACATTCCGTTTTTAGAAGTAAAATCTCATCGTGATGAGAATGAAGGTATCGAAAACCCGATGTCGATTGGTTAAAGAAATCAAAAGTTATGAAAGTTTGAATTTTGTCAATTTCCCGCGACAATATGGTGGGAAATAAACAACACAAAAGCATTTATATCGCTTCATTTATCTTTTATAGTTTTAAATACTGTTGCATGACATTTTGTCCAGTCATAAAACATGTTGGTGGCTAAAATCGTATGTTTTTAGAATTTTGATTTCTTGTCCATAACCGGCTTAAAATTGAAGTCATATTTTCGACAACGTCACTATGACGTCATATTATTTTATAAATGTGCTTAGAAAAACAGACTGAGTGATTTTCGAGTTTTATTGATGAAATTCACTAGTATGGCACTCAAAAGGCACATGATTTTCTTTTCTTGATTTTTTAACACTAGGCAAACCTTATTTAGGTACGACACCTGACGTCACTAAATGTGACGTCATAGCAACAGTCATTCCTCTAGAACTTTGGCTGTAATCGTCGTAGAATGTTCAAATTTGCACCAAATGAACGTGTGTCATGAAGGCCTTTTGATATGGTAGTCTGTTTGTAACGTTTATTAAAGGGAGAATTTCACCAAAAATGGACGGATCATACTAACATACAACACCTAAAATATGTAGTTTCATTTTGTTACCAAGTCACCAACATTTCTTCAAATTCAGACTAGAAGTTAAGAAATGGTGTTAATTTCAAATATTTGGTCATGTTTAATGATGCCGTTTTTGACGTTCTTTGTGCCCGCCGTGGTTTCTCAAATAAAAACGAAAAGCCCGAGGGACCCCGCCTGTGTGCTACAAATGTAATAACTAAATCATGGGACCTCGGCACCTTCGATGCAACTGATTGGGGAGTGAAAGTGCTTTGACTTCACGGAAGAATAAGCGATGAGAATTTTGTCCTGCTTTGCTTTCATGTTTGTGTTCTTGTCAAACCGACATTTGCATACACAGCCTTAGAATATCTACGGTCAGGAGACGCAATTAGCTCACACTAAAATCTTTGAGAGCTGTTTTGAACCGAGTCTTGTGTCCCTCCAATCGGGCTGAGAGTTTCACTTTCACTGTCGTATTGCCAGGCGTAAAAGTAAACTTGAAAAGCGTATAAAGAAATACGAAGACACTGATAAAGGAATATAAGGTAATATATACAAAACTGTTGTCAAACTCTGTGAACGAGACAAGCTATTGCTGAACCAGAAGCTGACATTCAAGTGAAGTGAACTGACGAAGATATGTGTCCAAACTGAATCAATATGGGAAATAGTCTGATGCACTATAGCAGTAGATCGAGGGATGTAATTAAATAATAAGAAGGGACGGGGTAGACTATAGTGATTCAAAATTAGAAGAGGAGGGGTGGCCTATAGTAATTAAATACTTGAAGTTAGAGGGTACGCTAGTGAATGAAAATAGAAGGGGATAGTGGCCAATATAAATTAAATAATCGAAGTGGACTGCAGGTCGGCTATATTGAAACAAATCATATAACGAGAGGGGTAGACCACAGTAATTCCAAACTCAATGGGGCGTGACCTATAATAATTAAATAATACAACAGGAGGGGTATCCTATAATAAAATTAAATAAGGGGAGGTTTACCCAAATTTATATTCTCAAAATAATAATTGTCACCGATGTTCGCATTGCGGACCTATTTTTCTACTGTATCTGGCAGTGAGAGCTAGCTGGGTCTGTCTCAATCTCTTCTTGTATTAGCTTCATACAGTATCCTGTAGCTGAAACCCATGCATGTACCAAGTTAGTCAAAATAGATCATAAATTGTCACTTATTTTCAAGTGGATAATTCTTGATAGCCCATCCATAACACAAATCAACTCCATTCCTGTTGGCCATAAGCAGGAGACACTTCTTGTATTCACAGTTCAGTTATGGCATACTGTGATCTTTTTATGTTAATACATGTACCTCAAAAGACCTCAGTAACCTCAATAACCAAGGTGCATGTAATTTGCTTCCTGAAACATCATATTTGATCAATGTATGGGTAGGCCCATTGAATCAGTTACTTCTTTGAAGCTCTCATATTATGGTATGTCACTATCTCTTGGGTTGAAGACTCGAGAAGTTTGGACTTGGATTCGAGTAATCTGTAAAGGAGAACAGAATAGAAATTTGGGAAAAAAATTTAACTAACCAATAATACATTACATCTGACAATGGTATAGTTGTATAAGGTGCAAGTGAAGTCAATTATACAGTATCCCCCAGAAAGAAAGAGGGTTTTTTATTATGCCCTTCCCACATCATATATATTACCTCTGTTCAGAGGGTCAAGTTTTTACTAGGTTCACCAAAAACATACCTGCATTGTAGGCAGTAGTATAGAAAGTGGCGGTTCTGGTGCAGCACGGACGTCATATTGTTGAAATCCTTCGATGACACCCTCATTTTCGTTGAATTGGTTGGTCATTTGTTGTATTTTGTTGTAATTTGTTGGTCATTTGTTGTATTTTGTTGTAATTTGTTGTGGTTCGGGTGTCATCGATGGGATTTCAACAATTAAACGTCAGTGCTGCACCATAACCCGTCACTTTCTATACTACTATAGTACGCATTATTGCATTTTGATACCCTATTAGAGGAGCAATAGTATAGGGTATATCAGACCGATAACCATCTACCCATATTTTGATACCCTATTAGAGAAAGGTTACTATTAGGTATTGTACTATGGCTGAACATACACTAACATTCGTTCGAGTACCAGGCATTAAGGGTTATTTACGCGGGTGGAAGATGGACGAGCAGTTGCAAAGGATTGCTTGTTAATATCCAGCTATATGATTATTTTTAAGGGTGTTAAATATACGAATGGGCTACGAATGGCAAATAAACCTGGCATCAATTTAGGAATAAATGATGATATCAATCTTAGTGAAAAACCACCACCACCAGACCTCATGGAAGGCTCAACATCAAAGAAACATAAATCTGCTACATCAAAGAAACACGAACCTGCTACAGGCGGCGGAGCTACTACTGATCAGCATGTTACTAAACAACACAAGAATGTGTCACCAACGAGTCACGAAACCAATTTGGCAATCGTGGGTATTGTGGCCGGCGCAGCCTCATGGATGATATTTCGTTAGCGTTTCCGTTTCGACGATTTATATTGCTCTACTAAGAATATGACCACGGCTACGATGAGTAACCAGGCATTCTTGGCAAGGAAGGGAATAACTTGACTTGCTATCTTGAATATGTAACTCACAATAGCACCTATCGCGGTAGGTAACATGTTAGCCACCTTACTTCCAAGATCCTTCAAAGCCATACCAACTCCCTTAGCAACGGTAGCCAAGCCTTTTGTCAATATACTAACGACGGTACCAATTACGGCACGTGCAACGGCTAACACTCCAATCACTGTAAATCCATGCTTTTTGAAGAGAGATTTTATGCGGTCTCGTAGTGACATACTATCTTTGAGGGATTCGATTTCTTTATTGATCTCCTGTACTTGATCCTCTAGTTCTACTAGCTTATTCTTTGCGGCCTCGTATTTTGGTGATCCCTTAGTTGATGAATCCATATTTTTTATTTCATCAGTCTTTTGTTTCTCCTTCTTAGCGACCGTATCCTCTTTCATACTGATCACTTCTTCCGCAGGTGGTCCCAGACTATTTCTAATCGTTTTTGGAAACCCCTTGGCTTCGAAGTCAGACAGAAGGTAGGATTGGGCATTCATACGATTTAGTTGCACCACAACCTCATCATTCCCATCCAAACTTGCAGTGAACTTAGCCTTCTTTGGGTCTATCTCTGGAAACTTATCGCGGATTATGTCCCAGGCTTTTGCGGCTTGTTTTTCCCTTTCTGCTAACTCTGCCCCATCTCCTCGATTGATCAATTCTATGTAATCAGCTGAGCTAGTTCCCCAATTACTCCGTTTTTTCCACAACATATCACGTATGCCTTTCGTCGTATTTTTGAATCTATTCTTAGCTCTACTCCACCAATCCATTTCTGCCTCGCCATCATTAGGTCTAATCTCAGCCCATTCTTCAGCAGTAAGATTATTAACATCAGTGCTACCTTCTTCGGTTGTAGGATCAAAGTCTATAACTTCCATATTGAACAGTTAACGTATTACTAGTATTGACTATATATTCAAGTGGTAGTTGTGGAACGAACATGATATCAACGAATCTCCATCCCGATTACGTTCCTAGAGAAGGTAGATCACTAAAAGCCAGTCGTGTGTTCCATCGCGTAACTTTCGCTCCTTCATCGGCTAACCCGGGGGAAACTCTAATCGTTAATGTTCCTACGTTAGGAGAAAATAGACTTCTAGTACCTGGTAGTTTAGCCCTCAGTGCCAATATCACTCTATCCGGTGGTCATGTCAACAACCGTTTAGTGTCCAACGTTGGACGTTGCCTAGTCTCAAAGCGAGTCGTATGGATGGGAACTACTAGATTAGAAGATTTAAGTCGACCCGATCTACTGCAGGCATATAGCGATCTATACCTATCTGACGTAGAACGAGAGAATCGCATAGAGCAGGGTATTCAATCCGTCAATGTTAACAAACTTCGTTCAGGTGCCGGCGACAAAGACACCTCGGTTGCGGCTGATAATGCGACACTTCTCGCATATAGTAGCGCGTATAAGATACCTATTGATCACGAAGTTATCACAACCCACGGCGTCTTTTATCCACATGCGGTTCGAGATAAGATGTCATTTCATTTGACTCTTGCACCATCCACCGATGTCATATTCGGATCCAACAGTACGAAAGTAGGTACATACAAAGAACGTAGTTTATTAAGTAAGTTAGAAGACTTAGAAGACTTAGAACTCGCTAAATCTAGGTCAGAAACTACTCAACCTACCCAACTAAAATAAGTAATTACTCCATCTAGTAGCGATCCTACAATTAAAGTTACATCAACTACTTCATAACAAGATGGAAATGGATCCCACGAACGACCTCATCACAAAAGAACCAACTACTCTCGAAAAAAAACCACCAAACCCAAAACGCGTTGCTGCAGGTAAAGACATTGCAAAAAGAAGAAAAGAAAGATTAGCTAAAGAAGCCGATACTCCGGTAGATAGTCAGAACGATAAGACAAGATGGATATCGACTAACACCACACTAGCGGCAATTGGAGTAAGTATATCACTGGTGGGTTTGTACTATCAGTATAAGCGATACATGCAAATGCAACGAGTCAATCCTCCACCTACTGACGATACCAAAGAAACCCCAAAACGTTGCAACCTAAAAACTCAAGGTATGATTTAGATAGCATTTGAAGCCATGCAACATACCACATATTATCGGCGATGTAACAATGGTTAACGAACTTATGAACATAATACAGGAAGCTGTCATATTGGTTGGACTTGCATCAGGTATCGGTTGGATCGGAAAGAAAGCAATCAAATAACCTTTGACAAACGATCCTTCATCTAGCGTTTTGAACTTCGTGAAGTGGATAGCAGTGCTATCCGGTAGTCTTGCCGCTAAGAAATACCTAAAGGACAAGGGGTATTGGAAGCCCGTTGAGTAACGGGTTCGTTTCGAAGCCATGGCCATGGCAACGATAGGTATGGTAGTTGCCTTCGCAGTAGCGAGTGGTGCAGCTAGTATTGCCGCACAAGAAATCGAAAAAAAAAATCACGGACCGGACGAGACTGCCGCAGAGATTGCAAGGCATGATAAGGCCCAGGAGAAATTAAATGCTGACACGGCTACCTACGAAGAAAACCAAGAAAAACAACTAAAAGCGCTAGCCACCTGGAACCACTGGAAAGAAAACAATGCACATGTTGAGCTTCAGGATAGAACCGATGCAATGCGAAAACTCCATATATATCACATACTACAAATGAAACTGGAAAAACCCCACTTCTCCGATTATTATCAACCATCTAGTTCAAGGAAAACTGCCGAATTGGTGACCTTAGGTGGTAGTGTGTTCGTAATTACTAAATTTACTAGATTTACTATGCGTAATTACTATTCGTAAACAAAAAAACAAAAAACAAAAACAAAAAAAAACAAAAAAAGAATAAGAACTCATTGGCTTAATAAGTCTTTATTCTTTTTTTCTGCATGTTGAAGTTTACAACGTATATATATATATATCAATGGATGCTAAACTTGCGATATCTTCTATGGTCCTAAGGGATACTGGAAAGGTCACTCCGCAATTGGTAAGCTATCGGTGGCTGCAAAGGTATCAGAAGATTCAGCTAAGAGTTGGTTAGAGAAACAAGCCATGTGGCAAATATATCTATCACCGCCACGCCATATACCACGACCGCATTGGACTGTATCGAAACCAAATGAGGTTCATCAAGCCGATTTGATCTTCCTACCTCATGATCGACCTGGACGTGGAAGAAAGCTATATAAGTATGCCTTAGTCGTAATTGATGTAGCTTCTCGATATAAAGAGGCTGAGCCCTTAGCATCGAAAGATAGTGGTGAAGTTGCTACTGCATTCGAACGAATCTACAAAAGAAGTCCACTCGAATGGCCAAAAACGTTGCAAGTAGATTATGGTAGAGAATTCATGGGGCGTATGTCTGAAACCTTAGAACTACGTGGTACGAACGTTCAACGAGGTAAGGCTGGCAACCATAGGGCTCAAAGCTTTGTCGAACGAGCAAATAGAACCCTAGCTGAGATATTGTTTGGATATCAATATGCACAGGAAATGGTACTCACATCTGAAGGATCGGATACGCGTAGTAGAGAATGGGTATTGAGGCTTCCTGAGGTTATCAAGGCCATGAACAACGAAGTTACTCGACTTACGGGGAAGGAGCCTTCGAATTCCGTAGAGGCACAACAAGTAAACATAAAGACTCCTACATATTCTCGAACTGTTGGATTGGACGAAAAGCGACTACCATTCGATGTTCTAGTTCGATATCTCTATGCACCAGGAGAATTGGAAGGTGGAGCTAAAAGAGCAACTGATCCTGTATGGAGTTTACAGACATATATCATTTCGCGTAGTGCTATATCTCCTAACCAACCAGTTCTGTACTACCTGGAAAAGGATGCACCAAAGCGGGGATTCGTACGTGAAGAGCTACAAGTGGTACCATCAAATACTGAACGACCTCCAAAGAGGATTCTAAGATAGCAATTCCTCAATGAAATCATACTCTGGAATGGCATCTTCATACCCAAGCAACTCATCTATGAAATCGTCGTCTGGAATGATGACATCTTCATACCCAAGCAACTCATCTATGAAATCGTCGTCTGGAATGATGTCTTTATGCCCATAGGCTAATGTATCGATTCCGTTTTCTGCAATCCATCGCTTGGAGTCGAATGGTGAGAGAGATACTTTATTCATATGAATGCCATACATTCTATGACCTTCACTTCGAAGCATATCCATACCATGGCGGAATACTTTCTTATCTTGTAAGCACTCTTTATATTGCTCATGACGAATACGATGCTTCACAACTGCTATCTTAGTGCCTTTAGCTTTTCTAATCTCGCCACCATCTACTTTCAAAATTGAGTAGAGCTTTGATCGTAGTCCAACATATTCAACTATGGGAATACCTTCACACTCATCTTTCATTTTACCAAGTACTTTCTTGTTGTCGATATTGTATGATGGATGGTCAACTTTATAGTTGCTCGTATCGTAGAGATGTTTATGAGTAATCATGTCTGCATATATGTCTTCAGTTTCAATGTGTAGCAATAGGCTATCGGTATCTGTGTATAATAGATTACAACGTTGTCCATACTGTTTATTGATCTCGTTAGAGTAGAAGTCATACATCAAATGTTTTGAGAGATCTAGAATTGACATTCCAACATATACTGGGCGGTTCAGATGTAACTTACTTTTGTAATTGTGTACGGCAGCTAGATCATTGTCATAGATTGTAGAGCGAGCATAACTAGGGTTATTCAATAAACGTTGTAGTTTGACTTCTTCTGAAGCGCGCACTAGTTTGATATCTACACGCTTACGTAGATTTTCCATTGTCTTGCCAAATACACTATTGTTCATCAGTTTGTAGAGTTCTTGCTCGAAAGTGCTCTTAGCTTGTTTTCGTAGATCCGTATTCATTCTAATGTATGGCTCCATCCATGGTGATTGATCAAATCGAAGTGCTCTATATATCTTTTTCAAACGCATACCTAGGGATAGATATAGTTGCAGATTGCGATAGTGTAGAACATATCGTCCCCTACCAAATAGTGTAGGTATGAGCTTTTCTGTTTTCAAAGATCCATTACCGTTATATAGTTCATCGAATAGATCGGTTTGATACCCCGAGAACCAAGCTTTATCTACTTGCATTCTTTCTGGCGCTAGTGGATAGTCGTTGTGTGAGTCGTGAAGTTCGTTAGGATACTCAAGGTCAACTTCGAGAATGTAACCTTTATCAGAATCGATTTCGTGCTGGATGATTTGTTCTTCTATTGGCATACACCACTCGAATTGTCCTGTTGGTAAATATTGACTCATGGCCCATCCATATAGATTGTTTGCATCAAGATATATTATATAGCTACTTGGATTATCTGGATTGAAATCCGGCACGCTTTGATTATTTGCTTTGGCATAACGTTGAGAAACCATAGATATTCCACCGCGTAGACCTTTCTCAATAAATAGATGCATGTCATAGTCGGTCAATAGTTCGAGTTTAACCTTGGTCTTCTTTAATAAAGCATCCCACGAAAGTCCTGGGCTAGTATAATAGTGAGCTGGGTCTAATCCGTAGTTATGCATGCATGTAGTTCGAAAGGTCTCAAACACATCTGCTAAAAGAAGTACGTCGGTTTGTAGATATAGATCGTGGTAATCACCTAATGTCTCACAATCAAATACATTCCAAACTTCTAGCGCATGTTCATAATCTTCATCAGATATATCCTCTATTTTTAACTTGCTATAGAATGCATCTTTCGGTGGAAGAGAAGTCTCAGCGAATCTGTTCCAAGAATCCATGTACTCATATGGATAAACTCCTTTACGAGTCAATAGCTTGGCTTTCTCTTGATTGGATGTATATCTTGCAATTTGTTGGAACGTGTTTGGCGATGAACCTGATACCAACCTGTTTATAGAGAATGGTAAGAATTGAAAGCTATCAATGAATCGTAAGTTACCAAGTGAGAATGATATATATTTCTCCATATTATTTGGTATACAAGAGATGTCGCCTTCTGTCTTGGAGATAGATTGCATCAATAGGTGAGAATCATATCCGCGTAGATTGTGGAATACAACTGGGATGATAGGTGATAGACGTAATTTGAGATTACATACCTTATGCGCCGCGCCTCGAAACTCCCCAGTTATATGACAATGATCTCGTACTCTATCTTTACCAAATAAAGGCTTCTGACAAATATGGCAAATCTTTGTTTGTTCGAAATACCTCTTGTTTTCCCACGACATACATAATGGTTTGGCTACAATGGCTTTGATCTTTCTTTCTTCATCTTGTACACATTGTAGAAATCGTTCGATAGTATCTATACCTCGATATAATACGGGCGGTTCGCTATGACCATCAGAACGTATAACAATATAGGAAAATCCACATGGAATATGTTCTTCTGTTTTAAGTGTATTGCTTTTCGTAGGATCTTGGGCACGTCCTTCGATCTTAGTGGTCAAAGCCTCAAGATCTGCATATATAACATAGGGAACTTTTAGTTGTTTATGTATGTTCTGAAATGATAGTTTGTTATTCTTCTTGGTAGGCATTTCAATTCGAATGGCCCGATCGTTGACGCCGTTACACTAAGGGGTGTGATTTTCAAGAAGATCTTTGGTAGTATATCCATGTAAACATCGCTCACAAAAGTGTTTCCTATGTTCGTGTTTTGTTTGATCAAATAGAAGTTTGTGAAAATCCTTGATCCAACAGTAGTGTTGCTTGCCACTGTCTGGGCACTCTATTAGCAATAGGTTAACTCTTTTCGAAAAGGTCTCCTTCGAGATATGATGCACGATCAAACACTTTTCCTTATGATCCCAACCATATACATTGATAGAAATAGCGTTTTGCCTCTCAACGCGTTTTATTTGTGAGATTGGTGTTGGCGAGACTATCCCATCAAAGTTCAAACCATCGTCTTCTTGATACTTCGATGTCCTTTCGGGGTTTTGTTTGATCTTACACTTTGCGGCACGTAGCGCCCAACGCAGACATCGGTCATCATTGTTTTTCACATTGATCACGGCTTTCTTACTAGCGATCTCTGGTGGCAGTAGTACATATGAACCTCCACGTAGTGGTTGATACCTAGCGATGTTTATCCATATAATATTGACCCTATATATAACCCAATTCGATCCTCGGCTAATCCACTTCTCAATGATGTTGTAGATACTTGCATGTGCTTCTACTATTTCTCCGCGTGTTTCTTCGTCGTTGGTTAAGACGGCTTGCGAGCTACGAAAGGTAACTATCTCGTATACCGAACCCTCAGGTTTGTCGAGTCGGAGCGTTATATTCAAGGCTAGTTGAAACTTAATGCTCTTGAAGGCTTGGATCTCTTCATTAAGCTTTTCGGTAGTCTGCCTACGTATGCCGGCAAGAAAAGCTGCTGGGTCTGCTTCAAGGTGATTACCGTTTGGAACGTCCATCTTCCACCCGCGTAAATAACCCTTAATGCCTGGTACTCGAACGAATGTTAGTGTATGTTCAGCCATAGTACAATACCTAATAGTAACCTTTCTCTAATAGGGTATCAAAATATGGGTAGATACAAAATGTAGTTATCGGTCTGATATACCCTATACTATTGCTCCTCTAATAGGGTATCAAAATGCAATAATGCGTACTATAGTAGTATAGAAAGTGGCGGGTTATGGTGCAGCACTGACGTTTTATTGTTGAAATCCCATCGATGACACCCGAACCACAACAAATTACAACAAAATACAACAAATGACCAACAAATTACAACAAAATACAACAAATGACCAACAAATTCAACGAAAATGAGGGTGTCATCGAAGGATTTCAACAATATGACGTCCGTGCTGCACCAGAACCGCCACTTTCTATACTACTTAGGCCATGATGTGATTATTGAGTACCCACACATTCTGGGTGCACTGTATGTACAGTGCAATATATGCAATATTACTGTATGTTGATCGTAATTAACTACATAAGAATATGACATGACTATGAAATGTCAGAACATAAATATATAACGCCTCCTGGTTAGCTTGGTGGTTAAGCGCCGGTCTGTTGAGCAGAAGGTCATGGGTTCAAACCTCTGCCGGATCAACACTCAGGGTCTTAAAATAACTGAGTAGATGGTGCTGCCTTTACATAATACAGTAAATGGTTAGACCTTCACGTCTTCTCGGATAAGGAAGTAAAATATTAGGACTAGTGTCGCCCTTGGGGTGGGGGGGGGGGGATTCTCCCATATATGGACTATACGGACATTGGAGAAAGGTCCTAGACAGGGTATCCATTTTCACATCGACAGATCTTGAACAGAGTATGATATTTATCTAGTGCTTTATTTAGTCTAGTGCTTCATGAAGACTTATTTAGTTATGTCACTTATTATACAAAATCACAAATACTGACATCCAAGTATAGATAATTCGTTATTTGTCTTATAGGGGAAATAAAATTTTAACACTTTGTCTTGAACAGGGTATGGAAATTAGATTTTTTTTTTGTCTTAAACAGGGTAAGGGTTTCAGAGCCCCAGCGGCACATCCCTATCCCCACCCCCCCCCCCCCCCCCCCCACCCCCCGGGAGTGTCGTCAATTAGCTGCAAAGCTGAATATATAAACAAAGTCACCCACTTTACTTATAAAACAGCTGTGTTTCTACTATATAGTACACAATAACATCTACATGTACAAATTCATAACTCCTTACCGCATCAACGACAATACAAGTGTATGGAGTGTGTTAATGTACTGTCGCCGTGCAACGATAATAGCATATTTACTATAACGTAACTTACAAACAAACAAGTACTATAACTTCCATAAACAGTTCCCGCCCTTTACGTCTATAATAGCCTTTTATTCAGGTGTGTAAGAATAACTTTAACCTTCGTGTTATAATAGATTACACTTAGTGCTATAATAGCTTCACGTATGTCACAATAACTTACGCTTCACGTGTGTTTACACCGACGTGCTATAGTAGCTTACAATTACACTTCACGCGTGTTACAGTGACTTAACACTTCACGCGTATTGCAACAGCTTACACTTCACGTGTGTGAATGACTTACACTTCACGTGTGTCCTAACAGCTTTACGCTATTCGCGTGTCCAACGACACTTACACTTAGTGTCTATATTAGTTTAACACCTTGTGTGGCCAATGAATTTCATTTCATCTATGTCTACAATAAATATGCACTTCACGTGTGTCCAGAATGACTTGTCCAGAATGACTTGTCCAGAATGATTTTAATTAGGTGTATGTGTATCTATAATAGCTGTACATTTAAGTGTGAACACAAGACGTAACACTCACATGTATGTATAATAGCTTTATAACCTTACGTATGTCTATGCAGAATGACTTACACTTACGTATACATGCATGTATCGATAATAGCTGTACATAACGTGTCTACAAAGACTTCACGTGTATCGAAAACAGCTTTACACTTACAAGTGTCTAAGCACTAGGACTTACATGTATGTGCCCACAAAGACACTCACATGGATATATAATAGCTTTACAACGTTACGTATGTCTGTGCACAATGACTTACGTGTCCACAAAGACTTACATATGCATACATGTATAATAGATGTACATAACGTGTGTCTACAAAGACTTGCCTAAAACAGCTTAAACTTACATATGTCTAAGCACTAGGACTTACATGTGTCCCCAAAGACTTACACTCACATGGATATATAATATCATAACACCTTGTGTGTGACTATGCACAATGATTTACATGTGTCCAAAATTACTTTAAGCGTGTCCGCAATGATTATTACTTACGAGTACAAGTATATATAATAGCTTACCGCCTGCATGTGTATGTGCACAGTGGCTATGTGTGCCACACTGACTTATACTCTGATGCATCTATAATAGCTTTACACCTAACGCGTGTGTCTATGCACCATAACTATACGTGTGTCTACAATGACTTTACGGCACTCCACATGTATCTATAGTAGCTTTGCACCTTAGGTGTGTCTGCACAACGACTTTTAAGTTAATTTTAAGTTAATTTATTAAAATTGTGTCGATAATGACTTTACACGTATAAGACACATGTCTCACATTTTGTTTTGTCTCATTTTTCGTGCGCGTGTCAAAAGATAATGAGATCAGGAAAACAATCGTTATTGTTATGGGCAATCATAAATGAACAATGCAGTGTCTGCACGACTAATCTGTGAAACGAATTTTCGAACTAAATAGTGTTAAATAGAGCAATACGCAGCCTGTAACGGAAACAAACAAATACTATTGGTTAAAGTAATTTCAATATCATTTTGGAAGACGTAAGCGGAACAAGAAAAAATATGTGTTAAGAATAGAAAGTGTTAATTTGTGACCTTATTTACAAATTGAGTAAATTGCGCATTCTTCTATTGCTTAAAGAAGCGCAGCAATGAATTACAATAGGAAGGAAAGCACGTGGGTGCCTCCATCGTCCAGAAATACAACGATAGGTTTTAAAGAAACCTATTGCGTGTTCCACTTTCACGCGACACCGTCTCTGCTCTTTGTTTATTTTCTGGAGCCTTGGATTTCCTCGAACTTCGTTTCTTCGTTTTGGTCGAACGAGAATTCGATGAGCTGGATAGCCCAAATCTGCCAAAATATGGCTATCATCTGGTAGAGCTAAATCGCAATGTGGACCAATGCTTGGCATCATGTTGAATCCATTAATGTCATTCAGGTGCCCAGGAAATCTAAAAAATAAAGAAATATTATTTTAGTAACGAATTATTGTTCTTGCTTGCGTCATATCGAAGCGAAAACAAAATCCGAGAAAACGTTTAACAATGCGGAACCGTCTCAAAAGTGACTGTTTGACTAAGTTGGGAGCATCAAAGGTGTGACCATCTAGGTGAGGGGGGAGTTATGCTCCTCTATGTTCAAAGTTTTTCTTGCGAAACGTAATTAAAAGCAATTATTAGGCTTTTGTAACTGCATTAGGGAAGAGTTAAAAGCAAATGCCCTCCATAAGGACCCAATTCTCACCAGACACAGCTGTGAGCGCTGGATACCCCTCCCCATTTTTGACTACCTATTTCCTTTGTAGGGGGCTAGTGCCAATTTTAATATGGCAAATGAAATGATAGCGTAATACGAAACATACATTGCAATCATTTCTGGATTTTTCCTTTAGTTTTGGAGATATTTAAGAACAAAAATATAGTTTTTGCTTCAGAAGAGATGGCTGGCAGCATCCACCACCCCCTCCCCCCAAATGGGTCCTTTGTGGGCATATGTTTTGCCCTGCTCCCTTACATCCGCATATTTGTGTATCAGCTAGCGTGAATCACTGTCAGAGTACTTACGCAGCCGAACAAGGACCTATCATCCCGTCAGGAGTCCCTATAATGTGACTGGACATAAAATGCTTCTTCTTGTCGCCTCGGTAGAAATCCGCCCGTCTACGAGGGTCGCCATATTGTATGTGTAGTAGCATCAATGATTCCCACCCAGGATGGAAACTTTCTCCAATGTCCATTCCATGCACGCCACTCCGCTAATGTAGGCCATCGTACTTCGTTTGAGAAATGTTCAAGAAGAAGGGGAGTAATTAATTTTATGATTTTACTAACATAATTAATGTCAACGCTGAACATACTGGCAAAGGTTTGTAGCCTTGGATATCTTCTTAACCAGATAAACACAAGAATAAGTCTGTTTCTAATGTTTAACCTTTGTATTCTAATTCTGCAGCGAGCTCCGCTTCGACGGTTTGTGCGGTCTTGTTTGATTATTGGCAGTCTCATTGCTATCACAACTTCTTGAAACGTATCTAGTGTTTCGCCAGTGAGATACCAAAACTTTATGGGGAAGTTAGCAATACAGTTATAATAATCTTGACCTCTGTTTGGTTCCGAAATGCCAGCTAGATGAAGTCGCTCTAGGACGCTTGAAAGTGTACACTTGTCCAAAATACTTAGGATGGACGTTAACAAGGAGATAGTTTGACTGAAAATCAAGTCATTGTTAGCAGACAAAATCTTTAAAAAGTTGAGAACAACGAAGAAAACGTAGATGAAAATCGATGGAAAAGTCGGAGGTCCCATCGCAAGCTATCAACCTTATTTCGAAAGTAATAATCGGGTTAAACGTGGTTTAGTATTTATTTAGATAATAAAGTCAGAAAACCGCTTCGTGCCTGTCACAAATAAATTTGACGAACTCGTTGGTATGGCGTAGCATGAAGCATGCACTAATATTTCATTGCTCGTAATCCGTGTATTATAATGTGCAAGAGAGCACCACCTCCCTGGTATCACTGACAACTATCACGTTGATTGGCACGGGTGGGTTTAAGGGATATAATTAGAAATGTCAAAATTAACAATACGCTTGCACAGTTTGTTAATACCTAATTATAATAAGAGAATACTTCTTTAATTCACATCCAATTATGAAACCTGAAAAAGACATCACAACAATTGTTTAAAAAAGAAGCGCAAAATAATGTTCACAAGTTTTCTGTATAAATATGACCCGAAAATATTAAAAGTGTTTGTCATAATGGATAAGAGAAACATATTTATGGAAGCAGCGTTCGCAGGGCAGCCTGTCGTAAGTCCTGATGATTACGAGATAGGAAAGGCAGAGAAGCTTTTTTTTAAGAAAAAAGACCCTCAAAAGGCTAAACAACACACAAGAAACCTGAGCCTTGAGCTTAAAGTAGTGAAGGAAGGCATCTCCAACGTTGGCCGCCTTCCAAACAGAGTACTGCGATATGCCGAGATTAATGGCTAGCAAGCTTGGGCCTGTTGAAAGCGCGTACTATTCTTCGATAGGAAAGCCTGGGGGACCGACACGAGAAGCGGCAAGAAGAAGATTAAGCCGAAAAATATGCCAAGCGTAAGTGTTATATTTATTTGAGGTACTGGCACTGTTCATTAATTCCTTCTTTTGTTTGGAAAAGTTAAAAGAAAATAATCAAAAGCGTGTAGTCTACCGTCACTTCATTTCTTACCAGTCGATTTACATTTTACGATTACCTAACTCGGCAGGTCAATGTACCCATATCTAAAGTCATTTCATTTGTTCTATTTTAGCACAAGCGCAACCAGAACAACAACAGGGCAAACTACACAGGCAAAGGCTGCTGCGGATGTAGAGCAGCTATACAGGACTAGTAGTAGCGAAGGTGGTTCAATGAAGGAAGGTACAGATAACGAAGAAATAGCTGAACCCAATTTCGGAAGAGATGGCTTCTATCTTGTAGGAGAACCAGAGAAAAACAAGGCCTCTAAAGCAGCTAAGAAAATAGAGACCACAACCAAAAGAGAACGTTCCGTTCAAGACGACGAGTACGGGGATGATGAGGAGGATTACGAAGGTAAATTAAATTACTGGAAATGACAGTTTCTGTATTCCAGGGGAAAGAGCAAATTTCAGACTGCAGCATTTTATTTTAACACGCTACAGATTGTTGACAATGATTTATTGGGTCCTTTTATTCGTTATTCTTTTAGCAGTTAAGAAAGAAAAGAGGAAGAAGAAGAAGAAAACAAAGAATGATAAGATTGACGATCTTTTGACGATAATGCCTGCCATGGCAGAGGCAGTGACTAGGTCTGCAAAAGCTCACGAAAAAGCAGTTTAAAAGTGGCAAGGACTTTCATCGACGTCTGAATCGGATTAGTACAGAAAGCAGCGCTAGCCGGGTCCTCCAAAGTTAATATTTCAATTTCACGAAATTTACCGTAGTTTCTGTGTATAAGTTAATCGTGAGCTATCAAAATAATAAACGGAACCTTTATTATAATGGTGTTTTATTTTATGGTAATTAGTATAGCCGTAATTGACTATTTATTTCACTAGCGATTTTCAAGTCGGCCATGAGGCAAGAACATATAGCCTAAGAAACCAGACGATCGGCTGATTTTTCAGGCTAGAACATACGGATAATTTTTTCCTTGGTTTTACGAGGTCACACGGTGATGACATGTTGTTGATGTGGACAAAAAAAATCGGAAGATATTTAATATTAAGTATTTTGCCCGTCTTCAGCCAACTAGAACTTTTCATTTCATGCCCAGATAAAATACGAATGTCTAGGATCAATGAGGGAAAAACCCTCGCACTCGTTTCACCGTCAATTCTTATTAGGTACTTATTGACTGAGTGTGAGGGCCGGACGGGATAATATTTGGTTCGAGATCATGACGTACGGACCGAGCGCTTCGACCTAACTCAGTCAATAAATATTTTTACATACGACCTTTTTATTGTTTCCAACCACAAAACAAGCGGAAAATCGAGCAGGGTCGGACGGCTTTTTCGAGCCACCTCACGTCAAAAACGTACGACCCTCATCACGTCACTTGTTGTAAATGGTTTTGAACAGAAAGCGCGAGCGGGACCGTACGGCTACGGATAAAAAATATTATGCACTCTAGTAAATTTTCATCCCCACTACAAATAAATTTAGACCAGAATAATTATAACATCTGCCACGAGTCGAGAAGCGTGCATTAGAAGCCGTTCTCGTCGCTTAAGCCATCACAGATCAGCCTCTGAATCCAGAAATATCATCCCTGGAATGAATCTTATTTTAAAATTAGCAATTGTTTACGTAGTGAGTCTTTAGATTTTCTCTTTTGTTGATTAATTAGTCAGATGATCTTTGTTTATCTCATTCCAAATATCTCACTTTAATACCCTTCTTACACGTGTATGCATAACAATAGATTTTATAAAAATGAGACAAAACAAAAAGTGAGACATGTGTCTTATACGTGAAATGTCTAATAGCGTACAGTGTACATGTGTCCATGACTTCACGGTTTACAGGTGAACAATTAACTTCACACGAAACTCTATAATATTAAGTTTTACAGTGCTAGAGTGTCCAATGACTTAACACTAATGAATTCACAGTTACATGTTTTATACTATAATAAGTTTACATCAATAAGATTGTCTAAATGGAAATAACATAATCTAAAAACGTGCTCCGCCCGAGAGATAACAACCTTTAGGCAAAAAACCTCTGGGAAACGTATTCCCCGATCGAATGCAGTAGCACAGGGTCTCGGGGGTTAAGACCTTAAAATAATGCTCTAGTAAATAATTACAAGTTGAATAAAATTTGCCTTGCGAACGCTGTACGAACGGCGAGATATGACTGAATTGCTCTCTGAAGTTGATCGTTATATACATGCATCATTGCATGCCGGCCTTTTGTCACACAATGACACGCTAAATATATACAAAACTACGACACCTTACTACAATGATGCTCTTAAGCCGTTATGAATACGCTTTCCGACTTCACTTGTTCCGTCGGAAAGCTTCAATTCATAATTCTTTACCGCATCCAACGACAATACAACTGTATGGAGTGTGTTAATGTACTGTCGCCGAGGTGTGCAACGACAGTACAACGAGATCTACACAAAGAAATGGCGCGGATTTGACAGCACCTGCAGACTAGTGACAAACGCGCTCTTGCAATGTAATTAACTGTCAAGAGTATTGAAATGTGTAAACGCTTTGGTATATTGATCAGTTTCTATACGAGATATATCATCTTGGTAACTTCCCTATAATTGACGAAACCGATGTGGTCTGCCATTCTCTCAATTTAGAATGACCCATTGCGAGAAACTCTCTCAATAAACAGGATTCAACTTCCAGACAACTGGTTCAATTGTACTCAAATAATCTGCTGACATGAGATACAATGAAAATATGTGCAGACATTGTACTGCAAGCAAAATTCAAAAGCGACCAATCACCTGTAACTCTCGAACAGGTATACGCACAGCTAGCATTCTGGTTAGCTGAAATTATTTTAACATTCTTGTTTTCCGTGAATAACTATAAAAAAAATGCCAAAAGCTCTTTGACGTATCTAAGCTTTTCTCTACTCGACACCTATTAACTGTTCATTCTGAAACTAAATGAGCGGCACCGTAGCCAGTTGCACTAGCATCACAATGGATTACCTCGGTACACGTAACCTATATACTGCCGAATATTGCAATGTAGATAAGCCATTAAAAGCATCAATATGCTGAAGCCAGAATTTAATTTCCGTCTGAAAATTCAGTTGAAACAACACAATATCGACCATTAAATTCTCAAGAAAATTGATTGATTGAGTGCTTGTGCATTCACAATATATCTCATACTCATTAATTATTCATGAGGTAACCAGCCAACCATGTGCCCAGAATTCGATCACATGACGATCCTTGAAACCCCAGAAAGTACACCCAGAACTCCCAGGATTACATTCAACCAATTTCTTTCCAGTCCAAGGCCTGAATTAATTTTGAACCAGACCTTGGACTGGAACAAAATTAATTCAGTCCTTGGACTGGAAAGAAATTGGTTGAATGTACTCCTGGGAGTTCTTGGAGTACTTTCTCGAGGTTTCAATGATCGTCATGTGTTCGAATTTTCGGCACATCTCAACATCAAGGTTTTCTATGCTTTCTAGCGGTATGTTCAAGCTTGTGGCCTCCAAAGCAGCAACTTTGTTCTCTCTTGTCTGCCTCCATTCTTGAAAAATATTCACTGCCCAGTTGTTCTTGTAACGGGTTGACAAGGGCACAGCATTTGTTAACACTTCTTCTTCTTCCCCGCTGCTTTTCACTTTCCTAAAACGTTTTAGAGGTCGGAAGTCTTCCTCGTCCCTATCACGACAAGCCATGCGGACTTTCCGGCGTTGTCTTACAACTGTACAAACTAAATTCTGAAATTTTATATTATAATTCACGTACTCCAGTCTCAACAAATCCCAAAGGGTGAGAAACAAAAGCTACTTCATTACTAGAAATAGTATAATTGATCGATCTTCGGCTGCGCCTCAGACTGGAACTAATTGCACGCACTTGAAATCCCGTCCAGTCCGCATTGTCGGCTTTGAAACATTACATAATGTCTCGAAAAAAATTGAGTAACACTTCTATAGCGAACGTGATAGAATTCTGAATTCCTACAATGCAAAAGTTCATTGACTATCCGGTCAGTAGTATGAGAGGGACCGAATTATCATGTTTTTTTTGTGGCGCTATGCTAATTTTTGTGGCGCTATGCTAATTTTTGTGGCGCGCTCATTAATTCAATGACGTCACGGTTCTATTGTCTTAGACTCATGAATAAAATGCGGCGCGCTCATGAATAAAGTGGTGCGTTCATGAATAAAATGCGGCGCTCTCATGAATAAAATGCGGCGCGCTCATGAATATCTATTGTTCCTTTGGATGAGGTCATCGATCTATTCGGGCCTGTTTGATCAAAGCCTATTGTTTGGAGCAGCTATAAAGCTAGAACCGATCGGCCCTGAATCCATTCAACAAATTGAACTTTGAACAAGAAACCCTGAAACCATTCGAAGTTGAATGAAAAATATATATATATACCTCGCAATATCTAAACCCCTTTGTAACGTAAATAGTAAGAACAAACTACTCGTGATAGGCTCTAAACTGTCTTTATTATTTTCCTTTACAGTTAATAACTCATAAGATAATTGTATACAAAATCCACTGTGACTCATTAGATCAACTCTGCTATTGTTCTTAGGGATTAGCGATAAGTGAAGAGCCTATTGTTTGGAGGAAAACTCTTGTGACGCAAATTATTCTCTAAAACTGAACTATAATTACCATAATCAACAAAACAAACTACTCGGAACAATATTTTATTGATTCAAACCATGATAAGCGATACGATTTACAATGAGGCATAAGAAATTAAAGAGTATTTTAGCATTTAAGGTTTGTTTACAATCAGTCCTCATCGTCACTTGTTGGGTGATAAGTTTCTTCCTTTTTACTTTTGGGATGAATATGCCGTACTGTTTGACAATGTTGACATCGTACCAAAATGTTCTTAACCGACTTGGTTGTCAATGGAAACTCATTCTCGCAAATGGTGCATGTGGTGATGGCATTCTTAACTATCGGGTCAAGTAAAATATCATACCATAGACATTTGGGGCAGCCAACAACACCCGTTGCGTGAACATTGGTAGAGTTACAATGATCACAAGAGGCATTGATTTTATTTTCATTGTTATCTTCACTGTCCTCTTCATCACTACTCTGTTCTTTCTCGTTTGCAATAGTACTATCTTGGTTTTCGGCATCACTGTTATTGTCACTCTCCTGAGACTCGTTCTCATTTTCACTCTCTTCTTGCTCACTGCTGCTAGCTTCAGGCTCCTTTTGCTGGTATGTTTTTTTCTTTTTCGATAAGATCGCTCAAAACCTTTTTGTTGTGAATTAGACTTTTGTTGATTCCTAGCTCAGCAAGACCCTCTAAAAATGTATTGAGAGCGCGAGGTCTCAGCATATCCTTGTTATAGGGAAGTAAGACATATTCTACCAGGGCCGCTATATTCGTCACCGGAATTCTACGCTTGCTACGAAGCAATTCGCCTCTTGGCGTCCAAAATAAAATATCCTTAGAGGAGGCCATACTGTGCAATAAATCCGAAGCATCTTTATGGGAGACCGCTCTCGGAAGATCATCCAAAACATCTTTAATTCTTGGTTCCTCTTCATCCTCACTCTCATCATTCGATGTGTCACTTTCTTCACTTTCCATGTCAATGTTTCTCTTCAAGTTCACCGCAGAGTGACTTCAGTAGCAAATGAATTTGAAAGACCTAAGACTCCCCTATTTATACCATCAGAAGCCCAGTGAGAATAGGGGCTAACAAATGTTCAATAAATCCACCTCCCTCTTGCACTAGTAGTTGCTTCTTTTCTTTGAATGGAACCTCTGGATCCACGAGTGTATAAATATATTATCTGTGTGGAGTTAGTCTTCGCCTGTCTTCCTCACTGATAGGTACATATCCTCTAACAACATTATGTGTCGCTTGGACGAGCGAATGTACTTGTTCTGGAGATGCCGTTTCGAGGAGAAATTGACGTTGATGGTCGGGACACGATTTCTCTTTACTGTTCGAGACATGGTTGAAACTGATCTGAGATTTTCTTATGAGGGCTATTTATAGTGAGGAGGAGGAGGGAGGAGGAGGAGGAGGGAGGAGGAGGAGGGAGGAGGAGGAGGGAGGAGGAGGGAGGAGGAGGGAGGAGGAGGGAGGAGGAGGGAGGAGGAGGGAGGAGGAGGGAGGAGGAGGGAGGAGGAGGGAGGAGGAGGGAGGAGGAGGGAGGACGGAGGAGGAGGGAGGAGGAGGGAGGAGGAGGGAGGACGGAGGAGGACGGAGGAGGAGGGAGGAGGGAGGAGGAGGAAGGAGGAGGGAGGAGGAAGGAGGAGGAAGGAGGAGGAAGGAGGAGGGAGGACGGAGGAGGAGGGAGGAGGGAGGAGGAGGAGGGAGGACGGAGGAGGACGGAGGAGGAGGGAGGAGGGAGGAGGAGGAAGGAGGAGGGAGGAGGAAGGAGGAGGAAGGAGGAGGAAGGAGGAGGAGGAGGAGGGAGGAGGGAGGAGGGAGGAGGAGGAGGAGGTGGAGGAGGGAGGAGGAGGGAGGAGGAGGGAGGAGGAGGGAGGAGGAGGGAGGAGGAGAAGGAGGAGGAGGATATAAATGAGAGTATCTAGTGTTTCGGTTCATTCATCCAAAATCTTTTATAGGGTAAACATAGTTTTCAGACATTGCCCAGAGTGTGGAGAAGAATTCTCAAGGAGTGATAATCTTAAACGACACATGGATAACAAACACAATTCCTTCAGATTTTCTAAGCCCAAGTCAACTGAGCCTGAAACCTCTTGTAACTCTTTTCAACAACAACATCCGTTTACTTGTATGGTTGCTGGTATGACAGGATGTGGTAAAACGGTCTGGATTCAGAAGTTACTCGAACAAGCCCATCAAACAATTTCCCATCCACCCCAGAGGATTGTCTGGTGCTATTCACAGTGGCAGCCTGCGTATACAGCACTCCTTAGTACGGTACCTGATATCGAATTTGTGAAAGGAATCCCCCCTGATATCGAGCAAGATCACTATTTTGATGTACATGTACGAAACCGGATTGTCATTGATGACCAGATGCCTGAAACGGGAAATGATAATAGAGTTGTCAACCTATTTACCAAAGGATCTCATCACCGGAATCTGAGTGTCCTCTACATTTTACAGAACCTATTCCATCAGGGTAATGGCAATCGCAGCATCAGTTTAAACAGTCATTACTTAGTGCTGTTTAAGAATCCACGTGACAAACTACAAATTGTAACACTGGCCAAGCAAATGTATCTCAGGCAGACGGAGTATTTTCTCAACAAGTACGAAAAGGCTGTTAGGAGACCTTATGGTTATTTGTTTGTCGACTTAAAACCAAATACACCCGAGGGCTGTAGGTTAAGGACCAATGTTTTACCCGGTGAACAGCAACAACCACAAGAAATATCTAACGAGGATAGCGTTTCTAACGTACTGCGTAAGTACGTCGAGCAGCAGAGCTTTACAATTTCCCCGCAAGTACAAAAAATGCAAAGCTTGAAGGATGATATGAATAGGGTATTAAACCGTAATGATCTCAGTCAGACCTAGAAAGCAAGAAATTATGTCCAGCTTCAAAACAACTTTATGAGGTATAAACACCAAATGAGTTACTATCCTGTACCTCCTACAACTCTTTCACCTGGTATCACAACCCAACCCCAAGAACAAGAAATAGCCGATACACCCATCACACCGCAACAAGTATACCTAGATTCAGCTGAACCAGCTACAGTGCCGTATTCAGCAAAAGTATATCAGTCCCAGCCACGAACATTTGTTTGAGCTCACCAACCATACCGCCACAATTACACCTAGATTCGTCTGAACCAGCCACAGTGCCCAATTCAGATAAAACCTACGAATCCCCATTCCCTAATATTTCTTTGTCTTCTTTGAACTCATCAACCAAAAAGCTACTCTCCCCACTACGAAAAGAAGAAAACGCCGACGTTTGGAACTCAAAAATTAGAGATCGATGACCTCATCCAAAGGAACAATAGATATTCATGAGCGCGCCGCAGTTTATTCATGAGTCTAAGGCAATAGAACCGTGACGTCATTGAATTAATGAGCGCGCCACAAAAATTAGCATAGCGCCACAAAAAAACAGGATAATTCGGTCCCTCTCATATTACTCCGGTCTGCATCAAAAAGCCGAATCACTTGCATTAAAATGAGCTAGATAATTCAGCTATCAGCGGCGTCGTGGATATACACAATTGCTGAAATTCCTCCTGCTCTCCATCTTGCAACAAAAAGCTTAAGCGATAGTAAATAGAGAACACGCTGACGAGAATCAAAATGCATAACTCAAAAACGAAATATCTTCGTTTGCTATCAAGGTCGTGATCCAAGCGAACCTTAAAATCTTGCAAAATTATGTATGTATTATAAATTAGATGGTAACCAGATTAAGATCGAATTCCGAATTGAAACATTTCAGGTAAAGATGGCAAGATTCGTATTTGACTTGAAATCTTTGAAGATGCTAGTACTGGTTAACGGAATTTACCGACCTGCTGAAATCTAGATCACGCGCTTTAACTTCTTCCGTGCACTAACTACTGATAAAGGAATAGAACAATATGGAACCGAATCTACTTCGATAATACGACTCTTATTAACATTTCTAACGAACTGAACGCAATGTGAAGCACTCTCGGTTGTTTGCAATATTGCAACACATACTAGTATACTTTCAAGGAATTTTATGACCTAGCTTGTTCGAAACCTCTGATCACTAAATGTGAGAGCTGTAAATTACTATAGTACCATACTTAGAATGATTATACAATCCTACCCTGAACACTCAATGAATCAGAGCTTACTTTATCTAAATTCTACAAATTCCTTTCTGAATTGCTTAAATTAAATTATTTCATAAATAGATAATTATAATGTTCTTCCACGTTGGCTTAAACCGCCCACCGGTTGCTGATTGGACTGTTACTTCGGTATCCAACTGCATGTGGCCATTGTGTTCTTGATAGAACAGACTCCTGGACAGACTCCAGAATTGACCAGGTTTGCCAAAGTAAAAATACATGCACGGAAGAAAAGAATTAGAATTAACACTTGCAGAGCTCGAAGTAACTTCGATCAAATAATTAGTATTCGCATTCTTGAAGAGCAGAATCGAGACAAGTACCCTTCCTAACGAAGCGTCTATATATCTGCGTATAATTTTCCAACTTATTAGGATACAGCTTGTTTAATGAGAAGTATTCTACTGCAAAATCCCAATTGCGTTGGTCTGCTAACTTAATTTATCTGTAATAAGAGCTTACCCTTCCTCTAGACGGGTCTTGACCTCGAATATTTTCTTTCTTTCTAAGCCGAGTTGTGAAAAGCATCGTGTAAAGCAACGTCTGAAGTGTTCTCGGTCATCTCATTCCCCTTCTTTTTGAAGTCGTAGGTATTGGAGTTCACTGCGGTCTCTACTTTCTTGACCAAGAACTGTAGGGCGTCTTCATGGTGTAGTTGAAGTTATATTTTTAATGAAGTCACTTGAGAATCTACCATTCTTATACACTTCTGCGCGAAGCTATCAAGTCCAGGCACTGTGTAGAAGTCAACCTCAAATTCACCTTGCGAACGGCGAGATATGAATTGCTCTCTGAAGTTACTCGTTATATACATGCATGTACCACTGCATGCCGGCCTTTTGTCACGAATGACATGCCAAATATATACAAAACTACGACACCTTTGGCTTAGTACAATGATGCTCTTAAGCCGTTATGAATATATACGCTTTCCGACTTCACTTGTTCCGTCGGAAAGCTTCAATATCCTTGTCCTAGCTTGGTTTTCTTATTCATTTTCAAATAACATTGCTTATATTGCTTTTATAACTTAAAACTAAGGACTTAAGGAAACCTTTGAACTGTTTTTGTTTTGTTTTATATAAACATGATCAAATGAGCTTCCAGCTGATATAAGGCCTCGCGCACGATGTTGGTGATCACCTTTTCACATTTTACAGTCTAACGCTAGATTTAGTGTCATAATTTCACTATGCTTTAATGTAGAAGCTTGATTTTTCACAGGAAGATGATGTAGTTCGTGTGCACCAAGAGGAGTGAAAATCGTTTTCTGAAGTTTCTAAACGATTTTTAAAAGTGCTTTTTTTCTATAGCACACCACTTAATTTTAGCTGTTTTTGACCTATTTTTCAACCCGATAGAAAAACTTAGAAGTCACTCACCTTCGATACGAGCCCCAACATCCGGCAAAAGGTTATACATTTGTGATGCACATTAACTATAGTTTCATTTGCACTTCGTGTTTTTTGTGGTTTGTTGATGGTTTTACATACACAATCCATTTTATAGCGTTAGACTGCCATTTTAAATGCACAAAATTGCCAGATTCGCGTATCGTGCCCTCGGGGCTCGATGTTCGGATCGAGCATAGAGGCACGATTATCGAGCCTTCAAAGTTCTAGATCGTGCCTTTTACGTTAGGCTCGATGAGGGCACCATTAGGGCTCTATAAAGGCACGATAATATTCAGGCAAAGGCTCGATGAAGGCACGATCCAAAGCTCGATGAAGGCACGATGCCAGGTTCATAACATTTTGCATAATCATGTCACTACATACCCTGGGTTCCAATTTGTTTTGCTTTCCGTGCGCTCACCGAATTTACCGACAAAAGGCAAAACATTTAACCTCTGGAATCCAGGGTAGTCACTACACTGATTTCATTGCACATACCAACTCGACTCAACTTAATTTAAGCTATGATTTTCAGGCGAGACTACAAGAATGGATTTTCTAAAGTGAGAGAAATACCGAAAAACACCCAAAATGCATAATAGAACTAAACTTGAAGCAGTCTGTGGTTTTAAACTGCGAGCCATACTATTATTATTAAAAACTGTAAGCTTTGAGTATATAGTTTCGAAGAAAGAAATGTTGCTCAGATTGACCATACATGTACATCTATCAGCCAAGGAATTAGTTCCTATTTTCATTTCTTTCTTATGTACAAATATATAGTTTCTTCATTTTGGATGCACCCTTTGACAAGTATACTTGAGAAGTTTTTGATGAAGTATGGCAAAGATTCGAGTGATGCAATGTGTTTTTAAGAGAGATTTAGAGAATCGGTTCACTCTGTGTAACCGAAATCAGTTTCCAGAATAATCGGTTTTTTCAACTGGTCCACTTAATCTTTACAATCCTATATCAGGACATTGAAATAGTATAATAAATTATCTCTTTATTATATGGGAGCTCCGTGGGCAGGCAAGACTCCAAGAGGACTCTGAATGCTGCAATCTGAATGGTTGCTCAGCGGGCAAAATTTTTCATCTTGACCGCTCAAGATTTTCCTAATTCCTTCACAACCATTCGTAAACAAATGGCGATAAAACCCATACATTTTGAAAGAAACTAAACAACTTGTCACATGAAGGCAAACACTAATTTAAAGTATCTTTCTAATTTCCGTTGTTCGGCTAAAATTCAACTTTATAGAGCAAACTAAAGAAGCGGCTTTCCGACTCTCGCAAGTTCGATGAAAATGACTGCAGCAAAAACGAATGAATTGAACGTTAGAAGCTGGATTAGTGGATAAATAACTTTTTACATGTAGCTGTCAAATTAAATACACAAAAACTGAAATTGCTGTACATGCAGACTTCCAAAAACACAATGAAAAGTTCAGCTACCTCGACGCTTCTAAAATCGCAGTACAAAGAAATTATTCCGGGAACACGCGTAAACTAACTTATAATTATAGCACACAGTTTCATCAAAGAAATCAAATTGTTTTATTACATATGGGTTGAGAAATTCAGAATTCACATTTGGTAACTGGCATTTAACACGAGAGTGTTTACTAGTTAGTACTTACAAGTTTGTTCGTATTCTTCTACAGCTCATTTTGTCAAGTTTTTCAGTGTGCTTATCGTATCGCCACTCAACTCTAGTGATTTCAACGTGCCTGTTTTCAACTTTTAAATCTTCCACAAATATGCACATGTTTGTCTCCAGATAATGCCATTCGGGTTCTTGGTAAAGTTGTCATTGAAACTCAGTGCATCTGAAGTGAAGTACAGGTCAGTTTTCATCCATAAAAAGCATTTTTGATGTCGAAAAAAAAACTGTTGTGAACACCACGAGTTCAATTTCAAGTAAAACTCGTCGGGTCTCGGTCTAATTTTAGCTTAATTTCTATTCGCTGTTCAGTTTACCGCGAAGTGGGTTCCTGGTCGGCACGTCAAAAAGTGTGTTTTAGCACTATTTTCGCCATATAATAAAAACCTTATTGACCAAGCTTTTCCAAATTCGATAAAATCCATACATTTTGAAAGATACTAAACAACTTGCAGCAAAAACGAATGAATTGATGCCAGGCTCGATGTAGACACGATCCAAGGCTCGATGCAGGAACGATGCCAGGCTCGATGTCAGGCTCGATGAAGGCACGATCCAAAATCATTCAAGGCTCGATCTAGGCTCCATGAAGGCACGATAGATGCACGATGAAAGGAATGCAGGCTCGATATTCGAGCAACGTGCATCAGCCATCGTGCATAGAGCATTTCAGGAAGGCTCGATGCACGATGTATAACGCACGATGTACGTTGTGAAGTTTTTGTTACGCGAGTGATCACCAACACCGTGCGCGAGGCCATAAATGTTGGTTTTGTTGAACTAGAGCTGATGATTAAAACATGCTTATTGTAACTATATTAAGCAATTTATCGTTTGTTTCATGTTTCTTCTGTAAGTTTGTTTATTGAAGCCTAGTCTACTATGAAATAGTTAGAGTTATATTGGTATTTAAGATATATACAAATTGCATTTTCCATAAGGTTAAGATTAATTTCTCAGGCACAGGTTCGTCAAATTAAACAGATAATCGCTGTTAAAAAAACACAACGTACAGAATACTAGATTATATTTGAGCATGTACAGCCTGTGCAGATTACTCACATTATAATCATACACAATAATCCACAGTAAGAGACAAAAGTAGATCTTTATTTTAATCTTATGTTTACCTTGACAGTTGAACATTGCTTGGCTCATCCTAATTCTGTGCTGTGAGTGAGTTTCGTGTTGGCGAGTGACAGTGTTGCTCTCACAGTTCAGGAGTTCAGATATCTTCAGACTTCGATGGTTGAGCAGTTATATATATAGATATAGTATATATATTTGCTAGTAAATCGCTATAGTTTGCAATACATCGCTCTACCTCAGTACCTGTAATACGGTATAGTATAGGGTTTCTGGAAAACCCGAATAGCGAATAGTGCGAATAGTGCGAATAGTCGCGAATAGTCGCGAATAGTAAATATAAGTTAAATATTAATACTTACAGAACGTAAGTCCTTCAACGAGTACGAACCTAGACGAACCTGACGAGAGAATCACACTGTCAACACTCGCCATATGCGCCATTTTGTTTTCCTCGTGTAACTCAGTTCCATGGATGGGTTACCTGTGGCACTCGAAAGCGAGGCTGATCACGTATCGTTCGAAGTTCTCTGCTAGCAGAGGTAGTCAGGGAGAGACCTCTGCTAGAAGGGAACGTTAGAAGGCAACTTTGCCGAAATGTTGAAGAAAATAATAAAACAGCAAACGTTTTCTAATACGTCATCGTGCACCTGACAGACCTAGTTGGGTTCCCTGTGGCCTCCGGTTTAGGTCAGCGATCACCAAAGATTCGCGTTGCAGACATTTCTTTTTTATAATAGTTTTTTTCGGATAGCGTGTTTTCAGTTTTCCATACATTTCTCTGTAAATTTTCCCGCGGACGTTGACTCGTTGTTACAGACAAATGTATGGTAAACTGAAAACATGATTGCACGCTTTCCAGCGCAGCTACATCCATCAAATTTTAATAAGTTTTAAAATTATCTTTTACCAGACAGTGAATATTTCAGAAATTCGACTTTTACTGAAATTACTTGGCACCGGATTCACATACAAACACTGTATTTCGCGCCATGTTTGCACCCCTTTAAAAATGTCGGAATCTGAACCGCAAACAATCTGAATTTCTATAACGGGACCTGAAACAACCATAGGGGCTGATGGAAGCCAGGACCCGGCTAATCCATAGATGAAATTGGAATTTAGAGTGTTGATTTTTGTGGAGGGAGGAAAACCGGAGGACCCGGAGAAAAATCATCGGAGCAACTGGTCTATTAAATTGAGGAATTATAATAGACCCTTTCAGCTTGCCTGTTTGTTGCCCCATTTCAGACCACGTGATATTTCTCCAGAGGATTCAGTACTTTGTTTTCCAATTATAGAAATTGGTACATTTCCTCTTGGGATACAGAACTGAAACAAAAACGCATTTAATGCCTACCCAAGGGAAAGGTCACGTGGTCTGAAATGGGCAACAAACAGGCAAACTGAAAGGGTACGCCATCCGAAAAAAAATCGGCGCAAAAAGGAAGAAAGAACTAAAAAGAAATAGCTACAGCACGAGGAATTCCAAGGCGGTCTTTGGTGAAACCCAACTACGTCTGTCAGGTGCACGATGACATCTGTAGAAAACGTTTGCTGTTTTATAATTTTCTCCAACATTTCGGCAAAGCTGCCTTCTAACGATATCGATTGGCCTCGCTTTCGAGTGCCACAGGTAACCCATCCATGGACTGAGTTACATGAGGAAAACAAAATGGCGAGTGTTGACAGTGTGATTCTCTCGTCAGGTTCGTCTAGGTTCATCTAGGTTCGTACTCGTTGAAGGACTTACGTTCTGTAAGTATTAATCTTTAACTTATATTTACTATTCGCCACTATTCGCGACTATTCGCGACTATTCGCACTATTCGCACTATTCGGTATTCGGTATTCGGGTTTTCCAGAAACCCGTATAGTATAACTATAAGTACACAGGTCTCGATAAGAGATCGATAAACCAGCCAAAAACACGGTCAAAAATTATTTTAGTGTTGGCCTACCGATCACGGTGTTTGCGCTAGTATGTATCATGACCGAGAGTAAAATGAAATGCGATAAAATGTGACAAAACGTACGAAACGTACCTCAAACAAAAATAGCATCCACACTGAATTACAAGATGGCGACCGGAGAGAAATCTCAACCTCGTTCCCAGGGGTCACGCACGCGCAGACATTTTGCTGCACTGAAAAAAAAATACGGGCCTGCAGATTTAGACTCGGGCGACCAAAGGCCTGGCCCGAGTAATTAGTTATTTATTTCCACAGTCAAAATAACATGGACCAGGTTTTGTTTGTTAAATTGAGGCAGCTCTTTTTGATTTCCAAAGTATAAACTCGCTTATCTGGTTGCAAAATTAGTTTTATTGACATTTAATTTGTAATTAAATTGTAATTTATCCTTAACTCAACGAGATAACAACACACATTTGCTATTAAACATTGCAGACGTTTACAGTCTTGATCAACTTATAAATTTACCTACTCCTATAACTGAAACAACGTCTACTTTATTCGACTTAATCTATACGACGTGTAGTCTGGTCCGGAGTTTCTCATGTCAGCAACAGTGACCATAGCCTTGTTTACGTTTATCGAAAGCTTTCCATAAACCCCCTAGTTAAAGGCACAACCACCACCAACCACCACCACCACCACTAACCACCAGCCACCAACCACCAGCCACCAGCCACCAGCCACCAACCACCAGCCACTACCAACCACCCACCCACCACCCACCCACCCAACCAACCACCCAATAATTTTGGGTGTGTTTCCCGATGAATGGAAATTTGCCAAAGTCACCCCGTTGTTCAAACAAGGTGAACGGTGTGACACGAACAACTATCGCCCAATTTTGACAATTTCTGTAGTGGCCAAGGTCTTTGAAAGAATAATCTATGGCCAACTTTACTCTTATTTGTCTGAAAATGGCATAATCTTAAAACATCAATCAGGATTCCGTTCATTTCATTCAACCGTCACGGCCTTACTTGAGGCTACTGACAGCTGAGCATACAATATTGACCGTGGTAATGTTAATGCCGTAGTGGTCTTAGATCTAAAGAAGGTATTTGATACGGTCGACCACACGATCTTATTATCTAAACTAAACGCCTACTGTATACAAGGGAACGCTCATAACAGGTTTAAGATAACCGCACGCAAAAATGTTTCATTAATGGTTCACTCTCAAAATGCTGCTCTCTTAAATGCGGTATTTCTCACGGGACAATTTTAGGCGCTCTGTTATTTCTACTGTATATCAATGATTTTCCAAATTGTTTATCAAATTCTCTGCCCAGAATGTATGCAGATCACACCCCTCTAACATTCGCTGACAATGACATAAACACCACTGAATTTTGTTTAAATCAAGCTTTGGAAAATATCGTCAAGTAGCTAATCCCAAGGAAACTCACTCTAAATATGACTAAAACTGAATTTATGCTAATCGGGTCGACGCAAAAGCTAAATATTCTGGGAATATCTCCTGCTCTTGCAATCAATGGTGCTCCAATAAATCAAGTTTTAACTACAAAATTTATTGGAGTTTTAATTGATGAAACCTCACTTGGAGTAGCCATATTGATAAATTAGCAAAAAAAGATTGCATCTGGTATCGGTGCTATAACATGGATCATACCCTTTGTACCTTCAACAACCTTACATCGTATTTTTAAATCTTTGGTGCAACCGCATTTTAGTTATTGCTGTGTCGTCTAGGGAAATTGCGGCAAAACGTTTTCCGACAAATTACAAAAGCTCCATAACCATGCAGCCCGAGTGTTTACTTTTTATAAGTAATAGCATGACATGAGGGAAATTAGTGAATACATTTCCTCGAGAGCCGAGGGAGGATTTGTGGAAGTCTCGACGCCGTAGTCCGAGGGACTTTTACAGATCCTCCCGAGGCTCGACGGGAGATTTAATCATTAATTTCCCGAAATGTCATGCTATCACTTTGCAATACTATTAAAACAGAGGAACGAAGAAATCTCTGACAAGTTTAGTTTTCTCTGCCTAAACTACAGACATCGCAGTTGAGTTGCCTTCGAAAATGTTTTGTGATTTATATGCCTGATTGAGCGCCATTGATTGAATGACCCTGGCTCCCCCTGGGGACACGAGGGTTGTTTTTGAGAAGAATAACACCAACATACAATGTAATATTGTGGTTGACTAAATATTCAAAACGCATGCATGGAATTTGATTACGTTACGTTTATGGTTTTAACCGGGGGGGGGGGGGGGGGGGGAGGGCACTCAGAATATTTTTTGGTACGGGTGTGCCGCGGGGACCTCGAAACACCCTATCCCAGACCTAAAAATGCCGTTTACCATATCCTATCCCAGACTTGAAGCAAAACAATCTATACCCTATCCCAGACTTGAAGCAAAACATCTACCCTATCCCAGATTCCGAAGAGTTTTAAATTAAAATTACACTACGAAAGCCGTTGTTTTGTTTTAATATGGTATTTTAAGCTGTAGTGTGGTCGATAGAGCGCTAAGTATGGCGCCAACGACAAGTATATCAAAATCCATACCCTTTCCCAGATCAAAAGCGTAAAAAGGATACCCTATCCCAGACCTCAGTAGCTCAAAAACCATACCCTATCCCGCGGCACATACCCGTATAGGCCATATAAGGGAGTACCTCCCCCGGTGGTTTTAAGTATCCCACATCATAGTTAATAGAGTGGAATGGTTATGAAATCCAGCAAATCCACTCTATTAACTATGTCCCACATGGAAGAAGCGGGTTTGAGAAATGTAGAGAAGAACTTTCTTGTGCAATAATATAGGTAGGGTGCAGGGTTAACAGGTATTGCGCCATAACCCGCTGTGCCAAGGGACAGTCCAATGTTCCCTAATCAGCGTGTATACTCTTCACATTTTCTCTCTTGCATGTCAATGCGGGAAAATTAGAAAAAAGTATGCATGCTGATTAGAGGATTTAGAGATTAAATGTCCCTGAACAAACAAACAAAACCAAGGTGATCATGGTGTTATTCCCGTTATGACGCTGATAATGTATTACAATATCTGGGATGGAGTATTTTTTTTAAATTACTTAAAAGTACTCAACGTCAATTTCATAAAACTGTAATAGTTTATAAATCTCTTAATGACCTTATGCCTGAATATCTAAGTTCTAAATTTGTAATCGCAGTGATATTACAACTTGTAAAAAGGCATTAATAATTCATGAGGGTGCAAACCAATCCCAGCACAGTATTCAGATCACATGTACACTACTGTAATCCCTAATACAACTCAAGTAGCTAAAAGCACGGGGAGGGTTTGATAAGACGGCAGGGAAAAGATGGGGTTGATGAATTATTAAACAGTAGAATTAAGGTGGCTCGCCTGGATTTTCCAGGGACGCACCATATCCACTTTGAACGGCTGCTACTCCACTGTCAGAGCACAGTCGAGCTAGCCACTTCACCCATTTACTAGAAATAGAATAAACTTTCCAAATATGTAGGTTTGTTTGACATCGGTGTTACCATAGCAACACAGCGTTGACGTCATGTGTTTTACATATCAGCAATTTTCTCGAAATCTAGACCTAAACTTTTAAAACGACCTAGTGTTCCTTGTAGTCTAAATGTAGGCCTTCAAGACTGCAAAGTTTAAAAAAATTGTATGAGAGCGTTTTCGAAAAAAAATGGGTTGAATATTTTCATTCAAAAAATAAACAGTTCGCCTTACTTCCTGTTTAGTCGTCGAGAACCGTTTTGGCCGGACCGATTCAAACGCTGTTTTTAGCATATTTCATACCTGTGGCATAGGACTACTTTCCATGAAAATTTCATTCCATTTGCTTTATTCGATTTCGGTTTATGGAATAATAAGTAATGTAATAAATATGCTCATTTTACTCAAAATAGTAACGTATTTGCTAAGGAAGCTGTAATTCGAAAACTTGTCGATAAATATTTTTTTAAATCCATTTACCTGAAATGCAACATGTACTACCCTTGCCCTGTAAATTTCAAGAGCATTGAATCATTTTAAGGGCGCGAAATAAAAACAAAAACATAGGGAACTTTTACATTCACCCACGCAAGCTTCATTGCTGTATCATTTTGTTTATAGCTTGCGTCTTTCCGAAATGTCCCTTTTGTCTAGATTCTACATACTTGTGTGCTTTTCAACTAACAAGTTTACCATGCACGCATGCTACGCTTCGCTACCGCCGGAACGCTCGTGCAAATTCTGTTCTTAGGACAATGACATGCAAATTAGTTAAACCATGAAGCTTGGCAGTGCGGGATGATAATGTTGAATAAGTGTGTTTTTAGTAACCAGATCGGGAAAAAGTGCCAGTGACGTCTAGACCACATTTTCTAAATATAAATTAAAAACGAGATTTTGTATTAGTGATATTATAAAACGTTTTGTAAATAAATATTATAAGTTATATTATAACAGCGTTACAACTGGCAGCGTGACTATTGTACTAAAAACAGAATTTGCCAAGCGTTCCGGCATTAGCGAAGTGTAGCAAGCGTGCATGGTAAACTTGTTAGTTGAAAAGCACACAAGTATGTAGAATCTAGACAAAAGAGAAATTTCAGAAAGACACAAGCTATAAACAAAATGATACAGCAATGAAGCTTGCGTGGATGAATGTAAAAGTTCCCTTTGTTTTTGTTTTTATTTCGCGCTCTTAAAATGATTCAATGCTCTTGAAATTTACAGGGCAAGGGTAGTACATGTTGAATTTCAGGTGAAAAGATTAAAACAAAATTGTATCGACTAGTTTTCGAATTACAGCTTCCTTAGCAAATACATTACTATTCTGAGTAATATGAGCATATTTATTACATTATTCATTATTCCATAAACCGGAATCGAATAAAGCAAATGGAATGAAATTTGCATGGCAAGTAGTCCTATGTCACAGGTATGACATATGCTAAACACAGCGTTTGAATCGGTGCGGAACACACAGTTCTCGACGACTAAACAGGAAGTAAGGCGAATTGTTTATTTTTTGAATGAAAATATTCAACCCATTTTTTTTCGAAAACGCTCTCATACAATTTTTTTAAGCTTTGCAGTATTGAAGGCCTACATTTAGACTACAAGGGACACTAGGTCGTTTTAAAAGTTTAGGTCTAGATTTCAAGAAAATTGGTGATATGTAAAACACATGACGTCAACGATGTGTTGCTATGGTAACACCGATGTCAAACAAACCTACATTTTTGGAAAGTTTATTCTATTTCTAGTAAATGGGTGAAGTGGCTAGCTCGACTGTGCTCTGACAGTGGAGTAGCAGCCGTTCAAAGTGGGTATGGTGCGTCCCTGGAAAATCCAGGCGAGCCACCTTAACTCTTGATACAAACTCCTGCTCAGCTAATTAGTATTCGTTAACTTTTGATACAGATCTCTACTAATTAAAATGCAAAACACAATGGACATATTTTCATCATAGAATTTAATTTGATTTACCCATCAACTTTACTCTCTGACAATGTCTAACACTGTCTGAGTATTTTATGTACAACCTCGTAAATATCAAGCAATCAATACATGAAGTGAACTAATCACTTCTTAACTACAAAATTCATTGTACAGTTATTGAACACAGAATTATTTTGTACAGATGTTCTCTACATTATTACTTATTGTAGTTTCCGGCATTGGAATAGAAGCCAAAATATCATCAGACAAATCTAAATCAAAGTTTGACCAATCTTCGAGCACTTGAGTAGTTGTTTCCGACTCTTTACATTTCTCAATCGCTTGACTTTGACCCGACTTGCGTAGTCATTGACCGGTGCCAAAACTTTACTTACATTTTGGACCTGTTTGTCAATAGCCTTTTGAAAACAGAAAAGTGCATTGGACCTGTGTCCTGTTCTTTCCCTCACCAATTTCTCTTCCACTGAATTCTGAAACAATCTACTAGCACATGTAACACGAACGAAATGTGCCGTTTTGCGAGGCAATCCTGCCGTTCCCAACAAGTTTTCCGGAAGGATTTAGTTTAGAGTACATAAGCCAACCGGACTCTTCTCATATTCAAATTTCCCGCCCCTGTGGGTACGAAAGTAGAAGCTGTCGACGGATTCTGCATGGCTTCAAATTTTCTCGATATAAACTGAATACATTGAAGCTAGGCAAGGTTGTGGCTTTCCCCGTTCTCGTGACAAATGTGTTCAATATAGCGTGGCTTATTTTTCAAATATTTTAATCCGCCGTTCTCAAGCCTGTTAAGGCCTGGTTCAGGGGTCAAATTTCGGGTAAAATCTGTTTTCCTTATTTCAGCACAGCCGAATATGGTAAGTACGCCAAGTTTCTAACGGTAATAGGTATCTCCATTCTTGACTACCTTAAGCACAGGCAGCCCAAGCTCTGTATTTGCACTGTGTGACTATTATTTCACAAAATTATCAGATAAAGAAAATAAACTTACCTTAAGAGTTTGTTGTTGTCCTGTTGTTTCTCTGGGGTCTAGAAATGGCGGTTATGGGGCATTTCTCTCACTTTGGGTTTTTCGCTCTTCTCTGTCTAAAATAAAGGAAAGGCTGCACACTCAAATTCAAACCACGAGGCACTTGAGGCCGATTTTTCGCACGAAAACCCGTCCGATAAGCGTAATTTCCTCCGTCAGGTGAAAGATAGGTAGTTTTTCTTACCCCAGAAGTTTACAGACTTGAGAAATCATTATCCTATCTCTTCCAAATGAACTCATTTCTTTGAAAAAGCCCTCTCATTCTTCGTCAGAAACTACGTGTTTGCTGCTATTCGGTCATGACCGTGGCAAACTCGACTTTGTAGCCTGGTCTGCTGACAAAATTCCTCTTTCCGGCAGAGGGACAATCAATAAATTGCCAGATACGTTACTCTCTCCCCACGGGGTCTAACGTGCCGCCTATTGTACTGAGTAGCCAATCGCGTGGCTACAATTTCAAACAAGTTGACAACGCTTGACGACGTCTAGTTCCCAAAGATCACGGGCTCAGAACTTATACATTATATACCTTATTTTGAAACTTGTCTACAAGTGAATCGGCTCTATGGTAAAGTGGTTTAGAGCGCGCGCCTCGAATCCAACGATTCGGAGTTCGATTCCACACAAGCCAGTAACATTTTTTAAAATTCTTTTTCTCCTTTCTCAGTTTTATTTAATATTTTCCTCTATTTTAAGCTATTAGAGCCGCCTTCCACACTAAAACTTTGTTTTGCATTGGGTCTCAAGCTCCAACACGGTCATGACCTCGATATTTATTTATATTATTATAGTGCAATGATATAAAATCCTGTGAAAGTATCGAACACTACAGTTTTAATAGATTAACATACATTGCATGCGATCATTTGAATCAATAAAAACCCGTGAAAATTAACTGATACATCAATTTGCTTAATTATAGACTCAAACAAAGTTTTAGTGTGGAAGGCGGCTCTATTAAATAGCTTAAAATAGAGGAAAACATAAAATAAAACTGAGAAAGGAGAATTTTTTTTTTTTTAAATGTTACTGGCTTGTGTGGAATCGAACTCCGAATCGTTGTATTCGAGGCGTGCGCTCTAAACCACTTTACCATAGAGCCGATTCACTTGTAGACAAGTTTCAAAATAAGGTATATAATGTATAAGTTGTGAGCCCGTGATTTTTATAATAATAATAATAATATATACATTTATATAGCGCCATATACACTACCTGTCCTATGGCGCTTTACAATCATAATATAAATCGATACGATGACTATAAAATACTAAAACTTGTTAAAAAAAGTTAAAAAATGGATTACTAATATTTAAAAAACTAAAAACTATATTACGAATACGTTGCTTTAAAAAGATAAGTCTTCAAACGTGATTTAAAAATATTAACAGAACTGCTAAGCCTAATCTCAGTTGGAAGAGCATTCCATAACCTTGGGGCGGCCACCGAGAAGGCTCTATCCCCATAGCTCTTGAGATTAGACTTAGGAATTGTAAGTAGGCACTGATTGGACGATCTTAAACTACGACTAGGATTATAGTGATGAAGTAAGTCACTTATATAAATAGGAGCCAAATTGTTCAGTGCCTTATAGGTTAAAAGTAAAATTTTAAAAATAACACGTTGTTCTATGGGAAGCCAGTGGAGCTGTCTGAGTAATGGCGTAGTGCGAGCGAACTTAGAATTTCGAGTAACTAGGCGAGCAGCGCAATTCTGGACAGATTGTAGTCTCTGAGTGAGATATTTCGGCAAGCCGTACAGCAAAGCATTGCAATTATCTAATCTGCACGTGACAAAAGCATGCACTAATGTTTCAGTACTGTCATCTGACAAATACTCCCTAATCTTAGTTATCTTCCTAAAATGATAGAAAGAAGACTTACACACAGCACTAACATGCTTCTCTAAAGACAAGCTATTATCAAACACTACCCCAATGTTCCTGGCAGAGAGTGAGGGCTGGACTAAATGGTCGCTAACTGAAATTGCATTAAGACATGGACGAGGGCGGTGCTTAGAGCTTATAATAAGGAGTTCTGTCTTATCTCTGTTTAGTTTTTGGGAACTAGCCGTCGTCAAGCGTTGTCTACTTGTTTGAAATCGTAGCCACGCGATTGGCTACTCAGTACAATAGGCGGCACGTTAGACCCCGTGGGGAGAGAGTAACGTATCTGGCAATTTATTGACTGTCCCTCTGCCGGAAAGAGGAATTTTGTCAGCAGACCAGGCTACAAAGCCGAGTTTGCCACGGTCATGACCGAATAGCAGCAAACACGTTGTTTCTGACGAAGAATGAGAGGGCTTTTTCAAAGAAATGAGTTCATTTGGAAGAGTTAGGATAATGATTTCTCAAGTCTGTAAACTTCTGGGGTAAGAAAAACTACCTATCTTTCACCTGACGGAGGAAATTACGCCTATCGGACGGGTTTTCGTGCGAAAAATCGGCCTCAAGTGCCTCGTGGTTTGAATTTGAGTGTGCAGCCTTTCCTTTATTTTAGACAGAGAAGAGTGAAAAACCCAAAGTGAGAGAAATGCCCCATAACCGCCATTTCTAGACCCCAGAGAAACAACAGGACAACAACAAACACTTAAGGTAAGTTCATTTTCTTTATTTGAGAATTTTGTGAAATAATAGTCACACAGTGCAAATACAGAGCTTGGGCTGCCTGTGCCTTAAGTGGTTTGTGTATAGTAAAACGTGTCACGTGGTCTGTCACGTGACTTAGAACACGAAATCAGTAAATCAAAAACGCGGCTCCGAGTTTAAAACAGCTAGGATGATGAGTGAATATGTTTAGTTAAGGTTGAAGCCTTTTACCTAAATCAGCTTCGAAAAGATAACTACAATGTTTCATTAACGAGTAATTAAGGCGAAAATATGCAAAATAGGTCACGTGACTTTTTGTACCCTTAATATCTCCTTATCTTTACATGATAGTCATGTTTTCTAAGCGTGGTTTGAAACACTGCGGGAGGAGTAATGTTTTATTCATATGTTATCGTCGCAGCCGCATTTCACTTAAACGATTTTATATAATTATGACGTCATCGATCACGTGATACGACAACCATCCACTTAACAAATTTAAGGAAGTTGATATTAGTATTATGCTGTAATTAGATTTTGTTTAAACTATTATTTCTGTCAGAAAACATTTTTTAACGTAAATCTGTTTTCCGTTAAATGAACCAGGCCTTAACATGCTTGAGTTGTACGTTTTCCCTCTAAACTCATCAAAAACTATCTTGTTTCCCTGGACACCAATATTACCCAAGCGAATCAACCTATGTTCACCGGCCCGTAGACCGAACAGCTTCCCATTATAAAAAAATAGAAAGTATTCAATAACGACTCAGCTGTATTTGCTCCCAGTAGAGCCATGTCCCACAGGATTGTTTCCTCTCTCTGTTTATATCTCCTCTTTTTCCGACATCTTTGATGCCTGCGCAACTCCGCACTTGGTGGCGTCCTTCATTTCGCCATCTAGTGTTTTTCGAAACACAGTAAACCTTTACAATACAAACAATATACTGGTTAAAAGGGAACATACAAATAAACACAAAATGTGATGAAATATTACCTCATCACTTTTCTCCAGTATGTTGAACGCCATTTCCCCCTGTACATTTCCCAAATGGCGGTTAATGCCGCAAACAAGTAGGTAGAGCGTCTTAGGAGGGTACCGTTCCCCGGTTTGCTTCGCAACTTCACAAATGAATTTGGAAAGCCAGACGTTTAAGTGCATATAAGCCCTAGCCAATTATCTTTTATATCGATTGTACATGAAGTGGGTAGTCCAACGGTAGAATATTTCTTGATTTGGGTGTTGCGTCTATGATATATACAGGTTTATATTTTAAATATGCTAATGATGTGATGTCATCACCGACATTTGTTGAATTTCTTTGTGCTTGGGAATTAAGCTATTTTCTAATTTAGATTTTTTTTTTGTAAAATCACTTTGATAAGCTTCAAATATAACTTAGAATATAAAAATAGGTAATTTGTCTCTACCAGTATACTTTTGTATAATAAGTGATGTCGGTGATGACATCACACATTTGCATATTCGAAATATAAACCTTTATATCTCGTAGACGCAACACCCAAATCAAGAAATATTCTACCGTTGGACTATCCACTTCATGTACAATCGATAACAAAGATGACTGGCTAGGGCTTATATGCACTTTAAACTGTTTGCGGCCATATGCTCGAGTGGGACAGACAGGTCCTCGACATTGGTTGACTCAAGTCCGTTGCCTCCAGCTGTTTCCAAATGCGCTTTTTTGTTCATTCTCGTGTTCTGCCAGGAAGTAAAAACGTTCACGGCCCATTTTGTATTGTATTTCGTAATTTTAGGTACTCTTTCAGACAGTAAGGAAATTTCTTCCTCTTCAGTTTTCGGAGAACGAAAACGAGCTGTCGCCATTCTCACGGTTTGGCAGTGACTGAAAATTATTAATAGTTATATTATTGTCCCATGTACTCTCTCCTGTGGGACGTACAATATTTTGGCATGCATGTCCAATTACCGAATCGCATAACAATACTTTGCATTCAATTTATTGTTTCATTTCACAAGTACGATACAATATCCGCGTCCGAACTGTATGGGCTTTACAGTGGCTCGCCGAAGCAGCTCGCCATTGTAAACGCCCATACAGATCTCCCGCTCACATTTTATCTACCGCTAACAAGCTCGCTATTCCTTTACAGCGTACCAGCAATTTCAGCTATAGCGGTGCGGTTCTTTGGAACATCCTGCCCTTGAATTTAAGGCGAACGGAATCTCTGAGTAAATTTCGAAGCATGTTGAACTGCAGCAGTTTTTCTTTTTTTTAACATTGACATTATAATCACTATTGATGCACGGCATTCACGGAAAGCTGGTGTTAGATTATATATAGCATATAATTTATCGTAGTTTTATAGTTAACATTATATACATTATTGAAGTAATTTTTATATTATTAAGTTAGGAATTTATTGTTAAATTAAGAATTATATTTTATTTTTAAATCCTTATGAATCACTACCGTGCTAAAATCAAGTTATCTTATCGTAATATTCTAATTTTGCCTCCACTACACAATACAGACACACACAGTCATATAGGATACTTGGGGATGTCGGTCAGCCGAGCCCGACAGCGTTTATTCATATAATTGCTCATAATAGCTTACAGGCATTCGTTCTTCAACTTTTGATCTCTATTTATTACTATTATTAATTATTGCGACACTGCCGGATACGAAAACCCAAAACCACTGTGTGGACTAAACGGGAACGTATACTCCCGCCAATGCAGTGCCGCCAACTCTGGGAGCTGAGGTCATCTAAATATATAATTGCTCATAATAGCTTACAGGCATTCGTTCTTCAACTTTTGGTCTCTATTTACTACTATTATTAATAATTGCGACACTGCCGGATACGAAAACCCAAAACCACTGTGTGGACTAAACGGGAACGTATACTCCCACCAATGCAGTGCCGCCAACTCTGGGAGCTGAGGTCATCTGAATACTTTTAGTCCGATATGATAATTACGATCTTATGCCGATTTAAATTAAACTCGGACGATTCTAACCTAGCCAGAATGGTTTTCCTTAATGTTCGTTATGCCTCCGGCTTCTCGATCCAATCATTTAAAAAAAAAAAAAAATGAAGCAAGGTAGCAAGGCTGACCTAGAATGAATTCAACCTCTTAACAGTCACCTACTTATGGCACACTACATTACCCATAATTCTCAGCACTACTCTCCCCAGGCTTCTGTTCCGTGCCAGCAAAATATTCATTTCTGTGAATTTCGTACCTCAACTAACATAAATTACACATTTTGCCTCCACTACACAATACAGACACACACAGTCATATAGGATACTTGGGGATGTCGGTCAGCCGAGCCCGACATGCATATAGATTTACAAAGGTAGGGCCCGAGTGGTGAACCCGTTAGCCTTTGCCACTGACGTGACGTTAGCATTAACATATTTCCATATATCATGCCGCTGGAAGTTTCTGTCTAGGATACGAGAATTAGCGGCTGAAAATGCTCCGCCAGACCTTTTGAAATGTGTACTAAATTTGGAATTATCGGGGACAATATCTTTGAATAATTTCTTAAACGATCCCCTAAAGTAGAGTAGCTAACATGCTTTTTCATAACACAAAAGGCGTTTCTGCTTATGGATCCAAAAAAAAACATCACTGGAATTTCGTTAATTCCGGCCTTAGACATATATATGTATATACAACCTTAATAACTGGACAAAATACGATTTATGCTAGATGTAGACTTGGATGTCTCTATCAAATACTGTAAATATAGCGCCAATGAAATGGATTGGCGAAAACAGATTTTACTTATAAGAATTCATGTGCAAATAATGTCCATCTATTAAATGCTATAAGGTAGGCTTCAGTAGTCCCTCTGGATCTGGATGCTAGAACTGCTTTATTTCAGGTTCTCCTTTAGCTGTTTGGTTCTATCACTGGTAATGTCTGATAACCTGGAGAAAGAAAATGAAACAAACAAAAAATAAGGGCATACGGTGAAAGCAGTGATATGGCAAAAACCATGTCAGTATTGAAGTATCGATAAATTTCATAACATGGTAAGATTATAATGCCCATCCAGGGCGTGGCCACAATGTCTGATACACCCCTTCAGGGTACCCCTTTAGGGCCGACTGAAAACACATTTTCAGCGATTACGTGTTACACAAATTCTTTCAAAATCTGTGCAGAAACATAGTTGAAAAACTTAAACATTTATTGCCAAATATACAATTGTTAATTGGCTTTACCTCTCATAAACAACTCCGGGTTATTTATTGCTTAAAACTACCCAATCTTGGACGAAATCGCTCCAATGTATCCCATCTGAACAAAGTAGAGGCCAGAAATGACCCAATTTCACAGCGGTACAATTACCATGCCTCTAGCATTACGTACTCGTGTAATCAATTACTTTACAAGTCAGATAGACAGGCTGACATAAGCAATTGTTGTCATAACTCCCAATCCTGGGAAAATGCATTTACCCCACAATATCGTGGTCGATAATACCGAGTATTAAACTTTGGCACCTTAGCCTTTGGCACCTTAGCCTTGTAACAAGCATGCGAACCTATCGCACGTGTGCGGACCCCATATAGGACTTCAGAGCCGTTCATGACAATTTTGGCTGCGTTTACATTGTCTGTAAAATGCATTTACCCCGCAAGTTCGTGGTTGCTGATAATGAGTATTAAACTTCGGCAACTTAGCCTTGTAACGGCATGCGAACCTATCGCACGTGACCCCATAAATGGTGAATACTAAGAAATGCGTAGTCATTAATAGTATCGATGATCGTCATAATCTATTATTCTACTAATTTCTTCAACATAAGAATTTAGCTATCTTGGAATCCATTGTGCCTCCAAACTTATTCCCTTGATACAGTTCTGATAAATATCTGAAGCGATACCGAAACTGCAGATAGGCCGGGATCTCAGAGCCATTCATGACAATTTTGGCTACGTTGTTTACATTGTCTGTAAAATGCATTTACCGCAAGTTCGTGGTTGCTGATAATGAGTATTAAACTTCGGCAACTTAGCCTTGTAACAGCATGCGAACCTATCGCACGTGTGCTGACCCCATAAATGGTCAATACTAAGAAATCCGTCATCATTAATAGTATAATCTTCATAATCTATTATTCTACTAATTCTTCTGCATAACAATTTAGTTATCTAGGAATCCATAGGTCTGTGATAAATATCTAAAATGATGAAATGTAGATATGGCACCTAGAACGTTCATGACAATTTTGGCTACATTTATATAAATGTCTGTAAGCCATGACACAGTTTATGAGCAAACACTTTGACAGACAGGGAGACTGTATACAACCGGCTCTATTAAGTAGAAATTTGAGACATTTCAATTTCTAACCTATTTTGGTGGAAAAACCTTTCTTCAAAGTCTAATGTACTTCCACATGCTGTAGCTGATGCGTCACTGAAATAGACTCGGTCAGTCTATGTTTAACAGGCCATAAAGGGATACCGTTAAGTTTATTAACAACCTAAGTTATATAACAGACAGAATAAGCCGAGTAACATACAACTGCTGATTTGGTAGCGTAATTGCAGAGTGATAACAGCGTGAATATTCCTTGTCGTAAGTCTAGAAACATTCCCCATTGCACACAATTACAACTGAAATAACTTTGCCGCAAAATATTGTCAATTTTCTTAACATGGAATGTGGAACTTAATGAATGTAACACTGCGGTAAGATCTTTTGACAAGCTTTGAATTCTTTTATCTTTAGCAGAAATGGTAGCATCTGAAGCGTTAAATTAATTAGGGCACCATATATATTTCCAATGAGAATTAACTTCATTAGGTAGGAACCGAACTTAAACAGATCGGAATGCACTTGTAAACTGACAATTGGCCGTGCTAGAATATAACTGAATGTTACTACAAGTCCATAGTATATATACACTACAGTAGATTTCCTTCAGATCTCCACTTTTTAATTAACAGTTTTGAGCAATTCGACCTTAACGAAATATGGTATTGAACTGAAAAGGAAAGGCAAAACGTGCGATTCGTCTGTAAATTAAATATCCACTAAAACAACCAATATGTCATTTGTTCTTCAAAAATTACTACGTCATAATAACGGCTTTCAAGTCGAAAGACTGCACATGAAGTGCTCCATGCTTAACAAATTCCTTTGAGGACAGACACATCTTCTCATAAAAACTTGTTCTTATATAGATACAATTATTTGTATGTGTAAGATCTAGAATTAACTTACGGACTTCTGAAAATAAACAGATGATGGTTAACAATATTCGACTTGGTCTGACACTTCTGAAATACAATCAAGACACAATAGTTCGTTAAACGCTTCTTCTACAAACACGGCTTCTTCAAGAGCCGACTTATTATTTTGTGCCTTTTAAGGACCAGGAATGTACAAAAACGGCAATAAGTAGCTATAGCCAAGGTAGACAGCATATAAAACAATTAAACCGAGGCACACCATTGCCACCCATTGTTTAAAAGCTCTACGTAAATTCCCCTAACAGAGTTGGGCCTCTGAAAAGTTTTAAAATTTAGTATTAATGTTTTCAAGTTGTTGGCATTCAACCTCTGGTACGTTACGTATACTAAAACCACAATCAACCTCTAAGGAACTCACAATGACAAAATCAAAAATTCCAGTTAACCGGAACATACTACACCTTTTTCGTAAATGTCGACACTTTCGCCTAGTCGTTTATGGAGCATTTGACGAGCGGCAAGGAAGTCAGGACAATTCGCCAACCAGCGTCCATATAGCCTGTGTAGCAAGCATTTCTGTGGGTTTTCCGATTGTGTCGTCTGTGTGGTATAAAGTGGTAATCTGGGAACCAGATTATGGCTTGGAGTTTCCCTCACTCTTTGATGTTAGGCTCTGGAGGATGTGAAAAGCTTAGGCAATTTCACAACTCTCGCTTCTGCTCTGTAGATAGTTTTCTCCTCCTCCTCATCTTTGACCGTTTCTAGTACGGCTTTAGCGGATTTGTACTGTTCCTGGTTGCTTTTCTTTTTTGAATGAGGGCGTTCCACCTGAAGTTTTTATCTGCTTAATTTCTCTAATCTGTTCTGCTGCACTTTGTGAGTCATTAGACCTTTTAAGGGCTGCCATAGTTCTTTATAAGAGTAATCACATCTGAAAAATGAGATCTTCGTTGTTGCGTTCGGTGTTCTTTTTAACTTCGGTTTCTTCCAAAAAAAATGAGGCAAGGTAGCAAGGCTGACCTAGAATGAATTCAACCTCTTAACAGTCACCTACTTATGGCACACTACATTACCCATAATTCTCAGCACTACTCTCCCCAGGCTTCTGTTCCGTGGCAGCAAAATATTCATTTCTGTGAATTTCGTACCTCAACTAACATAAATTACACTTAAACACTTGAATAATTACTCCCATGGGAAAACAATAACTTTATTTATTATCCGTGATATCGCTTTCTTCTTCTAATGTCTTCACACAGGAAACCCATCGTGCTATTTCAATAAAGATATGTGCAACTGGAAAGTCGAAGGATCCTGGGTTTTCACAGCTCCTGAAAGAAAGCCTTTTGGTGTTGCGATGCCAATACAAGGTAATCTCCAAGCAAGCTCTTTCATACAAAATACTGAAGCAAGAAAATATATCTGGAAATCCCATTTCAATAGTATGTATTCTTACAAGTGCAACTGGCGAGGGGAGTGATCAGACCCAATCGGTGGGTTCTCCTTCAGTGTAATTACACCAGCACTCCTGACTAATAGTGGTATGCATAGCGTCATGAATTGTAAGGTCGAATTATAGGTTTCCTATATATATTGCCCTTATAGACCCGATAGGTGCGAGAAAGTTATAAGGCTAGAAAAACTAGGAGAACCTCTCCGATTGGAGCGGACTAGGGACCCGTCCTAGGAAATGTGTCAGGTTCGGCTAAGAGTACCTGTCCTGGCCCGAACAATAATGCGACAGGGAAGGGAAAAAGGTAATGATCAAAATAAGTAAGAGTTAAATACCGAGAACCGGGGCTTTCAGCCATATACATCCCGAGGGTCGTAGGCCCGAGGGATGTATATGGATAAAAGCCGAGGTTCGAGGTATTTAACTGACTTATGTCATTATTGGCGAGGTTTTATCACCAATGCTATTGCTATGAGAACGCAATTCTTTGATCTTTAGAAAAAGTAAACAATGCCCTTGGCAGGTTTGTAATTTGGACAAAGCACTGAATCATACAATGCATTGGTTTAGACAAAAGGTTGTGTAACTCTCTTGAGACATAATAATGAAACATTCAAACGTTTTTGTTACATAACGAACCATATTCATGAAAAGAATGTTCTAGAATTGTGGTGAAAAGCATAGAATAGTTATTTCGGAGCTAAAGTTACGTCACTAACATGCGAAGTTGGACTATGGTGAAAAAAATCACATCCCATAATGATAAGACGGCTCGCGTTCTTAAACAGGGAGTGAGTGAAAGCTTCGTTATCGGGTCATTGAACTGACTGTCAGCAAAGACCCGGGTATTTATACAGATTATAAATGCAAGGGTTTTATCTGTATATTGACCCGGGTCAATATACAAATAAAGTCCTTGTTTCTTATCCCCCAGTGAGCGACCTTTACATTCTCCTTGTCTTCCATGAGCTTAATCACAATGGGTTGAGGGTGTGTTATTGATGAGTCAATGCTAAAGAACGTAGTTATACCATCTCGCCCTTTCGTCACGTTATTCCCTGGTGAAACTAGTTAGAATTGACCGGCTACTAATAACTAAGCTGAACAAACTGACTGACGGTAGATACTACATAAAAGTGAACAAGCCAACTCCCGATAAAACAAAATAATAGACTGCGTGAAGCCTAATCGGTAACCTCCGATTATAAGGGTTACAAAACCCGTTACAGGTCTAGCGTGTATGATATCTGGTACACGTATGATGCAGCAATAAAGCTACTAGTGAGAGACCTAGCCGCTGCAGATAAACAGAACTGAACGTAGTATTGAACACATCTTCTATTTCTTGCAAACTCAACCTCGCATTTCCAGTTGTACATGTATAACATTTCTTGGTTTGTCACGTGAATGGTCACCTGATTTGGATTTGGTCAAACATATAGCCTTAGACAACTGATTTACTAGATATAATTATAATAAATGATATCTGCATGACATATTTCAGTTGGTTCTAATGAGCAGTTATAAAATAAAGTAAAATATGAAGGGTTTTTTTCAATTTCTTATTTGGAGCCATGTGAAGCCATGTAATTCGGAACTCTCGTAAAACTAACTTTAGAGCGATATTCGGTTGAGTATCAAAAGTGATTCGATTATTTCTTTGGTTTTTCGTTTGTTTAGCCTTTCTATTGGCTGTGTAACATGTTTTGTAATAGTCCACTTTCAATATATGCTTCACTTGTCACACACAAAATATTCAATATGAGGCTCGGGGTAAATTAATTTATCCTTTTCTCTTCTCAAATATCACTGAGCATTATACCCCGCAACCTCATATTGAAACCTCCGTGCGTGACAAGTGAAGCACATATCGAAATTGGGCTATTAACGGCCAAACAAGTTATAAACTGAAACCAAGCATTGATTTAGTCCGTTACGCAAGTAACTTTTCATTAAGTGAGAAGGTTTTATCCACGCTTGCGTTTACTTTCGTTCGTGATTGATTCAAGTAAAACCAATCACGAATTCCCTCAGTTCGTGATTGGTTCATTGTGTTTTACTTGCTCCCGTGTTGATCATGTAATTACTTTCGTTTTGGTTTTACAACACTCAATCGAACACTGCTCTAATGTGTTTATGCAATCATTTGTTTGTACATTATTCATTATAAGGCTTTGTTCACTCTGTAGGGTCCGGTGGCTCGTATGTCTCTCTACTTAAATCCTCCAAACCTCTGAGTAATCTGTCTAGTCAGGTTATCAACCCACGGACCCAGGGATGGAGGTGCTTGCGTTTCTCGTTTTACAGTGGTAAAGAGTACTTTAGGAGAAGACTCGCGGTTTTCTTCAAAACTCAGAATGCAACATCTCAAATACGGAGTTACAGAAGCATTAGCAATGAATGGAGACTGATACAGTTGGTGCTTCCAGTAGACCAGGAGCCATTACAGGTGAATACAATAAACGTTAGATTTATTTAACTAGCGACATTATAACTGCACTGCATGCTCATGACAGATGTGAGTCAGCATGATCACACATCAAACATTTGTCAGCTCAATATATTGTGTTTGTGAGGGGTGGGGTAGGGAGGGGTTATTAAGCTGACAGCTATACAGTAAGGCTATTGTGTACATTGTCCTTGGTAAATCTCTGTTTCCTGCTCCTAAATTATATGGTGCACGTTTTAAAGGGTTATTGTACTATAAACGACAAATCACGAACTATCGGTGAGACAATTCTCCGAAAGCCTTATAGTATTTCTATTTCCAGTTTGGAAGATATTGTCGTGAGAAGCACTTCTGCTATTTATGTTAAAAGATACGTCAACAATGAGCCGCTTTTATATAAAATATGCTTTTACCACAACCTAAAGTCCTTGTACTTCTAGTATAAGTATAGATTTTGCTTTGAGAGTACTTTAATGCTTGTTTCTAGAAAAGTGATGTATTGTTTATACAGGTGATATTCCAGGGAAAGAAACTGCATAGCCAACCCAACTTGGCCATCGCTGATATCAGCTTCTCTAAAGTAGCTTGTACCGGTTAGTAAAAGTTGTTTTTATTCTTTAATGCTAAAGTTTATAATTAAACGCATGTTTAAATGTTTTGAAACGAAAAATGGTTATGAAATTTCATTGCGTAGTTCCATTACTCATGAAGACTATATTCACGATCCAAAGTATTATCAACTACTATTAGACACTAGTTATTGTTGGATACATATAAAACCGATCAGTGTCTGTATCACACTAGTAATAATAATAATAATATTATTATTATTAATATTAATTAAATTATTTAAACATTAAACTGTATATCGTCACCCGAGGGTAGTTTTCAGGGAGGCCGGATAAAGTATCAATAACAATAAATAAGTAAAAATCATTTAAAAATTATATCATAAATGAACTCGAAATTAAATACTGCACGAGGCGATCCCGATAACGCACGAGCACGAGTGGGTTTGAGTACACTGAAGTGAGTCCTTACAAACAAGCTTTTAATGCATATGCATACATGTACAATATACAAAAAAAAAATTACGTCTTGATACTCTGCATGCAATACATTTTATTTATGATGTCTAGGCTGTAGTCTACAGTAAGCTTATATCTATAAAGATAAACTTTTAAAACGTCTTCAAGTATTACTAAAATTCAGAAAAAAGTGTTCATCATACATACTCAACCTCAGTGTTCAGTCACACTTTTTTGTGAGATTGAAAGTGAAATGACAGTCCTTGAACTCTGATTTTGCGAGGAAACTTAAAGTTGGAGAATGGTTTACATTGGCCGTGATGTTGTTTTGGATATTCTGGTTCTGGGTTATATTCTGGGTATTCTCGCCTACGGCTACATCCGACTGTGGTTGGTCGTCGCCAATTCTAGCTAGAATGTTAAAGCATTCTTTTTCTTTACCCAAACTTTGTCTCACTTCTGTGGCCAGATGTCTGCATAATTCTATGGATGGGTATTCCAGCTTCATCTAGAATGGAAACGGTGATTGACCTTACACAGTGGTTTGTATATTATCGAAATTGTGATTTAGTTATGTCAGTGCTATTCAATTCCACGCGACGCTGTGATGTTCTCAGTTTGATCATGTTATTTATGCTATGATTATGCTATCTTAACCCTTTCAGCCCTCAGATTTTGGAACTGATTTTTAGCTAAGTAAACTGTAGTCATTGTTACCATGGAATTTTCAACTGACATATAATATTGGGGGCTCTAAGTTTTTAGACGGCCATTTTGAAAGTAGTTGCGGATTACATTGGAGCTGACGGGAAGTTTGTTTGGAGGAATACTGAGAATGTGAGGCTCTTTAATGCCTTTTTCACCATTCATAGAGTGCTGGAGGACATCATTAAGTCTGATGAGAGCTTCAATCAGCACTTTCTCAAAGAACCGAGTCTGTGCCAGTGCTATAGTGATGGAGAAAGAGCCTCATTTCCCACTCGTGAATGGCCCAGGACGTCTTCTGTCACTTTATCGGGGGCTTTATAAATTGGGGTCTGGAGCCACCTATCATTGCTTTTTTGGAATATTGGACCATATTTACTTCCCATTGATTCCATTGTGAAGCTATTAGGCTATCGCTATCATGTTTGACAACCGGATGTGAATTGGTATTCGCCCGCGCGCGCCGCACCACGAATCGAATCTTGTCTGTCGTATCAGAGTAGGAGAAGTAGGAGATCATTTCCGATTGTGATAATCCATTTCGTGTCTGTCTTGAAAGACACCCGATTATCGCTAATATAATCACCGCCACAACTGCCATGGAAACAGTAATATATCTTAAGAAGGCACGTGGGCACGCAAAATGAAATATTACAAGAAAAGGTAAGGAAATCGGTTTTTAAGAGTTTTCAAGCCGCACATGAAGCGTTCCACAGTCAATCAAAAGACGACGAATCCGTACAGGAATCGGTCATTAATTTCGACTTAGTTTCAAAACAAGTACCGCAACTCCAGGAGAACATAGAACTTTGGACTACCGAACTCGAAACAACTAAACTGATGAAGAGTATCGAAATTAGCCCCGAAGATTCTGTAAGCAATGTCTGTTCCCGACAACGGTCAGTAACGTCAAGCAGGTCTTCAACCAGAAGCGCAGTCTCTGAAGCAAGGACAAAAGCCGCCGCTAAGAAGGCAATTCTCGAGGCCGAAGCCGCTACCTACGCTAAGAGACTTCACCAGATCAAAGAAGAAGAACTAAAACTGCAACAGAGAAAGAATGAGCTACGACTTGAGACGGAAATGGCAAAGGCTGAAGCCGAGGAACAGGTGTATACGCAAGCTGAGGAAGGAGAAACGGCGGCCTGCCTATTTCCAGACGAAGAAAGTAAAACGGCTATTCCAGTTAAGCAATCCACCGCATCTATACCCAGTGCAGCACGCAGTACCGCCGAAAATCCTTTCCGTGTAGACGTGCTTGGTAATAGGCCAAAGGACATAAGCAACATGACCAGCCACGTTTATCCAATCAGTATAGGCCACGACAACATACAGCAGAGACCCCCCTAAAACCTGACGCGCACCCGAATGGTAGTACGAGGCATCTCACGAGACGCGCCGCAACCCAGCTGTCCGCAGTATGCCGCAGACCGTTCTCGTCACACCAGCCAGCCATATCAGCGACGTACAGCTACTCCTCCAGCAACAACAAGAGGCAATCATGTCCTTGACCCTACCGCAACCTGAACTTCCCGTTTTCAGCGGCGATCCGATTGAGTACTGTGATTTCATACGCGCCTTTGAAAACCTGATTGAAAGAAAGACACGCAGTCCGAGCGCAAGGCTTTATTACTTGCTACAGTATACAACTGGGCACGTTCAAGATTTAGTCACAAGTTGCCTGGTGATGCGCGAGGATGAGGGCTAAAACGAAGCTAGGAGTCTCCTGTCCGAAAGATATGGGCAAAGTTATAAAATCGCAACCGCGTACGCTGACCGCGTTACCAATGGACAGACGATCCCCGCAGAGGACGGTGCAGTCTTGCAAAAGTTTTCCATACTACTGACCAGCTGCATTAACACGCTGAAGGAAATTGGATTCCAGAACAGTTTAGAAATGACGGCCTTAGGAAAATCGTCGACCGGCTACCTTATGCCTTAAAGCGCAGATGGCGCGAAGTTATCGATGCTATTACCCAGAAAGAAGGCAGAGATGCAACCGTGGGGGATATCACGGATTTCGTCGTTAAGAGGTCAAGAGTGACCAATTACCCTATATTCGGCTAGCTCTCAAACGAGCAGAAATCACGTAGCTCGGGTAATAACGGGAGGCAAAGAAAAGGTGCAAAGCTGCTCAATCAAACAAGTCGGAAGAGAAAAAAGGTGGAAAATGTCCCTCCTGCGAAAAAGACCACAGGCTCTCCCAATGCGAAAGGTTTAAAGAAATTAAGTTTAAACGACCGTTACACGTTTGTTCGTGCCAAAACATTATGTCTAAATTGTTAAGTATCGGGTCATTTCGTGCAGGATTGTCCAAAACGAAGTTTTTGTCGCGTTCATGGTTGCACCAAAAATCACTTTGCTTTCCTACATAAAAAGGAACAAAGGGAAGCGCCAACAAGAGTCAGGGAAGACGGCACGGAAAGTAAGGCAACAAACACCGAATTCACAGCAGTTGCAACTCAGTTGTGAAACATTTCAAGTATCCACTAGCTCTTCAGTCGTTGAACTGTCAGTTGTCCCTGTTAGTGTAAGAGCAAATGGTCGAGGCAACAAAGTAGTAACTAATGCTTTTCTAGATTCGGGCTCTAGCACCTCCTTTTGTACGGAGGATCTTTTGAGAAAACTCAACATTGAGGGAGAGAAAAGCACTCTTTTCCTCACTACAATGCAAAGTGAAAACGAGCCAATTAAATGCTCTTTCGTAGATCTAGAGGTCTACGACCTCAACGGCGACAATATAGTTGAGCTGCCAATGGTATATTCAAGGCCAAGACTCCCTGTCTCCATAAAAACCATTGGCAACCAAGATTTTGACCGCTGGCCGCATCTCAAGGGCATTACAATACCGCGCATCGAAGCGGTCTGCTAATAGGCAGCGATATGCCAGAAGCGTTACAGCCGACAGAGGTGAGGAAAAGCAAGAATGGCGAACCCTTTGCCACACGTACTGCTCTTGGATGGGTCTTGAACGGACCATTAGGGAGAAAGGAAGATAAATTTTCAACCACCAACTTTATTGATACAAATGGCAACTTATGTAAGCAGTTTGCAGATTTTGGCAATCTTGAATTTAACGATCCAACGTACGAGCCGAGAATGTCGTTGTCGCAAAAAGACCGGCGCGCATTGGAGATAATGGCATACTGTAGTGCCATGGACTTCAACCTGGGTAAACCAGCTGGGATACCGAACAACTAAAAAAAATACATTTTGTTTGGCATATCTCTTTTGAGCTTGTGTTCAATATTCCGAAGTGCTCAAGCATACTGTAGTGCCATGGACTTCAACCTGGGTAAATCAGCTTGGATACCGAACAACTAAAAATATTCTTTTTTTGGCGTACATCCCTTTTAGGCTTGTCTTCAATATCACGAGGTGCTCAGGCATACTGTGGTGCCATGGACTTCAACCTGGATAAACCAGCTGGGATACCGAACAACTCCAAAAATAAATTTTGTTTGGCATATCTCTTTTAGGCTTGTGTTCAATATCCCGAAGTGCTCAGACTTTAACCTGGGACTGTAGATATTTTTCGGCACTTTCTCCAAACATCATGTCAGATGCTTTACTTTCCTCTTTATTCTTGGTCACTTATTCGGCGATTTGGTTTAGCATTGACTGCATATCAGAATTCTGAACACGAGAAGGACTTTATATTTCTCACAAATATCGCTGATCATGCTCCAAATGTGTGCCTTTCCACGCAGCTCTTCTGGACTTTGAACTTTGGGGGACTTCCCGCGATTTTCGCTGCCATATAATTTCCTTCTACTTTATATATACATACGTGTTCGTTACTCGATTTCCTTCGTTCTGTTTTCAGGGATGTAATTTCCTCGTTTGCTCTCGCCAGAGATACTTTTAAGCTTTGAATTACCTCATAAGAGGCTGGCGGGGTCGGTGGCGGGTTGGTGTTTTCGTGCTGACCGAGAAACGATTGCGAGTGGTTTGTTCTTTTCAATTGTTTATTAGCCACTGGTAATTCTCTAAGATGAAAATATTCTGATTGTTGGGCATAATTGCCGCCAAAACGTCGAATGTCGTAGCGAGACAACCACCTTTCCTTCGACAATGCTGCGGCCATTCATCCAAATCCCAAATCCCAAAGCCCGCTATTTTCTATTTGGACACTGTCGGCTAGTGGCGAAGAAAACTGCGAAGGGATCGTGCAACCAGGCTGTTTGACAGGAACTTACAAAATTTCACGCCGCAAATTTCCGAATTCAGAAGATGCCGGTGCTGCGGAGAATTTGTCGCTAGATTCAGCGAGAAAAACACGGCGCAAAGCGAATACGTCCATAAGTTGAAGCACGAGTCGAGTATGCGAAGCAATCCTTTACCTTAATTTCATAATACTGTATTTCCCGCTCATGTCAAAATGCCACTGGCACTGAAGTACATCCCCTGAAATAACGCAGGATCCACAAGATCGAAGATCCTAAAACGTGTTATGTGTACAATCTTTTGCTGACATAAAGTAATTACCAAAGCGATCAAACGAAAACCCGCAATCACAATAATGATTGATATTTGCCACGACTATGACATCAGTACATAGCAACCGGCCCGCACGCATTTCCGAACTTCCGATGATCTCTGGCTCGTTATGACCAATTCACCCCTCTTTTGCGCGGATGATGATCTGTAGTAGTTAGAGAACCGAGAACCGACTCTGGTCATGTACCTGATTGTAGAGGCTCATGGCGGTGTCAGTGTCGGCGAGGTCGTCCTCGGAGTGTTGCCTTTGGCGTTCCTGTGTTTCGAAGGGAGAAACTCTCTTTAGTTTCCCCCTTTCTGGGGACCGGGAACGTTACTCCATAAAGAGCAGACGAGCCTTGAGTTGGGCTTCGCTTTACTTTATTCGTTTGTCCTGTGCGGACCTCCCGCACCAACCAACCAACTAAATTTTACAATGCTACTGCTTAAGTAGTAAAAGACATACACGCGTATTTAAGCTTGCAAGTTATGCTGGGAAAAGAAGTTATAAACCTGTTTACCAGATATAGAGTTTCATGACGTAACGTAAAATCGTACGCCCAAACGAACCTTAAAACTAATTTTAGAGTATTTTAGAATGATGAAACTATCCAAATTTAACGGTGTTCGTTTTAATACAGTAAGGCCTAACTGTCCAAGAAGAAATATCTATGTTAAAATCGAAAACAAATGAATTCAAGAAGGTGAAAGTTCTCTCTAGTCGATGACTAAATAAACAAAATGACATACGCTCAAGGAGGTGCATATTCGCTATTCGCGTGAATTTGCACAACCTGCACACGCAGAAATTCTACTAAATCTGTACGTGTTATCAGAAGATAACAACAGGATGCAAAACTACATTAAGATTAAGATTAATTGACAAGCCAGTAATTACTAAGCTAGTATTACCTTGGGCAAGAGACTGCTGCCAGGTAAAATATTGTCAAAGACACATTTAGAATATAAAAGGAACTCAGTTGAAACGCACAAGATAAAAGTGCATTGATTTAAAGAGGAATTACCTCGGTAAAAGTAGTAAAAACTACGTTTAACTTAGGTTAAAGACTAAGTATAGATTTTTTTGTGAGAACGCCCTATACAAATAATATAAGGAGAACATCCGTGGGATTTACAATTCCGACCACAATATAATCAGATATGTCACTATTTTCCTTTTAGTCCATTAATTTTATCTTCTAAGAAGACCGCCAGGACGCTCTGGGGCCATAATGACTGCTTTCTTAACAACTAAACCTGTGATGTCACTTAATTTCTAATTAGAAAACATATTTATTAATTTTCCTTTTATCCGTAATTTTGTTTTCCCATTAATATTTAATTTGAGGAACTGATATGTTCTCGAAACATTACTAGCGAATCCTCAGGACTGGATTCCAAATCCACCCGGGAGAATTAACTTTAAATTCTAGAATTATTTATTGTGTAACACCTGCACCCAATGAGCTAGCTTCTCCCAGTGTTCTTGGAAAGCTCCCAGGCCGCTTGATTCCTTTCGAGGGCCTTGTCGTGCCGTTTCTTCTCCACGAGCGCGGCGTCTCTCCCACCAGAGAGATAACGGGCGAGGTAATTACTACCGGTGAACGTTGTGGCGTTGAGGATATAACCACCGACCATCATGGCGATTGACGATATCATCCCGCTGATATGATCTTGTTACCCTCCAAATACTCCTTGGCGGCTTTGCTCGCAGCCAAGACCGCAGTCCACTTGGCGTTGTTTGTGATGCTGGTCGACGGATCCCCAAATGAGCTGCCATTTGCAACCTTCTTTCCAACCCAACCGATGCCAGCGGCGATTCCAGTCAAAGTCGCAGCTTCTATCCTTCTATCAAGTTCCTCGTAAGCTTATTCTCTGCCATTACCACCCATACTACTCGTAATCGTCGTCTCTAAGCCGTCACTCTGTGAATGTCACCCTTCGAAATGACGGCGGTTCTTGCAGTGGGGAATCGACGGGGGGGGGGGGGATGGAGGGGGGTGTGCAACAGTTTTGTATGCGCTGCAGTTGATAGTATAGACCCAACACAGCCACACCGACACCGACGGCTGACGGCTGACGGCTGACACCGACGGCTGTCTCAAGGTTCGAGGCGTCTAAATCCGAATAAGCATATTAGATGATTATGTACACTTCTATATCAAAGGTGCCAGATCAAATTGCTGAAACAACACATGACCATCAGTAGATGGTAAACAAAAGCTGAATACTTTTTTCTCGTGTCCGAATGCTTAGATTTAGATTTTGACTACAAAATGACCACTAATGGTGGGTACATCGGTAATTAGTCATAGATTTAGTTGGATGCCGGTTGAGATAGAAAACCGGCAAGGGTCCCGGCTTCGAAAGATGCTGGTTCGGCACTGGGCTTTTTTTTTCATGTATTCAGTCGTATTCACCGAGATAAACCGGCTTGGCGGACTAGTATGAAATTTCACTTAATTTCTCACAATGAGTAAGCAATTGATCGTTATTTTGTCTTTTCGCACACTCCGTCAAACCGTCTGGGTGTCACTGGCCTGACCTAAAATTACTCCGTACGCATTTCAAATGCTTACAGTAGAACACTCTGACGGGATGACTGGTGCAACTCCTGATCTAAAATTACTCCGTACGCATTGATAATGTTTACATACAAAGCCTACCGTTTAACATTTGCAAAACTGCGTAAAATAACCAGCGTAATTGTACACTAGTTATGATACCTCAAGGCAGAGATATATTCTGTTTAACCAGAAGGTTTTACGCAGTTATAATAGCACCATGTGCTCTCTTTAGTTTTGCCATTAGTACACAGATCAAGATAATATATGATAAATTTCAGGAAATAGTATTAATTTATGAGAAAATGAAAATAGATTATTGTTTCGGAATCGATTAAAGGAATACTTCCGAATATGAACTCTCATCTTTCTACGAAAGCTGCTAGCGGTGGAATGGTAGCCTCGAGGTTCAAGCTCGCACAACAGTGGTAGGAAAGGGTGTAATTAGCCTTTTTTTTTAGGTGGAATACATAATTTGGAGGTGGAAGCTCTTTAATTTGGATGCCGTCATTATCTATTGTCTTGGGCTCATGAATACAGGAAGTGGATTCATTATCTATTGTTGATAAAGTGAAATGGATGGGCAAGTCTGAACAAGCCTATTGTGTAGTAACAATACCCCTCTGACCTCACAATATATCCTAGGCTGTGAAGTCAGGATCGTTGGCCTCCCAAGCCATTAAGTCATTGTTCAATCGGTTCTAGCCAACAAAGGAGAAAAAAAGTAAAACATATCTCGCAATATCTGAAACCCCTTTGTAGGGTAAACAGTTTTTATTTTCAATTCGATTTTACAGTAACACCGCTACGGTTCTTAAAGGGATTAGCCGCGTGCAAATTCACGTTGAGTTAATATTAAGTTCTTTCTTTTATGTGAGGGATTAGTAGTATACAAATTCATGATAAAAGAAGATAAGTGGAACACACTCGTTTTTTTGGAGATTTATTTCCTTAAGCTAGAACATGAGAACATATACTGGCGCATGTATTCAGTTATAAGCCTACCTAAGTAAGTGAAGGACGTCAAGAAACTGTTTACTAAGAGTGAATGGTAAATAACCACATAAGGGATACCAAAATATATCCATTAGTTTCCTTAGTAACTCTGCTATTGTTCTTAGGGATTAACGATAAAAGAAGGGCAATCAGTACAGTTTGACAGAAACAATTGCCCTATTGTTTTGAGGAAGAAACGATCTTATATGAAAATTATTTTTTGTTACGAAACTACCACAATTAACATAATCAATAAAACCAACTAAATGCTCGGAACACGATTTTATTTACCCCGAGAGCTGTAGCACAACGAACAGACTTTGGAAATGTAAATTGGTTTGATCTCATTGGATCTCGATTAGAGATAGCTAATGCGTAGTCCACACGAGCAAGTTTTTCTTGACAAGTTTTCCCTTGACAAGTTCAATTTGCCCGTGTAGACGACGAAAAATGACAAGTTTTTCCTTGACAAGTCTCCTTGTTGAAAAACTGGCGTGCCAGTTATTGAACAAGGCAACTTGTCAAGGAAAACTTGTCAAGGAAAACTTGTCAAGGAAAACTTGCTCGTGTGGACTTCGCATAAGAATGTGCTTCCAGCAATTGAAATTGAGGTAAATATCGTCAACTGTTATCCTTTATACGCTTTACATTGCTAAATAAATGGAGTTCAGGAATCCGATAGACCCCTTTCTATTTCCCTATTCAACAAATATCATTTCCCTCTTCCTCCTTCTCCTCCTCGGGGATAAATAAACGAATAAAACAGGTCTCGCTTAATTGTACCTTTTGGCACGTTTTCCCTTTTGTCCCTCTAAAACGATAACATTCACAATGTTTTTATCTTGGGTGTGAACGGTGAGGGTAAAATGTGGAATGACATTGCGGAATGGCATGTGGCATAGCTTGCGGAATGACTTGCGGAATGACTTATGGCGCGAAAAAAAATTCGCGCCATCTTTTTTTCGCGCCACGTGTAGGCTCAGTATAGGCGGCCATCTTGGATTGAAAGCGAGGCATCCGGGCATTTGCTTGTTGTCAGTCGTGTTTAGATATGGAATTTTGAGGTAAAAGATGGATAATTACCACTGCTATGATCAGAATTGTACAAATAATAGTCAGAAAAGAAGATTTAGAGATTATTTTCACAGCTCCCTTCCTGGATAAATAGCTCGGAAGGCCGCGTAAAATGCGACAGCTTCGATCCTCGTAGCACAACTCAGACTGGTAAAATAAGGAGACCTAACCTACCAGGGGATATTGTACTGTGTTACGCGATCCCAATACATGTGTATGTACTCTTGATTTCTAATATAAATGTACACTGCGTAAATGTGGCAGTGTACTTCCTTTATTGAACTTTATTTTTAATTTTGTTTATCTTGGTGATTACGAAGGACACTTTTGTTTATTTTGCACACCTCAAACAGTCACAGTCACTGAGTGGAAGAATTCAATTCAATAAATTGAGGTCGCTGTTCATGTTTTGTATGGATAATATATGTTCCTACGCCAATTCAATTTATGTATGAAGATGATTTGATGAATTATGTGAAAATATCTCTTCTAGGTACAGATTAGTTAACGAGATACATGTATCCAAATCAATATATTTGTTAATTTCACAAATCACACATAAAAACCAAACTTATTAAATACCTGAAAGAAAAAAAAAAAAAGAGAAGACTGGTAGAGCCTGGTGAGTTGGCCCGATTTACTGGGCTGGCAGCTTTGGCTGTCTGGCCCTCCTTAACTGTGAAACACAACACAAATTAAATCTGCTATTACATGAGGGGGCTGGCCCAGTTTGGAGAAACCAAACCGGGTGAGCCTGCCTCATGAGCCGGACCTTAGAGACAAATAGCAGATCCTACTGGTAATATAAGTGCCTGCCATAATGATAGATTTCTGTATTCAAATTTCCCAAAAATCCTGATAAATCAACCTTTGTAGCAGGACTTGGATATATTACATTGCCATGCAGAGATACTGACATAATTTATCTTTAGAGTGTATGACTCACAAGTGAGTTATCTCCAAATTACACGAAAACCACCATACCTTTTTCTAATTTAATTTGAAACCAATTTGCTCAACATACTATTGTCTCTTTTAAAAGAAAAAGTTGTTTCACATTTTAGATACATTCAAAGTAAAATGAGCTCAACTCAGAGATATAATTTTCTGGGTGTGTGGAGTGATATCCCACAATGTGTTGATGACAATATCCCCACTGAAGTGTGAAATCGTTAAGATTTTGCTATCACCCAGTATACACTGTCTAGAGATCATGTAAAAAACGATATTTTCATAACACCCATATGAATCCAAACACACATTTCCTGCTCACATAATCCTATTTCTAACTTCCAAAAAGTACAAAGTAATGTACTTTAATTTTTTTCAATTTTGTTATTGCACACATTTCACACCGTAACATATACCAACAATGTTCACATAAAATACAGTGATCTAACCAGAATTTTGTAGATGGTGTCTGAAAGTTTGGGACATTTCAGAGACACAAATATGGATCATTACAGGATTTCACAACTTTTACATGAATATTGACAGTCATGTTAATATAAATCTAGATCAGAAATAATCGGACATGCTTTGGGTTCAAGGAAGTCATACGTTAACATGACCTAACCCTGAAGGCATTTAGCTATAGCCACATAGGACCCTAGGCAGGAAAACCACAAGGTGCACTGACCAATCAGGCTTGGACAGATTAGGGACGCACCTTGTAGTAAGATTTAATATAACATGTGCACAATAACTATTGAGCCACATTGGCATTAGCTATCACTGCATCTGTATATATTTAGCAATAGCATTTTCTTATTTGTACAATTCGGATCATAGTAGTGGTAAATATCCATCTTTTACCTCAAAATTCCATATCTAAACACGACTGACAACAAGCAAATCCGCGGAATCCTCGCTTTCAATCCAAGATGGCCGCCGATACTGAGCCTACGGTATCACAAACTGCGGTAAACCTTACAAATGGCGCGAAGAAATATGACGCGAATTTTTTTCGCGCCATAAGTCATTCCGCAAGTCATTCCGCAAGCCATTCCACATGCCATTCCTCAAAGTCATTCCTCCTTTTACCCTCACCGGGGTGTGAAAGGGTTAGTCTAATCTAGTCTAGTCTAGGTAATGATATTCTATTCTAGTCTAGTCTAGAAAGTCTAACTATAATAGTATAGTCTAGAAAGTCTAGCTATTCTAGACACAACGCCCGCCGCCTACCTCCTCCTCCCACCTCCTCCTCCCTCCTCTTCCTCCTCATTCCTCCTCCCCCCTGCTCTACGCTACCTTTTGCCTACACTACACTACCCCATGGCTACCCTTACGCTACTCCAAAGCTACCCTATATTACACTTTCGGTTGTCCAGAGGTTTTGTGTAACATAGGGTAGCCATGGGATAGCGTACGATAGCCAAAATGTAGCGTAGGGGAGGGAAGAGGAGAAGGGAGAAGGAGGTGGGCGGCGGGCGGCGAGCGACGGGCGTTTTGGGCGGTGGGCGTTGGGTCTAGACTAGCTAGACTTTTTAGTCTAGACTATTATAGTTAGACTAGCTAGACTTTCTAGACTACAAATGTTGGGACACAGTAATTGGTCATCACTACGTTAGAAGTAGTGTTTCCGAAAGATATTTGACCAGGATTGTAGACTATTAGGGAAGAGGTCAAAACAATGGATTTCGAATGGGACCCAGTTTTGTCATGGGAGGTGGTGGGTGGCGGGTAATACCCCCTATCCCTTTTTTCGATGTTGATTTCTCGCGTTGTAAAATAGGGATACCTGATTTTAATGCAGATACACGTTCTTCTCTGCCTGTAGAAACTAGAAATATAGTTACTTCATCAATAAGTATTCTATTCAAGAAGATATTTGTGGTCGAAAATCTAGATTTTGCCAAAATAGATGGTGGGTTCCGGGTACAACCCCCCTTCCATCAAAATTGGGTCCCGCCAGAGTACCATTGTTTTGACCTCTTCCCTTATAGTTAGACTAGTTAGACTTTCTAGAGTAGACTAGAATAGACTAACCCATTCACACATACGATAAAACTAAAAAAAAATCACACTGTGAATGTGTTCGTTTTAGACGGACAAAAGGGAAAACGTGCCAAAAGGGACAACCAAGCGATACTTTTTTCCCATTTATTTATCCTGGAGTAGGAGAAGGACGAAAAGGTATTTATATTTGTTGAATTCTGAACTCCGTTTTTTAGCAATGTAAAGCGTATAAAGGGTAACAGTTGACTGATATTTACCTCAATTTCAATCTCTAATCGAGATCCAATGAGATCAAACCAATTTACATTTCCAAAGTCTGTTCGTTGTGCTACAGCTCTCGAGGTAAATAAAATCGTGTTCCGAGCATTTAGTTGGTTTTGTTGATTATGTTAATTGTGTTAGTTTCGTAACAAAAAAGAATTTGCATATAAGATTGTTTCTTCCTCAAAACAATAGGGCAATTGTTTCTGTCAAACTGTACTGATTGCCCTTCTTTTATCGTTAATCCCTAAGAACAATAGCAGAGTTATTAATGAAACTAAGGAGATATTTTGGTATCCCTTATGAGGTTATTTACCATTCACTCTTTGTAAAACTGTCTCTTGTCCTTCACTTAGACCCCGTCCACGCGTATCCGTTTTCGTATCGTATTTGTATTGTTCTCCGTCCTCAAGGGAATAGAAAACAATGGTCTAATTACCTGAAAAAATATGAAAACGCTACGAAAACGGATACGTGTGGACGGGGTCTTAGTTAGGTGGGCCAAAATTAATGGTAATAGTTGCAAAAAGCTAACAAAGACATATAACAACGAAGGTCGCTGGGTTTCAGAGCCAATTCCACTCTATTAACTATGGGTAGGCATATGACTGAACACATGCGCCAGTAAATGTTCTCATGTTCTAACTTAATGAAATAAATATCCAAACAAAAAAGAGCATTCCGCTCCACTTCTTTTATCATGAATTTGCATACGACTAATCCCTCGCACAAAAGAAAGTTCTTAACATGAACTCAACGTGAATTTGATAATAGATAATGAAATTCCATTTCACTTTATTAACAATAGATAATGAAATCCACTTCAGTTTATTCATGAGCCCAAGACAATAGATAATGATGTCATCCGAATTAATGAGTTTCCATCTCCTAATTATGTATTCCATCTCAAAAAAGAGGCTAATTCCATCCCTCCACAACTACTTACAACATTTCTCCTAGCATGATTTCTATAAAATATTATTGTGAGAGTAAAACGCAGTATCACTGAAGCAAGTTCGATAAGAGTGATGCGTTTGTACAAGTGAGCGTAAACTACGACCTGCACTATAAAAGGGCCTCGACCAGGTTGAAGACACCTTCAGTTTTCAATCAGCCTTTGTCATGTGAACATCTAGATATTCAAAGCTCTGCAACAGGTGATGCTCCGCTTGAGTGATCTCTGCCATTTGGTATCGCGCGAAATTCAAGTCGAAAACTTGAAAGTCTAAAAATACACTAAAGAGCTTGTAGACGGTTCTAAAACGCAATTGACAGGCATATCGCAGCAACTAGCTTCCTGCTCTTTACTTTTCTTGGCTTATTTTAAGTTTAGCTTCAGCAATTTAGTATTCTATCAGGAGAAGCCTAATTACTTGCTTGACTGTTCTGAATTTGAAATTCAAATTTAAAATACCTTTTATAGTGCGGCCGGGTCCTTGTTTAATGCAAGTGCTTCTAACAATAGTGTGCGATTATGAGGTCAGAGCGATATTGGTATTACACAATAGGCTTGTTCAGTCTTGCCCAGAACCCTAAACGCCAGCTTATGAACAAGCTAGGCAAAACGTATTAATATTGATCATCCTCCCTATTATTACTCATTAATTATTCATTGCGCCCTGGTATTACTCATTAATTATTCATTGCGCCACATCCCACATCCCACATTCACATCCCTAAATACCCTACTGAGTCTTAAAGTGCATATAAGCCTTGGCTAATTATATTTATTACGAAGAGACTAGAGGCCATAGACAAAGGATTCCGTAATAAAAAGTTGATTTGATTTATTTGTCATGGTGTATTGGTCGTTCAAAGTTGCCCCAAAACGTGTCTTGGGTTGCCTGTGGACAAAAATCAAGCGCGCTGGAGTGCTTTACAAAATTGGCACTGGATCTAGTTTGACGTCATCAACAGAACACGCTCGATGCGCTATTGCATGAAAGGCCTTGCCGAATAAAGCTCTCCGAAACGTTTAGCGCGATACTATCATCTTTCTCGGTTATCTATAAAATTATTTCGCAAATAAGCCAACGTTTTAAAGCCGCGAAGAGACGAGTTCTGTTGATGACGACGTCACATTTTATTCTCGTCACAGTCCCCGAAGGTGCGCGGAAATTATTCTACATTTGGAAGTTTAGTTCGCTAAAAAAATAATGAAAACATTTTTATATAGAAATTTCGGAATTTTTTCTCTAACTTTTAAGGCCTAATCTTTCAAAAATAAGCATAATTGGCCAGGACTTATATGCACTTTAAGGCTGATTCACACTTGCGACATAAGCATAAGAACATACGCAACCGCAGATTGTACTTTAAGGTTGATGAATGCTTTGTTCTGCTCAAGTACAAAGGGGTTACCTAACCATGAAGTACAATCTGCGCCGCTGGAGTATGTTCTTATGCTTATGTCGCAAGTTTGGATCAGCCATTAAAGTAATTCAAGCATTAGCAATGTTCAAACAATTCCAGTGACCCGCGTGAACTTGTCGATTTCACACTGGATGTCTCGACGAAGGTATCGTCCTAAAATGCTGAAGAGGTTTTTCACAGCCGGCGAGTCCAGTTAAAACCAATTTACAAAACGAGTTGAAAAGTTAACGCATGCGCAAACGCGTCGCTATTGTTTCCTTACATTACATTTCTGACTTCGTCGAAACGAGATTTTTACTGGTGTACCGACTATACTCTGGCGCGTCGTCAACCTCGTTTTCGAGGTTGGCACGTTGGCAATGATATGACATATTTACAGAGTACTTATTGTTAAACTATAATAGATATGATATGACATATTTAGAGAGTACTTATTGTAAAAGTATAATAACTCAAGTACGTTAAGGTCTGCTTTTGACATCAAAGTATGCAGACTCACATAACTTGTCCACTTCGTAATTATGCAAATGAGGTGTCACGTGACCCCTCCAATGAATTTGGGTTTATTTCAAAAGCAAATAGGGCAATGAGTATTCTTGCCACGTCAAGGTACACAGAGTTTTCCTGTTTCTCTGATGCCTGCCTTTAATGATCTGCCCTCACAGTAGAACATATTTGTATCCATAAAGGGATATTGAGCAAATCAGAGCACGTGATCTTGTACTCGATTTATTGAGCAGCGGTTTTCTCCTTACCAATAAATAAAAGTCATCGTGAGGGCAGATATATGTGTCTACAAGTCCCCAATATTTTAAAACCAAAACGGTTCTTAAATGAATTGTCTTCATTGCCCCATTTTCAGCTGACCGTTCACACGAGGAAGGGTCACGTGACATGTCACATGACTGGAAATTTCGCTTTAAAGCGTTAAGGATCACGAGTTATGTTGGTATGTGCAACTTGGTAAAGATTCGCTTAAAACGAATTTCATAACAGAGATAATCAATGTTAGCAAGAGACCATCACCTAAGAGAACTGATCTCCGTACCCTATGATAGTCTGCGCCAATCTATCTTTGGCTCAGTGGACGTCACGATGCTATCTTAAGATTCGGTTCCAGATCCTCACGATTTTCATCGCTCTATCTCATTAATTCAACCTTGATTTCAACAAAGAAAGAGAGGCGATGGATGCGAAGCTTCAAAACTCTGAATTATGGCTCTGAATTATGTGTTGCTCCATAAACTTACTACCCGGACTGGTATGGGACGGATCTGACCTGATCTGACTTGAAGACTCGAGAAAATGAACTTTGAATTTTATTAATATAAGCTACGGAGTGTAATTTGAAAACCCAAAAATATTGGCGTTTGGATTTGACTGGGAAACTGTAGGCTGTATTAAGCCAAACCTGTAAGAAATTCGGATGTGACCTGGAAGCCGTGAAAAGAAACTAGAGTGACCTGAATTTCATGAAACTGTCAAAGGAAATGAAGCCGTATTCCATTCAGTTTGTAGCCGGATCGGCGAGCATGGAAAGTCAAAAATAGAGAATAAATTAACAATCCCGTATCGTTGTTATTGAAACTTCGCTTACCTTATAAATACTCGTTCCCTGTAGTTCATATTCATGTATAGCTAGATAACATACCTAGAGAACTGACCGGATTATTTGCTCTATTTCATCAGGCTAATAATTGTAGAAACGATCAGTTTATAGCAAGCAAGCACGCATCAACTTTTGACCACACTTTTGTGAAAATATAAATCCAGTTAATCTGAAACACTGACTGACTGAGTTTGGAATTATCGTAAACAGACACTTACAATTCGCTAAAGAAATTAGAAATAGAACCTATAATATCGTAAATAATCGGACATGCTTTTGCAACACCGTAATCAATATGAATTTGTAGAGTAACTGTCGTGAAAGTAGAAAATTGTGAATGCTTTGATTACTGAGTAAAACACTGAATGCATTCTTCTGCTCTCGCCGCCCGCCGGGCCATTCGGACACGTGACACCCACAACCAATCGGATAGAGTGGTAAAAATAGTCCAACTAATTTATGCAAGCTAAAAATAAATCGGCGCAGACTATCATAGGGAGAGAGGCTAGTATGGGGGATCGGTTCTCTTAGGTGATGATATCTTGATGTTAGCCATGTTTTTGTCTTGACCCAGGCCTTCAAGTACTTGAGAAATATGAAATGACATATTAACAGAGTACTTATTGTAAAACTATAATAAATATAATATGACATATTTACAGAGTACTATTGTAAAGCTATAATAAATATGATATGACATATTTACAGAGTACTATTGTAAAGCTATAATAAATATGATATGACATATTTACAGAGTACTATTGTAAAGCTATAATAAATATGATATGACATATTTACAGAGTACCCAGCCTAGTTCCTAGGCCTTCTGGCTGGTATTTTGTCTTAGTGGGTCAATGGGATCCCTGTGGTTTGTAATAGCTTGTGATGTCACCGCTCACTGTGCGGCCACACATTCGGTATACATTTGCTCGTGAAGAGCTTGAGCAAATATCAAAGCATGGGTTTGATTCTTTAAGAGAGTTTTGCTTGGATTTGAAAAGCACTTTGCCTGATTTGGCGTGGAGGAAACCCGCTCTAGGTAAATATCGCGTTGAGTTTCACGACTCAACAACTTCTATCCGTTTGACGAAGCACAATGAGTTCATTCCACTGGTAAAAACTGAAGACGGCTCTTGCTGCTGTCGGTCTCTCTTCTCTGCTAACAGAGAAGAGTAACTGTCGTGAAAGTAGAAAATTGTGAATGCTTTGATTACTGAGTAAAACACTGAATGCATTCTTCTGCTCTCGCCGCCCGCCGGGCCATTCGGACACGTGACACCCACAACCAATCGGATAGAGTGGTAAAAATAGTCCAACTAATTTATGCAAGCTAAAAATAAATCGGCCCAGACTATCATGGGGAGAGAGGCTAGTATGGGGGATCGGTTCTCTTAGGTGATGATCTCTTGATGTTAGCCATGTTTTTGTCTTGACCCAGGCCTTCAAGTACTTGAGAAATATGAAATTATTATTAAATCATTTGACGGTAAATATCTCCACAAAGTCAAAGAAATGTCATTTCAATAGACAATGAATAAAAACAGAAGTAGATAACTTTGCAAAGAATACTTTACTTTGGCGTTCGGTCAGTTTAGTTGACGCCTTGCGAGTATGTTTGTACATTTAACTCGAAAACGTTTCTCTTGGAGTCATGTATTCAAATATCGAGTATTTAGCCGGCTTAACTCCTAGATAGTCTACTTTCTTTAATAGTTTCTTTCATTTGAAAATAACTAACCTGCAGATTCCAGTGAATTGAAATCTTGAAACCGGCCTCCATGTGCTCGGCTCTGATGCAAACATTTTCCAAATCAAAAATCCTGGGTTTTCGAACCATCCACAGAATTCTCGCTTCATTGTCTCCTCTTATTGACAGAGTAAGATCTCGGAAATAAAATCCATTTCTTAAGTAAGACTACTAGAGTGTTGTAGAAACTTTTGTTCACTCGGACACATGTTGACATGTAAAGTTATACTTCCAGCACTCGCAAATCAGCCATTTCCAACGAGCGATTATGCAAATGTTCGCCTCAAAATATATATCTTCTGTCACACAGGCAACAGAGTTCAATCCTGCCGTTACCTTTCTAGTAATTGTCTGCATTTTACTGTTAAATATGCGATTGTAATGAGGTTTTCCAAGCCGTCCAAACACGTAACTAAGCGAAGGACTAGGTCTCCCTTTCCCTAGGTAAGAGAGGGTCTGGGTCGAGTGCTGTGGTCACCAATAATGCACGCTCATTAGCCAATCACATGCTTGGATTTTGTACAATGCACGAAATTTGAACATTAAATATGTATATGTAGTTATGATATTGAATCATGTTTGCCGCGTAGCACTAGTAAGTGTAAATAATGTGATATAAAGTGGTAAGCTGTAGTGCTAAGTACTAGTGCTAGTATTTTGTTATAGAGTATAGTAGTCAGGTAAGAGGTCGTAAGGAAGGCTACAGAAGTAGAGACGTTTGACTGTGTCAAACTTTAATTCTAGTGTTTTTACTTACGAAGTTTGCGTTAGGGTTAGGTTAGCTAAACAACACAACAGAGCCTGGATCCAAACTAAATGTGGCTTTAAAACATGAAATTTCCGTTTTCATTGACAGGGTAACTACGAATGCAAACTATTCGTCACTTTATATCCTGATTATAATATTTGTGTGTTGTTTCAGTTTTAGGACCTGAATGTCAAGAATACAAAATACTCAACTCTGCTGATCGTCGTACAGATGTATTATCAGTGTATCATAGCTTTGATGATAGGCTTGACTTGACGCTGTGGTATAGAATCACAGGAGCCGCAGGTAATCAGATGGCCACTTCCTGCATCAAAACAAATCAACTGTTTTGCGGTAACATTGAACAAGGCTGGATGACAGGATCGCTTCCTGCGGTAGAAGAAGGAATCGTCCACCGGAAAGTGTGCTTTTTAACGATGCAATACGACTCGTGCTGTGGTGCGAATACTCGAATCAGGATAAGGAACTGCGGTGGATTCTTTGTGTACAAGTTTCACAATATAATACCGGTGTGGGGCAGATACTGCAGTATGTATAACCAAGGTAGGCAGTATTGTGACGTTCTGCGTTTTCTGAAGTTTGACCAAAATAAACATGTCATGAATACGGAGCGTCTTTGATTCTGACTACACTGGCACACTTATAAAATATATTGACTATAGCCGTGTTTATTATATTTTAGCTTTGTATTGGTTAACTGCTTTGCCATATCCATGCGGACTATACTGGACTGGGCTAGTAAAATGAGGACTAGTAACTGAAATTAAAATAAATCATTTCACGCATTATCCCAATAATTTTATTGTTTCTCTTTATTTAAATGTTTAGGTCAATCATCCTTAAAATACAATCACGATGTTTTATATCTCTACTAGAAACAAATCAGTGATGGTGCACGACTTCGCGTGTTCATGAGAAATTTCCAACTCAACATTATTTATGTAACTTTATACGACTACTCCACTAGTATTTTCCTTGTAACAAAACTAAAAGTAAAACGTTGGCGGAATAAGTAGCGATTTAGGATAAGATCCCATCTCCGAGATTTGACTGAGCGGTAGTCATCAGTTCCCAGCTCATTCAGTTTCTTCTTTACATTATATCTCTGGTGGAATTACAACGTAAATGTTTTGCAACTACAAGTACGTCTGGCTTAGAATTGAAGAGGTTTCATTCCCCAGCTGTGTCATAAAGTAGAACACTCTAAACACCCTCAGTAGCTTTAGCGAAGGTAGACCCTGTGCACGTTTGTTGACCGAGTTGTTAGCTTTGACGTATTAGGGACCTTAAGCATCGAGAACTTTGACGTCTCCAACGTTGACCGAAAGTCGGATTTCAATGTTTTGGACTACCGCGCATGTCAGAAAAAATCCGTCACGCAGGTTCAACAACGTCGCGGAGGTTATTTCGGCTTTTCTGCGTCGTCTAGAAAACGGACAACAAAAGAAGGTTTAAAGATGAGCCTTCTGTTTGTTCCAGCTGGATGTTCCAAGAATCCGTAAGTACTGCCTATATTTCCTACATAAGTTGCTGGATTTAGGAATTTTGATGTATTTTTCGTAGTTTTTTCGATGTTTGTAGAGAGTTGACCTGGGCTAGCCTTGTATCCATGACAAGACAAATGCAAAACAAAATGGTGATTTCACGAGTATCATGTTAAATTCTCATCTAAAACTCCTGGTATTTTTATAGATTTATATTATTATTAGTTTATAGTTTTGCAAGTATTTTAAATTTCATACTTTGTTGTGTTTTCCCCCGGTTGGTTTTCGTAAATAATTGCATGCAGCAAGTTTCGGTTCTACAATTCGAAAAGAAAATAAGTAAGTGCTAACTATATTTGCCTGATATCTTGTTTAATTTAGTAACTTTGCTTTCATTTTCGCCGTTTTATCGGCGTTTCTATACTATAGAGGGACGACCTATTTATAGCATTTAATTTGTGTCGTAATATTGTTACAATTAAGACAAAGTAAACAAAAGTAAATTCACGAGTATATTTTGCTAGATTCTCATCTGAAACTCCTGGTATTCTTATAAAAAAAGCCAAACATGCACAACGTCAGAATAGAAGCTGTCAGTTTCTGTACATGTATTCGGCAGAAGCTGCCCTTAGGCTCACTGTTTTTTTAAGGCATTTTAAATTTCACGGCAATTTCAAGTTGGCGCGAAATTTGCATATTTGTGCGGTTTTCGCAATGTTAGAGGTAGCTAGCATATTGAATGGGGGCAGATAATAAAAGTGTTAAAAGAGAAGGTCGAATGGAACTTCTAGAGAGAAAGAACAGAAGATGACATGCAGAGAACAATTCCTTAATTGATTATTATGCAAATGAAAATATTCAGATAAATGTGCATGACATATATACATAGAACTTTATGATTAATAGCTAACTTCCTATTTAAAAAAATACATGCAACTAAGTTACTAAGCTTACATCATTATAAAGAATCTATCTGTTTTTGTTGCAGAAGTGGTACTATAAGTAAGATGGAGTGGAGTGAATATAAAATGTATTCTGCTATGTAGAGAGGTGTTGCTTGTGGAGCCATACAAGACAAAGGAAATAACTGTTCAGAGAGCACAGGCATGGCAGACAGTTACATATGACTTGAACCAGATGAAAAACCCAGGATTCAAGGTGGATAAGAGGTCAGTCCGTGACCATCTTCTCAAATTAATATAAAAATATAAAAAAAGAAGAGAGTGAGCGAATAGTGGAAGAGGAAAATGGCAGTGCTAGGAAAAAAGCAGAGAAAGAGAAAGAACAGGCAAGTGACATGGGACTCAAGGCCATGGAATCTTTTAGCCAGACGAAAAAAATGGCACAATCCACTGAACCGGGAGAAGAGAACCAGAAAGTAGCAAAGAGGAGGAGGTCAAATGGAACCGAAACAGTTGCATTCCTGAGGGAGAGAGCTATGAGCGAAATGAATATCAGAGAAAAAGAGCTGGAGTTAAAGGCCAAACAGTTGATAGAGGAGTCAAATAGACAAGCCCGACAAGATGAACAGCACAAGGAGGTCATGCAAATGGTCTTCCCACAACAACAGCAACTACAGCAGCAGCAGCAACAATCACAGCAGCAGATGCAGCAATTTCAGGCAATGCTGGCTCAACAGCATCAGCAACAAAATCAGCTGTTAATGTCTTTGCTACAGGGGAAGAAAACTTGAGGGTTACCTATACACTGAACAGCACCTTACTGCAATGCTCAATGATAATACATGTATATATGCATGGTTTGGTTTTGTATGATTTATTGTCCTAGGAAGAGTTTTTATGAACAAGAATTACTGACAAATTGAACATATTTGTTCATTTTAAAGGACATTAATTGTATTGTTATTTATTAAACATATTTGTATATATAGCTATTATTTTCATGTTTGCAGTATGATCAGCTGGCTGCACCATACATGTATTAATTATTATATTGACAGATATACATGCAAATCCAAGACGTAAGCTTAACACTTAAGGCACAAATTAAAGTATAGTCGCCTTCATGTATGCATGCTACTTTGTGTTCTATATAATTGTAGTTGCAAAATAGTGACAATATAATATTTCACCTGAATAAGTTAGGCCCTAAAATTTTACTGGCCAATTTCAAAATCGTTGAAAATTTGAGCCCTGTACATGTGTAGATCCATTCAGCTAGCCTGTTTGTTGTCGCATTTCTGACCACCTCACTTTGCCATTAACTTTTCCATTTCGTTTTCCTGCACCCCAAGATCAGAGCAGTGCATAACTTTCTAAAACTCGGAAAAAAAAACTAAAACCTCTGGAGCTAGGCAGCTGTTACATGGTATGGAATTAGTAAGGCATCATACAGGCAAGCCCAATCTGTCAATTGGTTTTACTACCAGCTGTACATGTAGTTAATTATATAATTAATGAAAATGTTGTTCTAGGGAGGGTGGATCAACTTCAAAGAAAGTAGCTGTACTGTTCCCATACAGGCAGGTTAAAACATTTCTCATCAGTGCACTGACAATGTAATGCTTACCCACAGTACTTAAACCAATCTTGAGATTTTGTTTTAAATTAAGAAATTTAAATTACCCCACAACGTCCCCAAAAATCCACTCGACAGATGAGCGTACTGTGCTCATGGTTGTGTTGAACTCCTCCATCTGTGGTGTGAGGTGAACGTTGCGGAATGGTGACTGAAGATGTATGCGTAGAGGGTATGCAGGGTCCCCATAGATGCACATGGGAGTTCTGGCTGGTGAAAAGGCATGTCTCTGCAGGTCATCTAGCAAACCAGAATCCCTCAGCATGGCAGCATCATGCTTTCGCCTTTTATATATTAGGATCATTCAATACAAATTACTATTAGAAATGATGTTTGTAAGAATTTTAAATAATACAATTCAACATAATATTAAAATATAAGATCAGTTTTTATCTGCAATCTTGTAAAACAGGACCAGAAAACATTCATATGAGAATTCATTATACTGTACATTATATAGTTGAAATCTCCCGTGGCTCATAACTATTTCACAATATTTTAGTTTTTTTTCTTCAGCTTGTGTACCACGATAATTATAGTGGTATTTATAAACAACTGAGAGTTCCAATTGAGAATAGACTCATAGTGATTGTAGTAAAAATTTCCAAAAGTAGGAAGTTTGAATTACAAGATATTGAAAGAAAAGATGAAACTGTTCAACTATTATCAGACTTATACCTAAGTATACCTTTTCGTTTTCGGTCTAAATTTAAGGCCACTCGAATGGATTATCAATAATTATCTAACGCATGTAACAAAAGTTTTACTATACTTACCAACAGGGCCATAAAGATGGGCAATAAGTCAATTTGGCAGTGTCACCGATTGAAACTTCAAAGCATGTACACGCTTGTGACCATTGTACACAACTTTCTGATTCCCTCCCGGGCGGCAAATCGGGGGAACAGTCCCGTCTACGAAACCAAAGCAGTTTGTCAAAGCTGCTCCTTTCTGTGCCACAGCATCAGCATAAAGCTGGAGGGCATCAGGACCGAGTAGGTCTCCATTCCACTGAGTGATCTTGCGATGGTGATGTTGATAAATCCAGTCCTGATACAGGTTTGTTATCATGCTGAGTTCCGGACTGCGCGGCCAAATCGATGAATCAGGTCGCTGAATCTGCATGGATATGCCAGCCGATTGAGAACCATACAAAGTTATTCAATCTTATTTGCTTGAGTTCTCTGATGACAGGACAGAACTTCAGGTTACCCTAGAGCATCGGCGAGGAGAGGTATGTCCAATTTACGAACACGGAATTCACGTAAACATTCAGTTTCGTCCGTGTCTTCAAGGTTGAAGTGGTTGTAGTCGGCGTGAGAAAAAAGCAAATTTTTAGAAGTATTCGCTTCATACAACAATAAACATTCATCTTCCGTGATGTACTTGTTCTGGAGGGTCAAAAGAAGCATATCTCGAGTCTCCTTAAAGGAGCACATGGTGGTAAAACTACGGTAATTTGCAACACTGTGTTGTTTGTTTACATTTTTTTCTCCGTGACCGCAGTGTTCAGCTTAACGTTTGCGTCACGACATCACAGACGCGGACATCACACGTTCTCGATCCAGGTATCCTCGGTCAGAAGTCAACGTCGGGGACGTCAAAGTTGTCGATGCTTAAGGTCCCTATTCTCTTCTGCGTCCCTTTTGGAGGAACGTTTATAAGCCTTTGGCCTTGTCTCCTTCTACTTCTAATCGGTATTTGAAGGGGACGTGAAAGAACCTGTTGTACTACACAAACAAGAGCAGGGGATTGTCACCCGGTACAGCAGCCTGGCCATTGTACTAACCACACACTCAACATTGTAAACTGCGTGGCAGCTATTAGCGCCGTAAGCAGTCCGAAACAATTCACTGATGAGATATGTCAGTAATATGTAAAGCGCCATGATACTATGGTAATACGGCGCTATAGAAATATGGCCATTACAATATATTATTATTATTATTATTATTATATAACAAGGAACGAGATCAGCACGGTTTTATTTTCACAAGCCAACAATGTAAACATTTCGTTCTCCGTAAAATATCAGGAAACTGTTCCTGTTTTTAGATTACAATCTCTCCCAGAAGTGACGACTGCCTTCCAGACAAATCTCGGAGAAGTGATTTCGTTTTAAAACGGTACTTATTACGCCGACTGTTAAGGTTTTCATTTGAGTTTTAGGATGGAACAAGTCGTATAAAGTTGGATAAATAATTTTGAGTTGATTAATAATACGTGAAGTCGTGCACCGGCCATCACTGATTTGTTGCTAGTAGAGATATAAAACATCGCGGTTGTACTTTACAGCGCGACAACCAAACATTATGACCACGTTTAATGTATTCGCGTACATTCGTTGCGATCATTCTGATCATGTGTGAGAACGGCCTGTCTGGCCTGTGAAATAAACAAGCGAAACAAAAGGAAAGTCAAACTGGGACATTATAAGATCTCACAATTTTCCAGAGCTCCAGCTTGACTTTCTAAGCTTTCCTAAAAGTTTTATTTTTCCATCTACAATGAGGTGATAGCTGGGAAAAGTACAACACGCACTCGTTTGAATACAATTGTCCTATTTTAGCAATTTCCACCTAGACAATGGGCGAACAAAAACGAAACCAGTTTCAGAGAGAGTTTAGGGCCCTTTGATAGAGTTCGAACATTATTTTAGGCCGTATTTCAGTGTAATAAATCACGGTTTTATAAATAATCTGGCTTCTCACTGATGTACCGTCGACGTCATTATGCTTAGTGCCCCGCGTAACGTCCACTGGACATCCTCCCCCTCCTCCCTTAACGTCCTTAGATTTGTTCCGATCTCGTTCCTAGAACTTAATGCCCCACGTCCACACTTGGACCCCCTCCCCCCTAAACATCCAGTGGACGTTAAACGGGGCACTAAGCATTTGTCGACGGTCTCTAAATGGGCGAACGAAAAGGAAGTGATTAAAAGAAGGCATTAACGTATTTTACTCACATTTCTTTCTTCTCAAAATAATGTCCAGTCCAGTCCGCTGCTTACCACATGCCAACTGCCTTTTAAGATTTCGTTTGACGGCAGATGTATTGTCCGACAGCTAACTTAAAAAAAATTACTATGCATATTTTTTTGGGAAAAAAATGTAGTGGTTTATAGAATAGAGGAATGGAAAGACTGGAAAAATATCACCGAATCGATAACATGGAGGTTGTTAATAAACGACGAAATTACTGAAGTTAACTCGCAAATACGACATGCCGTGAAAGACAACAACAACATGAATACATCTGTAGAAGGTAAGTTTATGTATATAAACTACTATGCTGATACTTATTAGTAGAAACCAACTAGCGTCCTAACAAGAATCCTGCAATCTGATTGGCTAAGATTCTCACTATATATTCTGTTTGTTAGCGTAACAAAGCCACCAATAATTGGCAAACGCGCAATCTGATTGGTTACGCAGGACCGTCTATTTAACAATTAGACTGCGAACTCGAGGTTTCTATGGGCAGATGGTTGGCGCGCAGCCACGAGTGAACTATCAAATTCGATAGAAACCAAGAGCGAGCAAGTCTAATTGTGTTGGTATAACCAATCTAATGGTCTATTAACTTAGCGAATCGAGAAAACGATACTGACATAAAACAAAAACAAAAAGCATTTTTCTAAGAGATTTTGTCAACGTTGTCCACACGGTTTCCCGATATCAAGTTAATCGACAGCTAAGTTGGAAGAGCCGTAGCTTGGTTTTGCTCAAACAATTAGACTTCCGCTCTTGGTTTCTAGTGACTGTTGCATTGTCAGAAATCCATCCCACGCGTGCGCACTCGACACCAAATTAGAGCAATAAAAAAATGATGAGATGCTCAAACTTTTACTGTAGTTTGTATGGAAGTTTGTGTTTGAAATTATATTATGAGACGGTATTTTAACAAATCTCAATTGCCTCATTCGATTCATTTTCTAAACTATGTTGGTTACTATAAAATCGTATTATGTCAAGTTTAAACGAATAATTAAATAAAAAAGCAGACCATTGAAAGGCTCAAAGAAGAGCTCCAAAACCTCAACGGGATTAAGTTTCAGCTGGTTTTGAATACCACGCCCCGACTTGACAAACCCGAGGCGCCGGTACACGAGATAGCCACGTTCCGGAGCTCGCAAGCCGTTCTAACCGCCAGCAGCGAGATTCACAAGGAACTAGTCGAGGCACATGCGCAAATCCACAACGCTGTTCCCAGTCGCAAAAGACCCCCAGAGGACATCGAAGTACCGAGAAGATAATGGGTTGAACTTCGATGGGGTGGAACTTCGATGGGGTGGACGTGCCAACGCCAATCTCACAAATAACACGCGTGGAGAAGCAAAACATCATCTCTATCAACGTATATGGTTGGGATACGCATGAACACTACTTCACAGTCCTCCACGTCTCGAAGGAAGACTTTCCGAAGCGTGTTAACGTCTTGCCTGTAGAGTGTCCAAAGAGTGGTCTGCAACACTACAGCTGGATCAAGGATTTCAACCGCATCCTATTCAATCAGACAACCACCGAGGCTCTCCTCAATAGGCACATCCCAGAGTGCAATGACGTCAACGGCAGGGCCATCCGCATTGACATGCCTATCGACGAGAACAACAAACTCTCCTTCCAGAATTTTCACAAGCAGCTCAACGTTCGCTACATCATTTACGCCAACCTCGAGGCTTTAACCACCAAGATCGAAGGGCCCGCCCTGAACCCCGAAAAGAGCAACACGCAGAAGACAGAGGAGCACATTACCTGCGGATTCTCCTACATCGTTGTACGCTGTTACGGACACAGCGAGCCACCTGTGCTCTACCGAGGCACGGATACAATCGAGCGCTTCCTACAATGCATACGAGAGGAGGAGGTGAAGATTAGAGCCAAAAAGGCTAAGCTGCTGCGTATGTTGCGGGAAAACTGGGGGTCTTTCAACACAGCAGCTGATTGTCGCATCTGCCAGAAGCCTTTGGGTGGTAGAGACTGGGTACGGGACCACTGCCACATCACGGGTGAGTTTCGAGGCGCCGCACATACGGCCTGCAAGCTTAAATTGCGTCTCTTCCCTACAATCCCGGTCGTATTCCACAACCTACGATGGTACGACTCCCACCTACTGATGCAATCCATATCCGAGACGGAGGGAAAGATCTCCTGCATCCCGAATAATATGGAGAAATACATTTCGTTCTCACTTGGCAACCTCAAGTTCATGGACAGCACACAGTTCCTACTATCCTCCATAGACAAACTGGTGGCAAGTAAAGACCCAGAGACCTTCCAGCAGACGACGAAGCACGAGCCCAACACAGACAAGAACAAACTGCTAATGCGCAAGGGCGTCTACCCATACGAGTACATGGACACTTGGTAGAGGTTCGCAGAGACTTCTCTTCCACCGAAAAGCGTGTTCTATAGAAAGCTATCCCTAGAGGACGTATCCGACGAGGACTACGAACACGTACAAGAGCTTTGAAAGGTATTTGGTTGTGAGACGTTGGGGGACTACCACGACCTTTACCTCCGAACTGATGTGCTTCTCCTCGCAGATGTGTTTGAGGGCTTTCGTGCGACCTACATGAACAACTACAACTTGGATCCAGCTCACTACTATACGGGCTCCGGGCTCTCAAGGGATGCGCTGTTAAAGGCGACAGATGAGGAGCTCGAACTACTAACCGACTACGACATGCACCTCTTCGTTGAGAAGGGCCTGCGTGGTGGAATATCCATGGTGTCCCAGTGATACGCCAAAGCAAACAACCCAAGCATGCCTGACTTCGACCCCGAGAAACCGAAGAGACACATACTCTAACTAGACGCCAACAACCTCTATGGCTGGGCCATGAGTCAACACCTACCAACAGGAGGGTTCGAGTTGTGTACACCAACAGAACGACAGATGACCCATCGGGTAGAATGGGGCGACACATCCGGGACTTTTTCTAAGCCGCCAGCGCCAGATTCAAAAGATAATTAGTCAATCGTAACAGAGAAAACGGGGCCGAAAGCTAAAGTGCTGTTAGAAAACTCTCTGATTACGTAAAATCGACTAGCGGTATACATATGCGACACACGGCATTTCGGAGATGAAATAGTCATAAACAATTTGCGGGGATAACTAAAACTGTAGCGCAAATATTAAGCTTCTCAAATTGCAAGCGAAATTTCTGTATATTAGTAATTATTCGTATGGGGCAAAGTTAAAAAGTCGATTTTCTCGGCGAAATTTGCCTCGATCAAAATGCGACAAACGGCAAAAGTGAGATCACGGCTTCATAAAACTATATCTCTTTTTTTTGGCGCAATTTATTGAATATTTCACTTCTCAATTTCGATTTTTCCAGGCGACATGCTCAAAATGCTAATTTTTCCTTTAAAACTTCGCGCGGCAATTTCATTGATCCTCTTAGCTCCGCCTCCAAAGACAATGGAGCACACGTTGATCAGAAGCTCTATTGTAATCTGAAGTTATTAATCCACTTTGAATTTGGCGCTCGAACCTGAAGTTCAGTAAACCTAATGAGGCGACAAAACCTGTAATAATATTTGCTATGTTTGTAAATATTGTCACTGCCTCGCCTTCTACGACTCGTTTAGAGTGCTAGTATTTGAAGGAAGTTTGGCTCTGACTTAGAAGTCTTTGAGCGATTTATCCTTTTTATAAGACAAAATCGGTGGATCTGAAAATATCCTGTTAAGGTTTTGATTGTTAGCAATAAAATGCCGTGACAAAAGGTAAAACAGCCCGTGATGTTCGAGGTTTGTTGGGTAAAGCCGCTTTTCTAGGAGTGAACTGAACTTCGGCTAAGGTCTTTTCGACAAGGTCTATAGGATAGCCTCGTTCTAGAAGGCGGGATTTTAAATCTCGCTTGTGTGACTCAAAAGACGCTTGATCCGAATTAGTTCTGAGTAAGCGTAGAGTTTCTCCTTTGATAAAACCCTTTTTAACACTAATTACCTCAAAGAAACAATAGAACAGGCTAAATTCCGAGCTGTAACCTAAATATAAACAAAGGGCTTGGACTCGTACCGCAACACAGCTGCCGAACACTAAATCTGAAAAACTTATGTTTTGAGTTCGAGTAGAGTTTCAAATAAATACTTCCGTTCTACCGTAGCTTAACGTTATAGTCAATTTGATCATTCAAAATAATGATATAGCTGTTTCCGTCTATGACCCATATCTGATCGGCCGATGAAACCGAAAAGTACAGCAAATATTGAAAGCGGCTAGAGAAAATAAAACTTGGAAGCGCAAACAACCCAAATATTTAATGAAACAGGTTTAATGAAAGAGGTTTACAAAGGACCCTTCAATTTTTTTTTTAGAAGTCACATTTTCAGTGACGGCCGAGATGATAGAAACAGTATATTAAAAAATCTGGTAATTTTACCGTGTCTAATACGCACGTCGCTTTTATACGTTTTTTCTAACTCGGACACAGTGATTTTCGTAAACTTGTGAAATAGATACTAGAGTATTTAGCTCTAATATTACGCTTGAATTATATTTTGTTTTCTTTTGTGTTTGTTTGACTATTACGCTCTATTACATTTTGTTTAACGGGCTAATGAAAATCACTAATAATAAAGCTAAGGGAATTTAACTACCACTCCTCTTAAGCTTAGGGGTTTTGAAGGAGTTTATGCAGAACCTATGCCGATAATGTAACAAAATGCTGCAAATAATGATATGCCTAATGAATGTCGTCTAGTTACCGTAAGGCAGTTTTAGAACGTGTGTTTTTATCTGTGAGTAAATTGATTTTGTGGTGGGCTTTTTGGCTCTTATTGTTTGGCACTTGTTAGTAGATCTATAGAAAACACTTAACGAGCTCTGGGACTTCGTTAGTCCCATGACGACTGTGATGACAGTTGATTGACAGGCGCTTTAGCCGGTATTGGAACGAGGTATTCCCAGAAGGATTCCCTAACAGCCAATCGAAAGCGCTTTACTGAATATCTAATCAGGCGTATCATAATAATTCCCATCTCACATCTGATTAGCGACCGCAAGTGCATGTCGCCGAAAACAATAGGATTCTGCGCGATGCGACCTTACAGACGATGCGGATAAAGGTTACATCCTTGAGGTTGACCTCGAGTACCCTCGAGAAAATCATGACGCGCACAACAGCTATCCCCTTGCTTCCGAGAGAATGCAGGTGGATCGCACTTGGTTCTCGGAATATCAAACGAATCTCTTCTATAAGCTCTACAAGGGGAATGGATCCTTGAAAGCGGAGAAGCTTATGCCCAACCACCGCGATAAAGAGCGCTACGTGCTTCACTACCGCAACCTGCAGCTATACCTCCCTCTGGGCATGCGTTTGAAAAAGATCCACGGAGCCATTCGCTTCGATCAGAGCCCATGGATGGGGCCGTACATCCGAATGAACACGGAGCTACGAAAACAGGCAAAGAGCAAATTCGGGCAGGACCTCTACAAGTTAGTGAACAACTATGTCTTCGGCAAGACAATGGAGAACCTGCGCAAACGTGTAGATGTCAAGCTGGTGCGCTCTTCTTAGGGGGTCAGACTGCAGCGTCTCTTGAACAAACCCAGCTATGCCCGTTCCACGATCTTCGACAACGACCTAGTTGCAGTACATAACTACAAAAGCAGACTGCTTCTGAACCGCCCGGTACGGTTGATGTATGATTTCTACTACGGCGAGCAACAGCAGCAGTATGGGCAGCGCTGTAACCTACTCTACACAGACACTGACAGTCTCCTGCTGCATATCGAGACGGATGATGTCTATACAGATATCGGTACCCGCAAACATCTATACGATACTAGCAGCTACAACAAGGACCACCCACTGCATAGCACAGAGAACAAGAAGGTCCTCGGCAAAATGAAAGACGAATGCGGGGGCACCCGCATCGCAGAGTGCGCCGAACTACGGTCAAAGCTCTACTCAATCTTGCAAGCAGTTGAGGTGGAGATCCGGAAAGCCAAGGGGGTGTGCAAACCGGTTGTGGAACACCGCATCCGTCATGAGCAATACCAAGGGTGCCTGCTGAACAAAAAAGTGTTCCACCAGGGGATGGATATGCTTCGAAGCGAAGGGCACATGAGGTATGGTATCCATATAAACAAGATTTCTCTCTCACCATTCGACAATAAGCGCTGGATTTCTAAAAACGGGAGGCACCACGAGCACTTCTTCCCGGAGAAATCATCGCTTAGGCGCACCCACGGAGTCCAAATAGTACAGCACTGGTTGGTCCTTTGAGATCACGGCCCGCGAAATGCTATACATCTCCAGACTCCATAAAGGGTCAGTAGCCCTGCGCCGTTCACTACCTTCTAGCTCGCCAGGGGCGTACGGATACCTCACCAACGCATCGAACGGCAGCCGCTCTTCCGTGAAGCCCACAGCACTTTGGTATGACGGGGGAGAAATCTCAACGGAAGCCTCCTCCACCGTTTTGGTAGGGGCTTTTCCGATTAACTGGATCACCTCGCTGTTCATAGCTTGGAGCACAGCAGGTAGCCTCTTGACCCATACCATGGAACGTTCCGCTGCGGCTCCCAGCACAAACTCCTGTGCGTACTGATAATAAAAATAATAATAATAATAATAATAGGCCATATTTATATAGCGCCATATACCACAGAATGGCGCTTTACATTTTACTGACATATCCCGTCACTGAATTTTTCGGACTGCTGTTAGGGCGCCAATGGCTGCCACGCAGTTTACAATGTTGAGTGTGTGTTTAGTACAATGGCCAGGCTGCTGTACCTGGTGACAATCCCCTTCACAGGTTCGTTCACGTCCCCTTCAAATACTGGTTAGAAGTAGAAGGAGACAAGGCCAACGGCTTATAAACGTCCCTGCCCAAGGACGCGGCCAGGTTCGAACACCCGATCTCCCGCACTCTAAACCGTGCTCTACCAACTGAGCTAACCAGTGAGCTAACCAGTGAGACCTCTCGGCTAGAGTGCAGTTGGCTCGTTCGACAATGCTCTGGCCCGAAGGTTGCCGGCCTCACTACGGCAAATTTCCGTGCTATGCTTACCAGCCAGGGGAGAGACCTGACCCATGAACTCACGCCCTGGGTCCACTTGGAGGAGCTTAGGCCAAGACAAAGTTCGGCTGTAGATGGGGTCAAATGCAGTCGCAACATTATATTGTCCTTGCTTCGCAGGAGTTCAGCGTCTTTGTAGCGAGAAGCGACGTCTACCACCACCAAGGCATACTTATACGTTCGACGCCTATAGGTGTCGTAGGTGTCGTGCGGTAGAAAAAGTAAGTCAGCCTGGTGAACTTTATTCGGCTTGGAGACAGTATAGTACGGTATTGGGACATAGCGAGGCGGCGATAAGTAGATCTGCCACAGGGCCTGTTTCTCCAACCAACCCCTAGCCGCCTCTTTAGAAACGTGTGCAGCTGCTGCGAGTTTTCCCACAGCTTCGTCTTCGTCTTTACCGTTTGGGTTGTCGGAGGATCTGCTGTAATGCGGTCTGGTTGTGTGTGGATTTCCACTGGCTCCGACATCTTGTATCTCCACTGACTGTAACGGTTTAATTGCGGTGGTTTGAGGGGGGACTATATGGTTTACTACGTGGAACATAGCACTTTCTAGTGCTACAAAGCGACCTGCACGTAGAGACAACAAGCATCTCGTTGCGAACTAGATGGTCGTCTTGTAGGTCCTCTAACAGTGTTTGCTGGTCGTCTATTGGAACTAGGTACGCGACTGCGCGAGTTGCTAGACGTAAAGCACCATTAACTAGACTGCCTGTTACCTTCCGTGCTACAACTGCTTGATACCTGTTGTGATACTTTGTTACATCCTTCTCAAACAGTCTAGCCACGTCTCCTAGCGAAAGGTCATGACCTAAATACTCTTTCGAGGTCCCTGTTGCAGCCAAAATGGAGTAGGCTTCTCTACGACTAGCACTCTCACTCTCACCCTGTGGCACACAATTAGGTGGTGGGGGGTCCCATAATATCTTCACCGAGCAATTCCTTTAAGCTGTCGTCCTCCATCTTTAGTGCCGATGTATGCCAAAGGCGCCGGAATATCTAACACTGTGGCGAAAGTATGTCGCAAGCAAAAGCATATGCGAGCAAATCTATGGGCTCGGAGCTCCGACACCAACAGCTGTTTCTCATCCGGTTCCAAACCCGCACCAAAGTCCTCGAAGATCTTTTTAGTATCTACGGTAGATGCGATGTGGAAGTTGACGACGGCTGCGCAGTTCTCACGGAATGGCTTACAGATGCTCGTCAGCTGCAGTGTTAATACCCAAACGGAGATCCCGATATGGCGCGCCGAAAAGGCGAGATCACCAGTTTATCCGTCCGCCTCTTGACGTCTTTTGACGCCGCACAATTATCCAAGACAAGGTTCCAGCCCAAAAGGTGGCACATAAGTGTAGTGCAGCATCGATAGCGTTTTCCGGGGGTTGGACGATATAGAAGTGAGGGTCTCTCACAACGAAACCTCTGTAGGTTTTGTTATATGGGTACGTGGGGCCAATCAAAACTATGTAATTGAACTTACCACGGAACGGCCCTCGCAGCTGCTCCATGAGGAATGCCGTTTTTCCACAGTTCGTGTGGCCAACGATCAAAGCGTTGAAGGGTATGTGTTCCACTAGGGCAGCCACTAGTATGCTACACTCTGTAGAGTCCCGTTCAATATCATCAACTGTGCATCCGCCAGGAAGTAGATGTGCATGTTTACATTGCCAGAACCCCCACTCCGATGTACTCGAAGCTGGATATATTTACAGCCACCCACTTGACCTAGCCCATCGCTGTGGACGTCTGAGTCTTTTGGAGTACGACAGTCGACAAGTACGACGAATCTGTTTTCATAGAACTTTCTTTGGGATCATATCCGTTGTGCCGGCACCACCACCGAATCACCCTCTCGCAGTCTCCCAGAAGTCATGCGATAGCTGGCCAGCTTGGAACAAGCAGTTGACAACACCATTAACATCGATTTCGATCTTAGTAATCCCAGGATTGGTGAATTTCTCACTATCACGTGCCCATGCGGCGTAGGGTTCGATGAATAGGAGCAGAAGCCCAGTAAAGGAGCGGCGCTGGACGTGGGTGGTCTCTGAGATCAGCGTTTCTGTTGCTCAATTTACCGTAACGGACTTGAAGTGGGTGGCGTGATTATACAAGAAGGCAGTGCCTGTGGAGAAAGCATTCAAGGCCTCCGCAGCGTCTTCGATGACTTCATATTCCAGCTGGATGTTAGTAAGCTTATACGTGCCCACCTTCGTGGGATCGGAGCTCACCACGACATCCTTTGCGGGTGATAGTGTCAGCTCGAAGGAGAGAATGTCCTCCAGGGCATAGTGGTACAGGATACCGTGTTTCGCGACCGCCTCGAAGTCAAGTGGTATTCGGTACTTTGTTTCATACACGGCTATGTTGTCAGCTGTGTTCGAGGTATCCTTTTCACCAGCCCCAGAGCGGAGCTTGTTCACGTTCTCAGACTGAATACCCTGCCGCACACGGGCCTCGCGTTCATTGTAGGCGAGGAATAGATCGGCATAGACTTGGAGTAGGTCGGGCCGCGTGACGTCTTCGAGCACCTCTAAGCCCATTTTTGTGACTCTGCGCGAAATCAAAGCGCGACCAACATTGTTGACCACGAGGTTGTTAGCGGACTCCCAGACAGCCCTACGGTGCCCCAGAGTGCTAGGCTACCCGGAACAAGTGCGATATCTTTCTCTAGCGTCGGAACCTCGATGCGGAGCGTTTCGCCAGGCTCCGTGCTTGAAGGGTTGAAATTCCTGCGGTACAACATGCGCTTCGCCTTGAGGGCGCGAATCACATGTGGGGTACGTGGTGGATCGAGCTTCGATGTAATCATGTTGGAGTGATACGCCAGAGACGATAAGCTTCAATATGGACGTTGAGGTAGACCCAACTGAGAATCGGAGCACAGATACAGACCCAGATGAGACAGACAACCCTTTCCCTACTGTCCCAGGTGGGGCCTCTGGTGGTGGTGAGGAAATCCCCAGGAGCCACCGTGACTATATCAAAGAACGTGCTCGCCCGAAGGATCAGGCTGAGACATCGTTCATCGAGATGGCGAAGGGTATCGTCTTCACCGATCGAATCACGAGAAGCACGAGTGAAGATATGCTCCAGAAGATCAGGAGGCTTCCCTGGTGAAAATCTTTCAAAGATCTTACTAAGATCTTTAAGGATCCTCATAAAGATCTTCAAAGGATCTTGGTAAAGATCTTTGAAGATCTTGATGAGGATCCTTAAAGATCTTTAAGGATCTTGTAAAGATCTTGTAAAGATCTTCAAAGATCTTCAAAGATCCTCAAAGATCCGCAAAGATCCTTTACAGATCCTCAAGGATGTTGCAAAGATCCTCAAGGATATTGCAAAGATAAACAAGGAGACTAGGATCCTTGAGGATTGTGTTAGGATCCTTGAGGATTGTTCCAGGATCCTTGAGGGTTGTTCCAGGATCCTTGAAGATACTTTCAGGATCCTTGAGGATTGTCCCAGGATCCTTGAGGATTGTTCCAGGATCCTTGAGGATTGTTCCAGGATCCTTGAGGATTGTTCCAGCATCCTTGAGGATTGTTTCAGGATCCTTGAGGATTGTTCCAGGATCCTTGAAGATACTTTCAGGATCCTTGAGGATTGTTCCAGGATCCTTGAGGATAATTCCAGGATCGTTTAAGGATTGTTACAGGATCCTTGAGATTATTTTAGGATCCTTGAGAATTGTTTCAGGATCCTTAAGGATTGTTCCAGGTTCCTTGAGGATTATTTTAGGATCCTCAGAGTCTGGAACAACTCTCAAGAATCTTTTACAATGTTAATTAAGTTACACTGTATCTACTTTGAGGATTACTTCATGATTCTCTAGGGAGGCAATTCACAATTATTATGAGTGTTTGTTTAATAACACATGTATACACATAAACAGGGCTGTCGTTAGAAGCCAGCTACTGGTAATTATCGCCAGCAATGTATATGATGATGATTGTCGGCTACTGAGTTGTAGCTTATTGCACAAAAAGACCAGCTACGTGTACAAGTAGCTCAGTTGTCCAGCAACTTAAAAATGCAAAGACAGCCCTGCATAAAGGAAACCAGATAGTGATCAGAAACTCAATGAAACAGAAATGAAGATGTTTAGTAACAGTCAGTCCCTTTACTGTAACTGTATAGTATGAAATTGAATTTCTTTTACCATATTTTATCAATTACTGTAATGCAAATGCCCCTTTGATGACATCAGGAGGTAGTATTAGAGTTGTGTTTGCATCTCATGCAGACTAATAAAACTTTGAAACAATTACCAATAAAAAGGAAATACAAGGAATGCAGTTACATGTATTTGTTTTAATTCATACAAAGGTACATGTAGGTACAGTCATGTAATTTTACAATGCCTTACTTTCATATTTGATTATTGCATGCAGACAAACATCTAACTGCCAGCAGCTTGTATAAATAATTTATTGGCACCTGGTAATAAACTGCCCTGTTTCTACACTGCAACAACTAAGTACATAATAGTCTACATGCACATACAGTGTATGCTGTACTACATTGTACATTGCATTTATAATGTTACTGTTACAGCTACATGTACATGTATTTTAAAAATATTGTCCCAATTTGACTAAAGCCTACGTGACCAGACTGAAAGGGAAATGGATAGTAGATTTAGATTCTAAAATCATGTCATACGAGGAGCTGGTGTGGTGCAGTGCAGGTTATGCTCTTCGTATTTCACCTCTGTGACTCTGGTTCAATCTGCAGACATAGTGCCAATTATGTGAGTTGAGTTTGTTGGTATCTCGCCCAAGGTTGCTCAATTACAATTCGATACATGGTTTAGCCAGGACCTGAATTTGATCAGCCCCTATGGTAGTTTCAGGTCTCATTAGAATTTCAGAGAGAGAGAGAGTTTTTGCTTGTTTGATTTAAAATTAATTTGTACATGTATTTGACAGTAATATTGGCCTTCAACCAATTTTCTCACTTTTGGTCTGGTCACAACAGGCACATTTTTTTAAATACATTTGTAGCTGTATGTATAAAATAAGCATGTGTGCACTTCCAATTTGGGGTTCCTAAAAATATGGACAGGAATTGCTCAACATACATGTATACCGAAATTGCCATTTGTCACACTTTGAGGGAGGATGTTTACATGTTGTGGTTATCACATTGGCTTTGCTGACATAATGTATGGGTTCAACACCCATAAAACCTAAGCATTATTTTTTCTTATTTACCTGTGAACCCTAGCACTAGGCGAGTGAGAACTTGTTGTTTACATTTACCTGTGTTTGAAATAGTTGGGGTGAGTTTTATGGTGTGGGACAGGGCTTGAAGTCCCCGGGGGGTTACTCCTGTTTGTGACATATTATGTATGTGCCGCAGGGGTGGGTCAGGGTTTTGAGCTCAGTTGGGCAGGTAGGGTCAGGGTTTTGACCTGATTTGGGCAGATCAGGGTCAGGTTTGAGTTTAATTTGGGTGCAGTCTGGGTCGGGGTTCAGTATTTGTTAGGCAGTTAGGAACAGGCGAACAATTTATTTCACAGGGCTTATTTGTTTTTAAAGGGAGCAATCAGGGTTTTGGAGCTCGGATTTTGGGTCAAACAGGGTCAGAGTTTGAGCCTCTTGGCCTCGCCATACATACCCATTTTTTCATGTAAGTACCCCCCCAGGTTGAAGCCAAGGCAGGCATTTAAACATGTGAATGCCTGCATGCAGCAGGATCTCACCCGTTACAAGGAGTGTCTATCTGTATTGGATTTGTGAAGCCTCGAAATCCAAGCTGATCTATTTTTAGCGAGATCATTGTTGCCGCAATATTTCATTAGATGCGGTTAATCCTTTGAGGTCGATCTACTGAATGGATACCAGCTTCAGAACACGGTTTGAGTTTTAGTGATTCATTGGTTGTTCAATATTTAACCTGTGGTAACCAATTTAAAAATGTCATACTTTTGTGCAGGAATAATTATCTATTAAAAATAGACCAGTTAGAATTTCAATTGCAGTTTCACAGGGCAAGTATGAAAGGTAATGGCTCCTGCATGCAGTTTATACATATAAAAGGTACAAAAGGTTAGGGTAACAATCTAGCTTAGGGACAGGCAAAAACTAACAGACATCATGCAATGACATGATTTTACTAATTTAACCCATAAAATAGATATTTAGACTAATAGATACAATCACATCGAAATTCCATTGTTTTCTTTTGTTTCTACTTGACTATTAGATATTGTCTATTAATTTTTGTTTCACAGGTTAAGTAGAACCAATTGCACTCTAGCAACCTTAGTTTAGTTTAGCTACATTTGTTCATGTATAGGCTGGTTTTCTATTTAAAAAATAAAATTAGTGTTCAAGTGATTATAATTTTCACTCACTACTTGGCAGCTACAATGTAGTTTAGTTTTCCCTGTTTAGCCTTCTTTTGTAATGGTTAGCTTCTGACCTACAAGTACAAGCTCATGTCCTGCAAAAAAGAATAACCAATTTAAATAAAACCTAGAATATTTACCACTTTAGACTTTAGTCGTCTAAAGTTACAGTTGTATAATTTGTAAATTATAGGAGTCTGTTCTTACTCGCATTCGAACGAATTCAAATATGCACTCAACGCTTTACAACACAAGAAATGATCGGCAGAGACTGTGCTTAACATAACCCTTCAATTTGTACACAAAATATGCATTTTATTCCAAGCTAACCTCTACGGAAGTCATCACTGCTAGATGTTCAAATTAACGAACAGTTTTATTGAGAATAATTTGAAGATGAACAGATGCATGTTCCTGTATGAATGTTCGAGAAGCATTCTATCACATTTTATAAAGCGACCAACATTATAGTAAGCAAATTAATTAACTGGATTTCTAGAAAAACCTTTTGTGTAGTGTATTTATCATAATTTGAATGCACAACATCGTGAAACGTTTTATACTGCTCACCTTCTCCATATATTTCTTCAGAAATTCATCTCATTCAGGACTGATAATGTCTTTCAGTTGAAGCTGTTATTATTATCTTTCCATCTAACAAATTTTGTTCTTGAAATACGGTTGAATTGACCTTTTGAGAGAGCTTCTAAAACCTCCAACGAAACGAACTTCTGCTGTTCTGGCGCCTGATTCAAATCTGTTCCCTGGAGGCCTGGTTACCAAATATGGATAAACTCGGTCCTAGTCTTACTCTAACGTGGACAATCAATAAATGTCAGTAAAACAACATTTTGAAAGAGGTGGACAGAAATACTTCGCTAATTGAACACTGGAATTTATTTTTTGAACAATTGCCAGTCAAATCGGTGAGTAATATTCTAGTGATTAGACTAAAACAACCAGAGAATATATATGTTTTCTTATGAAGTCATCTTTAAGACTATTGTAGCGTTTAATTATAATAAAATATACATTAACATAGGTTATTTAATTATGTATGTGTCTTTAATTATTTCATGGAAACAAAAGTACAATCAAGTCTCAGTGCAGTCCATCGAGTCCGATCTGCACTGTGACTATTAAATTGTCTATCAATTCCAAACCTCAAGGATCTTATGTAAGGCTCCTGCCTTTAGAATATAATCATGTATTCGACCTGCAAATCCTGGAATCCTGGTTCAGGACTTTGATGAAATTCTCAAGGATCTTGAAACGTCCTGTCTTTAGAATATAATTATTCCTGCCAGGATCTTGCCTAAATCCTGACAGGATCCTGGCTAAATCCTTAAGGATCTTACAAGGATCCTGTCCTTACAAGAAATTATTTCCTGCAAGGTCCTGACAGGATCCTGGATAAATCCTTGAGGATCTTACAAGGATCATGTCCTAATACAAGAAATTATTTCCTGCAAGGATCTATTTGAGGATCTTGCCAAGGATTAAGCCTCAATGATCTTAACAGGATCTTTGAAAGATCCTCATGGATCTTCAAAGATCTTTGTAATGATCTTTAAAGAACTTGTCAAGGAAAACCTCAAGGATCTTTGCAGGATCTTTGAAAAATCCTCATGGATCTTCAAAGATCTTTGTAATGATCTTTAAAGAACTTATCAAGGAAAGCTTCAAGGATCTTTGCAGGATCTTTGAAAAATCCTCATGGATCTTCAAAGATCTTTGTAATGATCTTTAAAGAACTTGTCAAGGAAAGCTTCAAGGATCTTTGCAGGATCTTTGAAAAATCCTCATGGATCTTCAAAGATCTTTGTCAAGATCTTTAAAGAACTTGTCAAGGAAAGCTTCAAGGATCTTTGCAGGATCTTTGAAAAATCCTCATGGATCTTCAAAGATCTTTGTAAAGATCTTTAAAGAACTTGTCAAGGAAAGCTTCAAGGATCTTTGCAGGATCTTTGAAAAATCCTCATGGATCTTCAAAGATCTTTGTCAAGATCTTTAAAGAACTTGTCAAGGAAACCCTTGAGGATCTTTGCAGGATCTTGGAAAAATCCTCATGGATCTTCAAAGATCTTTGTCAAGATCTTTGAGGATCTTGCCAAGAACAGCCTTGAAGATCTTTCAATGATCTTTGAAAGATCCTTGCAGGATCCTGATAAGATCTTAGCAGTTAAGGATCTTTGCAGGAATTTTGAAAGATCCTTGAAGGATCTTTGAAGGATCCTCATCTACAAAGATCTTTAGCAGGTCTTTGAGGATCCTTCAAGATCTTTGAGGATCTTGCAAGGTTTTTCACCAGGGTTTACCTAGTCGTAGGTAGAATTGGTACGCTAGAGGTATCTACTATGTAGGATGGTAGTGGTAGAATCTCCATCCACGTGATGGGTGGCAAAGAGAAGCCTATCCCTTTGACCACTACTAAGGGGGAGAGATACATGAGGATTGGGAAGGACCTCAAAAGGGTTATTGGCTCCACCAGAGAAGAGGCTGATCTCGAAGTCGAACAAGCGTGGCAACAGCTCGAAGAACGACGCGCACGAAGTGAAAAAATGCTTGGAGACCCCGCATCGACGGGAACCAGAGAGAGTCGCCAAGGCTATTGAAAATGGGTTGAAGGCGATTGGGAAAAAGCTGGGTCAGATTCTCCCAGGGATGATTGGGGCTATTGCCAGCTTCGTCTTCCGCCGTCGGGGTCGTTTTCCGGTGTCGTGTTCCGAGGTCGGTTTCCACGATCATCTCCTCAAGCATTTTACGAAACTCGATCTGGGTGGTCTGAGCCATCCCACTGTTGCCTGCAATGGGCGAACGCATGTTAACTTGAGCCCAGAGAACTGAATAGATGAAGGCCTAAACGGAACGATCAAGTCTCCCCAACCCTGACATCGTGAGGCCCTCCCCTGCAGCTGTTACGAACCAGTCGTATTGCCCTGCGGCATCATTGCGAATGAACGACACGAGGTCGCCAATGTTTGACTTTCCACCCTCATCAGAAACCCGCCGGCCAATTGAACCCGGATACTCATTCGCACTCGTATCATATAGGCGATCTTTGTGGACATTCTCATATCCTGAAGGAGCTAACACGAAAATGTCACCCAGACCATGGTTCCGGCAACCCTTCTACTGAAAGTCTGGTGTGCGTGATAGCCCAAACTCGGTGCATAAATTCTCGAAAGCAGCTTTGTCGTAGGAATTTGCCGTTTGGTTGAAAGCTGTGTCACTTGGGAGAGGTACTGACGTTTTTAAGCCTCCAAGTTCAGATAACACCCTCCGTATTGTGAAATATACGTGAAAATGAGGGAAGCCTTGGATCACAAGTGGGAAGCTCTCGAATGCAGGGTCAGCTAGTGACACACCACAACCCGAGGTTGCGCACCACACTGCGAAATTAAGCTGTTGTGGCCAATAATTGTACGACGGAGCTCCTAACCATTCCTCGCCTCTTTTGCCGTCTTGTGCGTGACAACAGTCTCCTTAAAGACGTCGTGAACTTATGTCTCGGACCACTTACCTGGCGCCACATGTTTCATCAGGATAGGGCCGAAGGACACTGGAGTTGCAATTATATTGAATGTGACATGCCCTACGTCAGACCGTACGGTCTACTTTGACCAACCCCTTGAGATCCAGAATATTTCGATAGTTGAGGCCACTCTCGAGAACAGTTGGTGGAATCTGACCGAAAATGCGACTTTCTGGTGGTTTATGGAGGGGGGAAATAACGAACCTGAGGTGAGAAACGGACACATTATCACCGCAGGGCACCATGATATAGCAATCATTCAACCATACTTCAAGCCCGCAATTGATACTGGCATCGTAAAATTCGTGAAACCACTACCGATCCGATTCAGTAAATATTTGTGTACGTTATTATGCGTTAAGGTTAAAATAATGAAGAGGGGAGGGGCGTATCGCTCAAAGTGGGTAACCACGAACTGGTGCTTAAAGATACCCACACAGTGTATGTCCACTGCGATATCGTTGATTCCGGCTTCTCGCTACTTGCTGGAAAGCCGTCGAAAGTCTTGGCTAGCTTAGAGATCCGAGGTGAGAGGTTCGCAAAAGCAACATATTCTCCAAGAAACCCCCTAGCCGTCCGAGTCCAAGGGGGGGCAATGCGGAGCAGCCTTCGCCTGACAGTTCGCGATGAGAAAGGTAGCATCGTAGACTTCCGCGGTCAACCTCTACGTTTCGTGTTGAAGCTTGAGGTGTGAAAACATTAGCATTGCGGAACGCTATGGCAAGCGATAGTATTTACCCTTCACTCTCTGGCGTCGAAGCCGGGGCTGGAGATTTACAGCTTTCGACTACAGAAAGTTTGTGACACACTTGTCAGTCTCGAAACCCAAGTCAAACAATACGAGGGAGTTCGTGAAATATACTCCGGGGCCCGAGATATCGTCCACGGGGTCGCTGTGGCCACAGGGAGCCTCTCTGTTGTGTTATCAGCCAGCGGTTTGGCGTCCTCGCTTTCAGGCCTTTGTACTGTTATCGGACTTCCACTTGGGGCCGTTGGGGTCTATTAGGTAAAGTCTATGCCTCTACCGCGGTCGCCGCTAAGAAACTAGGGCTACACGTTTCTAAGCATGAAAAAACATGGATGTTGGGGAAGGTGAAAGTGAATAATATTAGCGACCTTGTCTCGAAAGCCCTACACGACGGAAGTATTTCTGCCGAAGAGTTCGCTTTAAAAATTGGCGAAGCCGACAAGTACGAGAGTCTGAAGCTCGAAATTCGACAGGAGACTCGACAAGATAGTGCCCAAAAAAACACAGAACAAATTCGAGCCGAGCTTCGACGCGAAAAAAGGGCAAAACTAGGAAGCCTGGTGGAGTAAAAATCGATATTTCTTTCGAAATGAAGCCAGCGAGGAATTTATTTACCCATTGTCAAAGAACGGCTGTCTGGTTCGTATGCAAATTAACGTCACGCTTGTTTCTTCGCAACCGGGTCACGGCGATTGCATAAGCCAGCCAGACATAAATATAGTTTTCGACGGTAGAACTTTCGTCTAGCACATGTGGCCTCGCAGTTCGGCGCTGGGCTTGAGAAAAGGGGAGCCTCTCAAGTCTAGAGTTCGAGTCTGGCGGACCACATGTGGTAGACCGGCTGGTGTGAGGTAAAAAGCTCTCCGCTTCACACCAGTCGTAGCGCGTCTGTCGATGTGGCAGAAATATATATATATATATATGGCGGCCAGAGTCAAGTGAGACCTGTGTGAGAACCCGATGTGGTCAGAAACCAAACAAAGAAAATAAACGTCAGAGTCGAATGAGACCAGTACGAGTGCCCAATGGAGGCCAAACAAAGAAGTTGGGCCCGGCAAACAAAAAGCAAAAACCTCTCTAGGGACGAAAATGGGGTTGGCGGGCCCGCTGGGGGGTGGAGGCTGGCTATCCTAAGGGTCCCCGGGAAAGAAAGAGTGATGGCGGGCGCCGTTGGGTAGAAATACAATTGGCAAATTCTTTACCTACGCGAACGCGCCGTGAGGTAGATTAACAATCGCCAATTATTTGTCTACGTGAACGCTCATGTGCTTGATATATAGGGGATACCCGTGTGGTAGCGGACGGAGTGCTCGCCGCGCCCCCAGGACCTTCGCTGCGCCAGAACTCGGGGAGACCTCGTGGGAACTCTTTCCCCCGAGAGACCAGAATTTCCATGAAATTTATAAAAATCAACCCGAATTGATAGATGATTTGCTCCAAAACAAGACTTGGTTTGCGAAATTGGGCTCAAACCTGGCCACGGTAGCGCCGCACATCTCCCTTACGTCATGTACGTGAGTGGCCCCCTGGAGTTTGAAATACCACTCCTTAGAGTTTGTAATTTCACTATTACGTTGAAATACTACTACTCTTAGCCAATCAGATTGCAGAAATTTCTTAGGTCATGTTATAAGTAGTTATTATAGTTCATCACTAAATTCTCACCGATCCTGATTGGGAGAAATCGATCACGTGGTGTGATAGTTGAACATATATTGAATATATACCGGAGGCATTATTATATGGCGTTATTACGACCGATTTCAACTATTTTTAATGTAGTTTCAGTGCCTCTCAATTTCATTTTCATCTTATCTTACGCTGATCAAGATTCGCCAAACAGCTTCGACGCGACATTATTAACAGAGGGTCAAAGAGGAAATATCAGACTAGATATTTCACTCAAAAAGCCACTGAAGGAGATGTCTTTGTGTCATTGGCTTTTGTCCAACAACGGTTCAATGGAGTTGTTTGTGGTGTATCAACACTTCAGACTGTCATCATCGAACATAACAAGGTAAATACCAGATTCTTTTTTTTTCTTATAAACTCATTAACTCTTTGTCGTCCGATCGTGTGTGAGCTCAATTGGTGAAATCCTGAGTGCTAACTAAACCCTCCCCCCACAGTTCCAGTTTGGCTAGCCCGGGGTAATTAAATACTGCTGACTTGTTAAGCCAAGGGCTCAAACTTTCCCCACAATGCCATTCGGGAGAATTCTACGTACTGGCCGACGGTAGGTATGGCTGCTTCGGTAGGGTTTCCAATGAAATGTGCTCTAATTTTGGAGAAAAATGCCACTGGCTTGAAGACATCATTAAGTCTGAGAATGGCTGAAAAGTACTTGGTTTGCTTTTAGTAGGCCTTGTGAGGTGATTTCATAGGGTTTTTCCGTTGTGTTTGTGCTTTCAGACACAGGAAAAATTCTTCAATGAAAACCTTAAAATCCTGCAGTTGGCATTCTTTTACCCCTGCTCGACCTATTAGGATGTGTTTTTGTCACTTTAAAGCAACGGCTTGAGTGCAAATCACCGCTCTTGGTTGTAGGGGGGACCCCTTGTGATCTTTTTGTCCATTACCCATCATGCAATTGTAGGTGGGAGCAGGAAAATGTGGTCGAGTGAAATGCAGTGTAAACATCGGCGTGGTTCACAGTCGTTTGGTGTGTTTTGTGAAAACAAACCTGCTGGTTGGAAAGATTAAACAAGGTACTGTAACGACTGAGTGGTTATTTTGTGTTTGCTCTTGATTTAAAGTGCAAATGGGAAGGTTTTTTTGAGCCGATTTTCAGCTCCTCGAAATTCGTGAAAATCGAAGAAACGAAACAATCGCCAAAACAAATGGGCGGGATGAGGGGATGGTTGAAAATTCAAACAAATAGGATCAGTGGTTGGCGTATTATACTGGGATACTACCCTGTTTATTTTAATTAATTCTGATGAAAACCGGAAGCGGAGTGAATTGTGACGTGCGGAGACTTTAAAGTCTCCTTTTTACAGGGCCGGACGACAAAGAGTTAATAGGTCATTACGGAGCCAGCCAATCCTGTGCGCTGCCCATTTTGATAAAAAGCGTAAATATTGAAATTTGACGCTACAATTTACGTCACGAACATGCGCAGTGTGCAGAAAAACAGGTCCCGTAATGGTGAGATGGTATGTATGTATCAAGACAGGAGTTTTACCCCTAGAAATATGTCTACGTAACGACCTCTGTATACTACAGTACAGAACTCATTAGATATTCAGTCCGTAGTAGATAGACACTTGCGTTAATTTGTTTGATACATAACTCATTACTAAAACATCAGTGCCTGTATATCTGATACAACACTGATTAATAACATATCAGTGTTGTATCAGATATACAGATACTGATTAATTTTACATCAACATCTGTATCACTGATCCGTGAATCTGAAAATGACCCGTGTATTTGTGGACAGAGAAACTCTTGTCTCAATTTAGAATGCCTTGGTAAAGCCTCGTTTGAGTAACTGTAGTGAGGTATGGGATACCCTCGCCCAAGGTCTTTCAAATAGATTACAAAAGCTCCAAAATAGGTCTGCACGAGTAATCATGAATATGAGTAATGATACTCCCCACCTGGAGGCACTAGGTGCCTTAGGTTGGGATAATCTTGAAACTCGGCGAGCTCGGTCAAAAGCCAAACAAATGTATAAAGTCCTGAACGGACTGGCTCCGGACTGTCTTGCATATCTCTTTTTAAGTAAAAAATATATTACAGACTATAACCTGAGGGGTTCTTCTACCTCACTGCAGTTACCTCTACCAAGAACTGAACAACTTAAGAAAAGCTTTTGTTTCAATGGAGCCAAACTATGGAATTCGTTACCAGAAGATTTACGAAATTGTCATTATCTATCAATATTTGATAATTGAATTGACGCTCACTGCTTCTGTAACTCAACTTAAATATTTTTATTATTATTAGTTCTACTTTTCTTATATACTTTTATATTGTAAATTGTAACAGTATTAAAATTAGTATTAGTATTAGAATTTTTATATTTAGAATTAGCAATGATCAATTATTTTTGTAATTAGTAATTTTTTAGTTCTTAGAGTATTGTAACCACACGCCCCTTGTGGAAATCAGCGAATGTTGACGGAGCAAGCGTATATAAAATAAAGTTTACTACTACTACTACTGATGCTGAGACACTTGTATCACTGATACAGACACTGATGACGTAATATTCAGCTCTTTATCTTTTCTAACAAACACACAAACACTATGCTAGCAGCGTCTGCTGGAGGGATGTCTCATAACCGATCATAACCGATCACTTCCCCTACCCAGAGGTAAAATATGTCGATGTAAAACTCTTGATTTGATACATACATACTACCCTTCCCAGTAAACTGCGACACCCGATTTATTTTACGGCCCACATGACGTGAATATTCTGTACTTATTTCTGTACTTATTTCTGTACTTATTTTATTTCATCTAAACTTGATTACTGTAACTCGCTGTTATCAGGTTTGGCAAGGGCCTTAATGAAGAGAATACAGTATGTTCAAAACTCGTCTGCACGACTTCTCACGTACTCACGCAAATATGAACATATCAGTCCTATTATGAAGGAATTGCACTGGTTGCCCGTAGCAGAGAGGGATGACTTTAAGGTTTTACTACTGACATTTAAGGCTTTAAATAATATGGCACCTTTTTATCTTAATGAACTCCATAACTCCATATGTTCCGAAACGGTCACTAAGCTCTGCTACCAAAAATTATTTAGTTATTCCTAAGTACAATTTAGAGTCCTATGGTCGCAGAGCTTTTTCAGTTATGGTGCCGTCCTTATGGAATAATCTACCAGAAAACATAAGGATTCAATCTTTGACTGATTTTAAAAGTTCCATTAAAACATTTTTTTTTATTTTTTTTTATTCGTATGTTTATATATATAGATATATTTTTAATCTTATCATAGTTAACTACATCAGTGGTTATAGTTTTAATATGTTTTTACAGAATGTAAAGCGCTTTTGGATTTTCGAAGAAACAGCGCTATATAAATCTATTATTATTATTATTATTATTATTACTACGGATTACTGTTTGGCATATCGCCGGGTAGAATTTTTTGTTGGCGGCAGCCAGTATGATTGTAGACAAGTTTCGACTGCCTTGTTGATTTCAAAGTCTATAAATCTCTGAGAGAAATATGCTTCTCGCTCTTCTTTAAGTTCTGGAGTTTATCACTAAACGTATTTGAAGAACCACATAACGTGGTTTAACTTTTTAGGTAAATGGAGGCAATATTTTGCCAATTCATCTGAGATATTTTAAGATTTAAGATGGTAGTTAATATTTTAAGATTTCTTAGTCAGTCGTTCTGCCGTTTTGAAATCTCAAACTTGTCTACAATATAATGTGTCATTCTACTGTCTACAACGAGGCATTCTTTGTCTACAATGTAGAACAACACCTCGCTTTTCTCAGGCCGCCACACAAAAATCTTTACCGGGGGTATACCAAACATTGATCACGTGTTACAGACCATTCACATCACGGGGGCCGTAAGAAAACTTGGGGTGTCGCAGTTTACTGGGAAGAGTAGTACCATCTCACCATTACGGGACCTGTTTATATGCACACTGCGCATGTCCGCATGTCCAAACTTTAATATTTACGCTTTTTTATCAAAATATCAGAAAATTGTTACATTTTAGACAGTATTCGTGTCCGTGTTGTCTGCACATCTCTAACATCCCATAAACACGAGTCTCCCCCACCTCCCCCCCCCCCTCGAAGAATATTTACAATAGAGACGCAGCCAGGACGGCAACGTCCAGAACGACCGCGAGAAACAATGAAGTGAATGACATAATACAACAACTTCATGTGAAATGCATTTAGTCTCCTCATTTTTGCCGTTTTCTGCAAAATTAATACAACTTGAAAAGTACAAGTTGTACGTTTAGTAGAGAACGCGAACGGAAGAAAGTATTTATTAATTGTTCTGTTTTTCGGTCGGTCTTAAGCCGGCGCCATACTCATTCTGATCTTCGAAAGCAGGAGCTCCTGTCGAATGTCTACAAGTTCAAAGAAATAAAACGAGAATTAAATAGCCCACTTCCGCGATATGATTTACTTGTCACGCACAAAGGTTTCAATACGAGGCCCCGTGCTAAATTAAATTTATTCTTTTCACAGAGAAAAGAAAAAAATAATTTAGCACGGAGCCTCGTATTGAAACCTTTGTGCGTGAGTAAACCATATCGCGGAAGTGGGCTATTAAGACCCGAATATACTTAGCTTGTACTGACATGTGTTACCTAATTCAGATCATATGACAGCTCACCAGAGGATTCAGTGCTTCGTTTTCGAGATCTACAAATTTATACATTAGGCCTCTTGGGATACAAAAACAAATATTCAAAGGAAATTAAAGTCAGGTCGCCTGAATTGGGACAACATGTACAAATGAAATCCCTTTGTTCACGCCGTTGCCGCCCTAGGTGCGTAAGGTCCCTATTTTCTCTACTAAGTGTGTTGATTTCTCACGTTTTAATCACTGCTTCTTGCAAACAACGGCGCTCGAATTTTGTTCAGCAATATCACAATCTGCCGCTACTACAGACTCATCTGTGTACTGTTAGTCTCATTCTGAAGTTAAATACTCGAGAATACCAGCGGAAAGACCTAGAGGTCGCAACTGCAACAATATACTGCTGGTATTTATGAATGTCTAACACCAAGACCAGGCTAACATTGCGCAGACGAGTTCTGTAGTCATCGCATGCAGCAATTGTTTCGAATACGAAACTGGACTATTGCTGGGCTGTTAATTCCTCTTGTGCTTCTTCATTCGTGGTCATGATGTGAGCTGCATGTAGTATCAGTTAATTTTAAGCAGATTTTTAAAAAAGGCTGCAAGGAACACTGTTACAAATAAAAATGTTGCCGGATCTGTGGAGATCAGGATCAACAGAAGGATTGAAATATATGAAGACTGCAAGGCTAATCGGACGGCTGTACGATGTTCACTTAGCTCATATAAGAAGGTTCGTTCTGCCGAACCGAAATATAGGGTACAATAATTAACATCGTACAGCCGTCCGATCAGCTTCGCAGTCTTCATATAATTTTAAGCAGTCCGTTTCTACAAAACCAGAAGTTCAATACTGCATGTGTAAATATTCAAACGCAGAGAAAGCAAAGCTGTGCCCTTTGGTGTCTTGAAGCTTGTTTCAGGTGTGTTTTTTTTCTCGTGTATAATCCGTCGCTTCGACTCATGCCCAATCCCCATGTCGATTGTCATTTCGCTCCATTGACAATCCTACTCCAAAAACAATAAATGTTAATTAGTACTCTGTTTTATTAATTTAAATTAATTTAAAATTGCCACTATTAGAATATCGTATAATAGCAAAATAAAGCCATTGTTGGCTTAGTTCCTGCCATAATTAAAGCACCATGCATAATCACCCCCCCCCCACCCCTCCCCCCCCTCGCCGTACATTATACCCCGGTGTATAACAACCCGGGGACTAAACGTCGATATTGCGAACACACTAGTGCTGATGAATTATGGTTGAACATCTTACACTACGCTAAACAATAAGAACATACGACTTTGATAGCGGCAGTGTTTGGTGTACAAATATTGTCCGTTCTGTTGTAGCATCTCCAGCAAATGGCATCACGTGTGCGTCACGTGGAAGTCTGATTTCGGTGAGTGGCGAACATATCACGATGGCATCAACTTCCACTATGGTCTTGGTGTGCTCGACAGGAAAACAATGCAGCGTATGTATGGTTTACCTTTTCGGGTATTTTAAAAGCAATGGAATTTTTATCAGCCGCTACAATTGTTATATTAACGCTTAATGACTATCAGCTTTCATTTATTTGTTAAAATACTTTTCATCTGCTTCATTGCATTCCTGTTAGTTTTATTAAGGGATGATGATGACGACATAAATAGGTGCAGTAAATTATTATGCTGAATAACAATTACTGTAACCGAGTGACATCGTACACCTGCTCTCACCTATGGCACGCTAAATGTGACAATATTTTACCAAAAATGATTTATGTCTACTAAGAAATATATATATCGCCATGACAAATATATATGGCTTTGAAAAATATATATGGCTATGGCAAAATATATACACTGCTATGGAAAAATATATATGGTGATACAAAATTATGAATACGGCCACAGGAAAAATATATACACGACTACTGTGCCCGCTGTCTTTCGTATCAGTGGAGTAATAAATAAACACATGCCAAAACGCACCAAGGTTTTCACGGAAAATCCCTGAAGAATCCAATATGGCGGATCCCTCGAACCAACCAAGACAAACGAGACAAAGTTTCGAAACACTTGCGGAATAGGTAATTCAACACCCAGATTTGCAGCAAACTGTTTGTAGTGGGCAACACACTTTAGCGACTCCTCCGCCTGGCCAAAATGCCAGAACACCCGAACACATCGCCAAGAAATGAATCAACTGTTCATTCGTGGAAATGCAAGTGTTATGGAAGACATTTTACTATCAAGTTCCGAACTTCAGCAATTCTCATTGTTGTTCTTATGATTGCTTCTAGAATAATTTCTCACGGTTCCTATGATTGCTTCTGGAGTTTGACTAGTCTTTTGTCCTGGTCAAGGGACGCGGATATTTTAATCTATCCTAATCCACGACGCGAAACAATCACCGTAATCCATGACGCGGAGTTTATCGATGACAAGGTTAAGTTGTGGTTTTTGCCTTGGTATACTCTAGCATAAATATCTGTTGGCCTTTTTACTAGTTCGCTTACATCTGGAAGTTCGACCAAAACAATAATTATTGTATTTTACCAAAACTCTAACCATGAGTGAAAAGCGCGAAACGCGCCATAAGCGAAGTCTCAATTAGGAAACTAATTAACTCCAGAATAGTTACTTACAATACACTTACAATTACAATAGCTGAATAGGATATTACATTTGTAAAGAATTGTTAATGGGACCTATAAGAGTAAGCTCCTAGGTCAAAAGAAAACAGTTGGAGAAACGGTTAGAGTTGAAGACAGATCTAGAGATACAAATGTAAGAGCAGAGAAGAGAAGCCAATCCAATAAACCCTTGAAGAGAACAACCACTGTGTACCTTCTACTTCAACATTGTCAGACAAACCCCAACTGACACAAGCGTGCGAGTTACATGGGGGTCAGTCTAGTGGCAGAAAATGCAACCCTTATGGAAAAAGTGTAAAAGTCAAAAACCTCAAATCGGCCGATTTGACAAGGGAGTTGGTACTGTTAAGAAAACCAAACGACTGTATGGTCAAAGGGTCAGCGAAGTCGAAGGCCGAGTTTCCACAAATGAACAGTTGATTCATTTCTTGGCTGGGTGTTCAGGCATTTTGGCCAGGCGGAGGAGTCGTAAAGTGTGTTACCCACTACAAACAGCTTGCTGGAAATCTGGGTGTTGAATTACTTGTTCCACAAGTGTTTCGAAACTTTGCCTCGTTTGTCTTGGTTGGATCGAGGGATCCTCCATATTGGATTCTTTAGGGATATCCCGCGAAAACATTGGTGCGTTTTGGCATCTGTTTCTTTATCGCTGACACGAAAGATAGCGAGCACAGTAGCCGTATATATATATTTTTTTCTGTAGCCGCATGCATAATCTTGTATAACCGTTTATAATATAAATTATGTGATCATCCTAAGAACGTGCGATTTGATTGGATGCTCAGCGTGCTTGATTTTGTTATAAATGCACGCTCAAGAAAAAATCAAGCACGCCGAGAATCCAATCAAAACAAAACGTATCGGTGATTGTTTTTCGCGAGTTTACATAGCTAACGGCGATAATTTCATAGACTGGGAAGAAAGCATGTCCGACTTTGAGTTGTTAAGGTGTGCTGAAGAAGAGGAAAATAAAAGTCGCTTCCCAAAACTAAAAGAAAGTGATCGGCGAGAGAATTTAGCATCGGCTTCGTACTCTAAAGCGACCACAAAATGGGATGCTAAAACGTTTGAAGTTGAGAAAAGCAATGCCCACATTCTAATACAGTGTTATTCATTGAGAGCTTGATATAAAAAATGATTGTAATTAAGAAAAATGTGGTTTTTCTAACAGCCTGGTGAGAGAAAAGTGACAACACAACAACAACATATGAGTCATGACTCACCAATAACTCGACGATACCTGTAATAAGCCTGCTTTATGCTGAAACCTGAACAGTGAATTGCGAAGAATACAATGGGATTTCTCTGGTTCCATGTAGAAATTCGTTTGAGAGGTTCCTGAATGTCCCTGAATGAAAAACGGGCGATAAAACTTGCAGAGAACCCAGAACTGGCAGAATTTCAAGAGTAGAGTATCATTCATGTGTATAGCGGCCATGCCAACGAAGAGAGCCTCGAAAGCTACGCAACACGGCCATCAGAGCAGCAGTTACAACACTGTTCCTTGTGATAAAGAAAATATCCTTCTTCCGACCACAGAATCAGTAATCAGTGTCAACTATGCAGTTGTTGTAGAAAATAGTCGGCAATCCTCAACTCACGTGTCCAACTCTACTGCCGCTAATTCGCTAACGCTTTCTCTATGAATGCTTTTCCATCAGGCATTTTCAACGCCTTGCACTATCACAATGTGCAGATAAACCTCTCCTGTGCTGACCAGAAATTGTAAAACGAAAGCACTTCGTTTCCTGCAACAGTTTTGACCAGATGACAATATTACAACCCATTTCATTTGCCGGCTCTTGCAGTTTCTGTCTTTCACTTTTATCGATTGACACGTTCTATTCTTAGCAGATTACTTCATCCAATAAGAAACGAGCTTTCAGATCGTCAATGTGAAGCTGTCACAATTGAACCAATCAGCGACGAAAAAAGTTGTAAACAAGTCAAGTACATTAAAATGGGGTTTTCGTTGTCGTCAGTTTGCTTTTCCAGGTAGATGTTTACACGGGTTCTAAAGATAGCTTTATTTCTTTCGTCTACATTGAAGTTTATATTATAAAACAAATAAAAGATGGTTCTCCTTGTTATATAACAAATTAATGTTCAAATTTCGTGCATTGTACAAAATCCAAGCATGTGATTGGCTAATGAGCGTGCATTATTGGTGACCACAGCACTCGACCCAGACCCCCTCTTACCTAGAGAAAGGGAGGCCTAGTCCTTCGCTTAGTTACGTGTTTGGACGGCTTGGGAAACCTCATTACAATCGCCTATTTAACAGTGACTAATGCAGACAATTACTAGAAAGGTAACGGCAGGATTGAACTCTGTTGCCTGTGTGACAGAATATATATATTTTGAGGCGAACATTTGCATAATCGCTCGTTGGAAATGGCTGATTTGCGAGTGCTGGAAGTACAACTTTACAAGTCAACATGTGTCCGAGTGAACAAAGGTTTCTACAACACTCTAGCAGTCTTAGTTAAGAAATGGATTGTATTTCCGAGACCTTACTCTGTCAATAAGAGGAGAAAATTAAGCGAGAATTCAGTGGATGGTTCGAAAACCCAGGATATTTGATTTGGAAAATGTTTGCATCGGAGCCGAGCACATGGCCGGAGGCTGGTTTCAATTCACTGCCCCACTGGAATCTGCAGGTTAGTTATTTTCGAATGAAAGAAACTATTAAAGAAAGCAGACTATCTAGGAGTTAAGCCGGCTAAATAATTGATATTTGAATACATGGCTCCAAGAGAAACGTTTTCGAGTTAAATGTACAATCATACTATTCGCCTCACATTATGTTTTCAGGCAAACATTTTGCATAATCGTTCGTTAGAAATGGCTGATTTGCAAGTGCTGGAAGTACAACAACTAACAAGTCAACATGTGTCTGAGTAAACAAAAGTTTCTACAACACTCTAGCAGTCCAAACTGAAGAAATGGATTTTATTTCCGGCGAGACCTTACTCTGTCAATAAGAGGAGACAATGAAGCGACAATTCAGTGGAAGGTTCGAAAACCTAGGATATTTTTATTTGGAAAATGTTTGCAAAAGAGCCGAGCACATGAAGGCCGGTTTCAAGATTTCAATTCACTGGAATCTGCAGGTTAGTTATTTTCGAATGAAAGAAACTATTAAAGAAAGTAGACTATCTAGGAGTTAAGCCGGCTAAATACTCGATGTTTTAATACATGGCTCCAAGAGAAATGTTTTCGAGTTAAATGTACAAACATGTACTCGGAAGGCGTCAACTAAACTGACCGAACGCCAAAGTAAATTATTCTTTGCAAAGTTATCTACTTCTGTTTTTATTCATTGTCTATTGAAATGACTTTTCTTTGTGGAGATATTTACCGTAAAATGATTTAATTCATGCGAAATATTTGACTTCTTTATGAAATTGTTATTGACAACTGATTTCAATTGAAATTCACGGCTGACAGTGCACTCAGTTTGAATATTAAAAAGGTTAGAGACTTTATGTTTGTGCTTTATCGGCAAAATACAGTCACTTGCTGACTGTACGATGAACTCAAAATTTCTTCATACTGCATTCGGCCTTCGGCCTCATGCAGTATTCATTATTTTTCGTTCATCGTACAGTCAGCGCGTGCCTGTATTTGTCGATAAAGAACTCACAAGCAGTCTCTAACCCTTACATAATGCACTTTCGAGGTCTTGAAAAGCTGCTAAATGCACTCGCGTTCCGCTCGTGCATCCGCAGTTTTTCAAGACCTCGAGCGTGCATTATTTTGTTATATAACAAGGAGGACCATCTTTTATTTGTTAAATATAACTTTGCATAATCATATATATTTTTCCATAGCAGTGTATATATTTCGCCATAGCCATATATATTTTTCAAAGCCATATATATTTGTCATTGCGATATATCTTTAGTTTTATCTTTCTTAGTAGACATAAATATATTTTTTTGTAAAATATTGTCACATTTGGCGTGCCATACATACTCAACGGATTGTAGGAAACATTTATGGATACTGACATATATGTGTGTTCAAAGGTGGAGAGGTTCTTCAACTGATCTACGTACACAGTTCCTTATCAAGAAACACATCTGTAACTATCAGCAGACTTAACATATGGAGCCGTGTTTTATCTGAAAAGGACATCCTTTACATGTCCTACGCATGCGCTAATGAAAAAGGGAACTATCTAAGCTGGGTTGACTTCCTTAACATTGGTGATAAGAATAAGCATCAGATCAGACGGCCTTCATCCTGTGTTGTAAGACGAGGTACGTCAATTAATGTAATATGGCAATTAACAATAATAATAATAATAATAATATAATTATAATAATAAATAACAGCACTTATTTATAAGTGAACAAGTCCAAGGACTACAGACAAGCTGATCAAACAACGTGTATATTGATAAGTTAACAATATTTCGGCTGGCCAAACCAGCCTTCTTCAGGTAGATCTTACAAGTGAATAATATTTCACAATGGTAAGTAAAAATATAAAAGGTGATTGCACAATATGAGTGGAAAAAGGAAATTACGTAAGTAGACTAACGGATAAGAATAACCCGCGTAAAAAAATTACATGTTAAGTTTCATCACGCTTATTCTGATTCCGAGTGGTACAAGAGTTATAGCTAAGTCGATAAGGAATGACTCTCTGGCTTTACGAATAGAGTCTCGTGGAGAGTAAATTATTTCTAAGGGGATAAATTGCATGTCAAAGTTAGAGTGGTTAGAGCAGGAAAGGAAATGTTCAGATACTGTGGTGGCTCGTCTGTGTTCATTAAATCGGTCTTTAAGTCGTCGTTTAGTTTCTCCGATGTATTGTAAGTGGCAGCGATTGCATTGCAATTGTACCATGTAAATGACGTTTCTGGTGTTACAAGTAACCGGTTTCCCCATGGTGAATGTAAGGACAAGTGGCACAGTTTTTTTCCACAACGAAAAGAGCCAGATGGAAGAGCAGGTTTGTTAGATATATTACGTAGTTGCGATTCCACAAGTAGGTTACGAAGGTTAGAACAACGGCGGTGAGCGATGACAGGTAGGTTTCTAAAAACGCCTTTACAGCGATTAGAAGAAAATAGTATGGGAGAGTGTTTACGAATCAATGATGAAATATTAGGCAGTGCTGGATTATATGTGATGACGAAAGGAACACGATGTCTTGTGCAACTTTAGTCTGTAAAGCATCGTTACGAGAAATATTAGCAGCACGTTGTATTTGTAAATCGAGGAATGGAAGCTTATAACCTCGTTTTAAGAGGTAAGATTTTAATTCATTAGTTCGAAACTTGAATGTTTCGTCAGTGGAACAAATGCAACGAATGCGGAGTGCTAAACTAAAAGGGATAGCCTTTTTAGTATGTAAGGGATGGCAAGAAGAGTAGAGTAGGTGTTTATCAGTAGGTTTGGTGTAGAGATCCTACCGCCTTTGAGGATGACTGTAACGTCGAGAAATGAAATGTCTGTGAAACTGTAGATAGAAGTGAATTTAATGGTGGGATGAAGAGCATTGAGATAATCGATGAATATTTTTAAACGATCTTGGCCCTCCGTCGATATCATAAAAATATCGTCAAGATATCTCAACCAAGTGTGTGGTTGGTAAGGGGCTTTAGAAAGAGTTTTAGTTTCAAAATTACCAAGGAATAGTTTAGCAAAAGAGGGGGCCATACGGGTTCCCATAGCTGTGCCGTGGATCTGGAGATAGTGTTTATTATTAAACGAAAAGTTATTCATAGTAAGGTTCATGCGTATTAAATCACAAAGCGTTTCAGTGGGAATGTGTTTGTTGTTACGAGTTTGAAGAAAGTGACGTCATGCATCAATACCGTCATTGTGAGGTATGTTAGTATATAATGACGAAACGTCAAGAGTGACAAGCATAGCGTTATCTGGAGGTTTGTTAAGGAAATCGTTAGTATCTTTAACGTAAGAAGAAAGAGAAGATACTAAAGGTTTAAGCTGATGATAAACAAATTCAGAGATGCGTTCTGTAGGATGGCTATTAGATGAAACTATGGGACGACCAGGATTACCTGGTTTGTGTATTTTGGGCAGTATGTAAAATCACGTCAGTATGTATAAGGTACTGTTTGGTTTTGTCATCGATAATTTTGTCATTAAGTATACGTTGAACATAAAATGTGATACGTGTTTGTATGTTATTAGTAATGTCAGTGTCAAGTTGTTTGTAAAATTTACAATTATCAAGTTGTCGATTTCATTCGTCTATGTACCATGTCCTCTCTATTACCACCGTACCAGACCCCTTGTCTGCGGGATTGATGACGATGTCTTGTCGTTGTTTAAGTCGGTGAATGCTTTTGCGTTCACTATTACATAAAATATCAGAGATGCGATTAGGTTTATTAGTGGTAATGTCAATTTTAATAGCATCAAAAAAAGCATTTAGAGCTGTGTCTCTGTCGGCAGGAGGCGTCCAAGTGGTCTTAATGTGAAATGGATTAAGGTGTTGGTTGGAATTAGAAGCGTTATGATCGTGAAAATATTCTGTTAAACGCATACGTCGAGAAAAATCATATATGTCAGCTGTTACTTCCGGCCAATGAGTGTGTCGCGGTGTGGGGCAGAAGGTTAAACCACGAGCGAGTATGAAAGTTTCGTCCTGAGAAAGTGGTGTCTCGGTTAAATTAATAACTGTAGTAGTGTCGAGTTTATTATAAATATTCTTATGAGCAGAAAGGTTGGGTGGTTCATTTTTACGTCAATTACGTTTCTTTTTAGGGTTAGGAGTGGGAGGTACAAGTAGAGCAAAATTGTTAGAGTGACTATTGTTATTAAAGGTATTAATTATTTATACACCTTGCGCTTAACTGCAGCATCAGCTTATGTGACCGTGTTTAAACTAACAGAATAAGAATCCCAGTCGACGAGGAGGGAAACCGACTGGTTATTTACAAACGTGGTCGAGCCCACGGAGAATCGAACTCAGGGTCTCTGGATTGAGAGTCCGCCATGTTAACCGCTCGGCCCCAGGCCGCCTCCATATTCAGCAACATGTTCAGCAGAACGATGACTCACATTAACTGGTCAGCCTGTAAAGCATATTACGGGTTCTTCAAAATGTAATATATTTTTCGATATTGTTTACAATTTAAAAAACTGGAAAGTATGGCATTAATATGCATTGTGATCTAAAGAACTGTCTGGTTTATTTTATGATAATACTTTATTACTGATATCTAGTTCACATTCCAATTTCTATACCAGTTAACTTACTGATCCAAACCTACCTCTATTGGTAGAAATACCTTCTGATGTCAAATGGTTGTAATTAGCAGATGACTTGTGGACTTTCAGGAGTGAATAAAATCAACATGATGTGGCTTGCCTTCATTCACGCTGGTGTTTACCGTTACAAAATTGGTCTTACATATCCAAATTAACTGATAAACATGCGAGAAGTACCAAATTAGCCTCGGGGAGTCTCTTCATGTAAAAATAATACATACGACATTATGACTACGTTTAGAATTATGTTTTGGCCACTCATACTCAAGATTTAGTTTGAATACAAACTGTATTGCTTAGTATGTTTAACTCCATCTATCTATAAGGTAACTATCTTGGTGTAACCAGTCGATCAAGCGACCCTGAAAGTACTGCAACTATCATGAGCCCGCGTTATGAAAGGTCATCGGTATCAGCCGGAAGATGTCTAAGGTTCAGATACAGACTGTGGGGACCTGGAGCGAGATCCTTGACAATCTTACAGAAACTGGATAACGCAAAGTTTCCCATAAGGCCGATATGGGTCGATGAAAACAACAGTACAGATGCATGGCGGGAAGGGCAGGTGTCACTAACTGCTGTTACGGGATACAAAGTAATAATCTAACATTAAGCGTCTTGCTAAAATGTATAGGTGTTTTGAGTTATTTCTCCATTCATTGGTACAGATGAAGGATTATGTACCCTCCCTCGGTCAATTCGAAGGTTTTATATACATCGAAACAATATGTTTTGTTTTGATCAAGATTGTAAGAAGTCAATCCTTCGATCAACTCTGATTGGTCAGGGTTCAGTAGTGACATGCAGAGGCAAGTTTCATTTCCCGGGATAACTGTTCAGTAGAAATGTTATGGAGCATACTGTGGTTATATTTATGCTTAGCAATTTTTCCTATAGTAAGTTAGGGAAATTGCAAGAAAATGACACCAATCTTGAGGACAAGTAAGTAAATAATTTAAACAAACACGTCTTAGTAAGTTTCTTCTGTAACTACCAAAACTTTTAACTTCTCTGATTTTAAACTTTTCTTCATGTACAATTTTTAGCTCGTTATCAGAGGAGGGACTGGTAAAGGACCAGGTCTGATAGCATTAGGTGGACTTCACACGACACGAGGGTACTGTGACGTAACACCACTTGACGCTGCTAGAGGTAGGTAAAGTGTATTAAGTCGTCATTTGATAATTCACTCTTTTTACCTGGTGGCCATCTTGGATTCAAAGCGAGGATAACCTTTGTTTCTGCCAGATAAGCCTCGTCATGAGGGATAGCCAAAACGAGGCAAAAACAAAGGATTGCCTCGCTTTGAATCCAAGATATCCACCAGGTGAAAATAGTGAATTATTTTAGTATCAACAACGTAGTTGAAGTATCAAGTTTTGTGTCAATAGTACTTTGTTATATTAATATTACCAGGATAATATCACTTACGCGAATTTCTTAAATGGATTCGATATTGGCTAATATTTACGTTATTGAAATATATTTCATCTTTTTAAATATATCAACTCCGCTGTATATTCATTTTAATTCTGTGTTTTTTTTAGCCTCACATCTTTTATTATTACAGCCTGCGGTGAGGTCCTGACAAACAACAGCGGTTACGTTCTGTCCCCGTATTACCCTGGTTACTATAGCAACAATATCACGTGCACGTGGACTATCAAGGCTATGAGAGGTCACATGATTAAATTAAAATTTCATGAATTCGAACTTGAAACGAGCCCACAGTGTTCAGCAGATATGTTGGAAGTACGCGAAGGTGAAGGTACATCTTCAACTCTGATTGGTCGATACTGTGGTGTGAGGTGAGTAAGAGCCTAGCGATCTGACGTAACAGAACAGCTGTTCAGTATTAAGACGACGTTGATAAAGTTGTGGATTGAAGATAACTGAAGACGTTCAGTTGAGAATAATTTAAAACGATATTGCACTCCTCAGGGGAATTAACTTATTGAATAGGGTTATGTGGTGTTCCTTCAACCAAACACCACATCACCAGAAAAGTCGAATGGACATGCGCAGTTGAAGCATGACACTTAGAACAATTTGCCCTCCGTGGAGTTCTCAACTTTACAGTAAATGTATAGCGCTACAATTTTCATATTGCAATATCTTTGAGTACGCTAAATTCCCCAAGCTCTTTGGTCTCCGTGTAGAATTAGACACTCATAAACTTTGTTTAGAGCTCAAAAACGAAAAGAAAGCGTTGTATTTCGGCTCATTTTTGGGATTATTCGCTAAAGTGAACTTCAAGGCACCATCAAAGGATTAGTGAGACGAAGGACCTCACCAGACTAAATTACGATTCATTTTGAGTTAGTATTCGAAAGCTTACCTTATTCTTTCCTCTCCCAATCCAACGATCCAGTATGTCTTTTATCATAAACTCGCTCGTTTTTACAAATCCAGTTTGGGTAATAATCAAGGTTCATAGGACATGCCAGCAAAGGCTCATAGCTAGCGACATAGTTCGTAAAAACAGAGCATTACCTCCCATTTCGCTGCTTCAACGGGTCGGCCATCTTGTAAAATTATGTAGCAGGCGTTCGCTTGTTGTTGTTTATTTTTTGATTGGGACTAGTACCGAGGGGGAAATAATGTTTTATGGGAGTTCGCGGCAACTTTGACTTTTTTTCCCGTCTTGCTTGCGATCGAGTCGCCATTTTAAATTAATTTAGTAGAAACGTATCACGTGCACGTGTGAACCAATTAGAAGCGTTGGATTAGAATATTAAAAACTGCCCATTTTCATTCGACTATTCTGGCGATGATCTGCAAAAAGGCCAACGTATGCATTAATTAATTCTGAACTTAAGATGATCTTCTAAAAGCAAATTTAAGACGTTAGTTGTAATGGTTCAAACAATATAAACAAGATAAAAAATATTCGAAACTAATTACATTTTCAGTTATCCAGAGATTATCGAGTCCCTCACCAACAGATTAACGTTGGTGTTCAAGTCCAATGGTAACACTGTCAGGAATGGATTTCAAGTTTACTATCAAATACTGAAAGGTAAGATAAAGGGCAGTTCTTCTTGCAAGAGAAAGTCAAAACCCAGAAAAAGGGGGAGAGCTGCTAGTGCCTGACCGTTCATCCCTGGATCTTCAAAGATGGACTTGCTTGTTGTTTTAGCGAAATATATTCACTTTTAAGCTGAAGCTAGTGAGTGTCTAGACAAGAATGGAAAATATTACACAGGCTTTGATTTTTATATGATCAAAGGTACGCAGTGAAAACTTACAAGTTCTTGCTCAGCGCTCTGATGGTGTTAACACTTATTATAGCCAACAATCATTGAAAAGTGATGTGGCCAGTATTTGTGGCGCTAAGATAATTGCAACGTCATTGTTATTGTAAAATATTAATAAACAGTTACTCTATTGACGCTGATAAAAACGAGTGTGGGAAATATGCTAGTCATGAAGTTGCGAGTTGCTAGTTGCAGTTGCGATTTGAAGTTGCTAGTTGCGAGTAGCGAGTTGCTAGTTGCTAGTTGCTAGTTGCTAGTTGCTAGTTGCTAGTTGCTAGTTGCTCATGGCGAACAATTTCGTACAACATGGCGCCGCGCATGCGCTGTGAAGGCTTCTGCAATGAATATCATGTAAAAGATGTACTGCATTTTGACTTACCTGGTGTCTTTTAAGTCTTGTAGTTTTTTTTAAAAACAATAAAGTCAACCTCCACAAGTTTCCTTCTTCATTAATCTAGTCGTACTACGTTCTCATTCTGCAACTACCATTCCGTTTTACGTATAAACCGGTTCCCCGGGAATGTCAGAAATAGTTCACAAAATCGCCACATTCGCCATACTTTGCTATCAGTCTCCCCAAATCGTTGCCGTACTTTTCTAAAGTCCACTTTAAGCAGAACCGCTCGCTGTTGTCCACAAGTTCCAATCACTTTGTTACGTTCTCCCTTTCGTATATGTCCTAAAAAGACCAGCAAAAACTTTGTTTTACCTGGTTCCAAATCAAATCAAAATACGCTCTCAAATCAGGGGAAGAATACAGCTTCCCGTTGCCGCGAAAATTTAAAGGGATATCGTGCGTTATTAGCCACGAAACAGGCTTGTCTTCTTCTTGTTGTTTTCTGTGCAATATTTCCGCCATTTTGAATGAATTGTAACCTCTCAATATCCTTGGTAACCTCTCCCTTCGTTATTAGTTTACAATGTTGCTATAGTTACAAATGAGGAGTCAGAAATGTCGGACGAAACAAAAGAATGTTCGATCGATTACGCAAGAAATGTAGTAATATGTGACCCTGATTTCAGTTATGCTGCCAGAGATTTGAAAACAAACCCAATATTAGCGATTCATATTCCTTATCCTTTGTTGAAAGAGTGGCATAAAGACATTTCGGAGGACAACTTGAAAGGCCCTGCCCAGGACTATATCACGCTTCTAGAGAATGGTATCCCTTGCAATTTCTTTTACTTCACGGATGACATAATCAAAAGAAGGGAGATCGACCAGAATTTGGCAAGGATAGCGGGATCTGTCACCCAACTGTACAAGAAGACAAAAGGCAGACGTCGGAGAGAATTGAACGATAGAGTGAGAACGTTTCACGTATTCGAAGGTCAGACGAAATCTGTGGAAGATCTCAGCCGAGAAATCAGTCGACTCGAAGATGAGATTGAAGAATGGAAAAGAGACTACACGAACTTGGAAAACGAGAAGGAGAAACTGTACAACGAAATGTTGGACGCGATCGCTCAAAAGGAAATAATTATTGAGCATCTGCATTCCACAAACATCGAACTTGAAAACTATGTAAGTGACCTAGAAAAGTTGGCGGATGTTCAAGCACCATACAAAGGGAAACCTCTCTCTTCTTGTCAAAACAAAGGAAGAACTGTTAAAAAGTTTTTGTCCCGAGCCGAAAGTGTTCTTTGGTTTTGTAAGTCTTTTGGCTTGGAGATTAAGAGCATTGCAGTAAAGGAGACAGAAACTGAGGTAAGACACACGATTCCTTTCAGCTCGGCCTCAACATCTGCCCATGCCCGAAATCTGTAAATTCCAACAGCTGATCATGAGCAGCAGACGAAATACAATTCGCTTCCTGGTGAAGAAAAGGAGCAGATAGAGACAAGTTTTGTGTCGGGGACGCATTTTATCATGAACTCTCTATTGTTGTTGATGGCCTTCCACGATCCTATTTAATTCAACAATGCAGAACCGAGCTCGACAAGGTGTGTCATATCGATTGTTTGCCAGGGAAAACCCCAGGGGCCAAAGTCCACTCTGTCAAAGGCTTAATAGAGGAGCATGTGGGAGACTGGTTAAAGGATAACCCAAGTTTTAACTATGAAAATGAAAAAATAAAAATAAAAATCAACGGTGATGGAGCAAGGATGACCAGAAATTCTAATTTTGTTCTTCTTTCATTTTCAATTTTGCAAACTGGAGAGAGTGTAATGACAGCTAAAGGGAACAGAACAATAGCAATTTTCAATGGAAAAGAAGATCACAACACGTTACAAGAATCATTTGGAGGTATCTTCTCTGAAATTAATAAGTTGATTGCTGAAAGCAAAATAGTTGTTAATGAAAGGGAAATTGAGACTGATTTTTTTCTAGGAGGTGATTATAAGTACATTCTCCTTATGCTGGGCTTAAATTCAGCCACTGCCAACTATTCTTGTGCTTGGTGCAAGATCCATAAAATTGACCGATGGAAAATGGACCATGCTTACAGTCACTATAACTGTTTTCCCCTGGCTAGAACTCTAGAGGAAATAAAAGAAATGTCAAAGAAGGCTAAAGAAAACTATGGTTGTAAGTATGAGCCTTTCCTTAATATCGAGGTTGATCACATCATAGTTGATGAACTTCATCTGTTACTTAGAGTTACAGATGTTTTGACTGAGAATTTAGTTAATGAATGCCTAGATTGGGATCACGAGGAGGAGATCAATAAAAGGAGGGGTCAGAAGAAGGACATTCACCTCAACAAACTGGTAAGCACCATTAGATCTTGTGGTGTTTCATTTGATGTCTGGGAGAAAAAGAATGCAGATAACAAGGGTAGTGGAACACATGATTGGACAAGCCTGATGGGTAATGATAAGAAATTATTGTTACGAGAGCTTCCAGGTAAAATGGAGTGTTTTTTGAGGCCTGAGACTGCTAACTTAGTGAAGGCATTATGGGAATCATTTGCCTCATTGTATATGCATATTAGTAATTGGGAACCCACAACTAGTCCTTCCGAGTTTTGGCTAATGGCAAAAGATTGGATCGCAGCCTTTATCACTCTTCGAGGAGAAATGGGTGGTTATGAAAGGCGACGCGTCACACCCTACATGCATATCATGGTAGCCCATATTCCTCAGTTCCTCAAGCATTTCAAGACTGTGAAGATTTTCACTGGCCAGGGTGTGGAGAAGAACAATGATGTAGCAAGATCAATAGTACTCAGAAAATCAAACAAATGGGACTCAATTGGGGATGTACTGAGACAGGAATCTAGGCAGTGGCTATTGAAGGCCATGCAGAGAACGGGAAAGAAGACCCTACCAGAAAAAGAACACAGAGTACTGGGAGGCAGACATCAGAAAGAAAAGGAAATGTAACCCCCCCTCAGAGTCAGGAGAAAGTACTGGTACCCCAGAAGATAGATCAACAAACCTAATGGACTTTGAAAAGATGACGGTCTCCCAACTAAAAGAAGAGCTAAATAAAAAAGGTGTAAAAGGCATCTCCAAGAAATCCAAGCAAGAGTTAATAAGATTACTTCAAAATAGTGTTGATTAAGAACTATTATCTGTAGTTTCACTTGAAGCATACATGTGTATACATAAGGGACCGGTCATTACTTATTGAGGGGGGTGGGAGGTTCCCAGAGAAAAATTGATTGTGACCCACTCCCTTTAGTTTATGTACCCCCAGACTTGATTTAAGATGTGACAACCCCCAGCCCCCCCCCCCCCCCCCCAAAAAAAAAAAGACCACTTCTGGTTTCCTGCCATGCTGTTGCCACCACTCTTGCAACTGCTGTCACTGCTATTCCCACATAAAACTAGTTCATCATCATTGCTTTCCCTAGCAACACTATATAGTTAGGTCTAGGTTGTTTGGCATTTCCTTGTTCTGGTGGCAGTATAGTAGTGAGTCATTATTCTCCTTATCTTGTCATCCCAAGTTTCATGTCTATATAACAATCTCTTGTTTTTAAGCAAAGTTATGATTTATAAAAAAATGAGATACTCAATTGATCACATTTTGAATTGTGTGTTAGTTCCTTATTAAGGTGTACTTAGACCTATAGTGGCATCATTAACAATGGAGAAAGAGAGAGAAAGGATCTTCAAGGAAAACTTAGGACCCCCCCCCCATTTGATAGGTAATTTAATCATGACCTCCTTATGGCCCAAAACAAATGCATGGGACCCCCCCCCCCCCCCCCCCCCCCCCATATTTCCCAATTCCCCCCCCCACCTCCCAAAAAAAAGACATAAATAATGACCGGTCCCTAATTGATTGACCATATTCCAGAAGAAGAATGGAATAGATCTCTGGAAATAATTGGTTGAGGCATAATTTGAATTGCAAAGTACAAAAGCTTGCAGCTGTGATATTCAGGATATATTTAGTATTCCAGGATCATTCTGTGTATTCTTATTTGAGAATATGGTCAAACAAAAACTCACCCTTAGCAACATTCTTATGGTAATACATAATATATTCTGGATTTTACAAGTTTTTATCATCAGCATACATTTTCATATTAGCTAATTTAGTGGAACACATTTGATTGCATAATCATTGGATCATGTGCCTCATTTGTATGCATACTACGGTATAGTTACAGAGTAATTAAGTTCTCAACCTAATTTTATTCTTGCTCTGGTAAGTTGCTGTTATAGGCCTTTTGCAGGAAACAGCACATGCAGATATAATACTTTGTTAACAAATGAATTGAACATGTGACCCTATGGGAAAGGCAATGTCATGGATGCTGGAGGGCAAGCTATCTTTAAAAACAGTTTTAGAAAGATCAACCATCGATTGGAGGTGGAAAATAGCATTTACAAACAGGTTTTGGTAGTAACACCACCAATCTCTTACAAGTGCCTCTAAATCATTATATGAATTAAGATTTTTTCCTATCCAGTACAACAGTATGTGATTGCATTCCTGCAAAAGGCACATTGTGAAGCCAATTTATTTCCATTGGCTTCTTTAGAAATATATAAAGGACTGGGAACAAGCCTGGGAAATCAATCATTTGAAATATATATACTGTAGTGTCAAATGAAATAGTGTATCAGAAGGTAAGTGCAGGAGGTGATTGTTAAGAAGATTGAAATAGTTTTTTTAAAGTGCATATGAGCCCAATTTTTTTATAATTAAAATTGATTCTCCATCAAGTAAATAGTTCAATCATAAAATATTTATTAATTTGAGTGCTGCGTCTATGAGTTATAGAGGTTTCTATTTCCGATATGCTAATTATGTGATGACATGTGAGGACTCATTTATTATGCAAAAATGTGCTGGCAGAAATATACCTATTTTTCCAAACATCCATGTAATATTTGGGCCTTATATCAGTGATTTTGCCAAATGTTTTGTATAAATTAGAAATCGTTTCATTCACAAGGAGAAAGAAGTGACCTTTTGTTGGCCTCACATGTCGTCACATAATTAGCATATTGGAAATAGAAACCTCTATAACTCATAGACGCAGCACTCAAATTAAGAAATATTTTATGATTGAACTATTTACTTGATGGAGAATTGATTTTAATGATAAAAAAATTGGGCTCATATGCACTTTAAGTCAGAAAATTGAGATATATTTGTATGGCTACAGGGGATATGCCTCCCATATAATCCTCTTCTGTTTCTGCAGTGACCAGCTGCAACTGAAGACCTTGGTGGAAAAAGGGTGTAGCGACTCTAGATCATATTCTAAATTCTCCTTCAAAATCTTTGTTTTCTTAGGGAGAATTTAGAATGTGATCAGGAGTCACTTATGCCCTTTTTCCACCGAGGTATTCAACTATCTGAGTTTTCTCAGGTATTGATTGCATGACCTGATTATATTTTGTGTCAAATACCTTGCATAGGTAATTCCAAACACACAAATGGTTAATCATTTGTACAAGAAGAGAATTATCTCAAATGAAAATTGATCCCACTTTAACAAAAAAGTAGATTAAAGAAACAAAGGACCAATACCATTTATTACAACAAGAGGAGTCACACATTGTCATTCCTTTTTTGCTTTAAATACCTCTAGTACATAATTTAAATTTATTTATGTAGACAGCTTAAATTATTAGAAAGCAAAGCTTCGAGTCTTTTATATTTGAACAAAAACTTTCCCGTTTAAAAAAGGATAAAATAATTTGCCATTACATGTGTATATTGGCAAGACAGTTTGTGAAATTGAACTGTATAAACATTATGAACAGCATGAAAATGCTTATATTATGTATACATTTCCAAAGCAAAGCCTACTTTCTTTTAAAAAAAAATACATAGAATGTAACTTTTATGGGGCCTTTGCATCAAATAAGGTATTTATATTACATTTGTATCATATTTGTAAGATACATTTCTATTATATTTATAAAACTATTTATTACATTTGTATCATAATTTTATATATTAATTAACAAGATATTTACATGATATTTAATATCAGTTGAAGATGTATAAATATTACAGTTATAATATTCATATTCTATGACAGTGAATTTAACTGCTACATGTATTATGTATGTGAATATACATGCAATGCAGTGATACATGTATATAAGAAATATAAAGCACAATATTAAACTTCATTAATGAATTCACTATTGACATCCATGGGTCAATTTCCCTTCTTTTGAATACAATAAATTGTTAACAAAATATTTCACATTTAATTTTTGTAAAAGAGATAGACAGTTGGCAGTAAAGCCAAACTGCTTTTATATGGACAACCCTGCCTAAGCATATGGTGGGATTCAAACCATTTACATGTAAGATGCAACTAATTTATCATGAGGTACATGCACTACATGAAACAACTCTGCAAACTGAGAGGTAGAGTGGATGACTAGTTCCTGTAAAAATTAGTGTGAGTCTGCATTCGCAGGGAAGATAAACACTGGTGTAATCAACTACGAGTCAATTATGGTATGCTAACCACCAAAGAAAGAGAGTGGCAGCTGACATTTCACTGAAGTGCTAGCCTTATGTCATGGGAAGCTTGGAGGGCGCAAGTGGTAAGCGCTTCGCCTCTGTGACCTGGGTTAGATTCTCGATCACAGGGTCATGTGAATTGAGTTTGTTGATAGCTCACCCTTGCTCCGAGGGTTTTTCTCTGGGTTCTCTATGCCAAATTCCAGAGCCAGACAGTACCGCTTGGAACAAGCCACAGTAATGGCTTACCCAACAATACAAAACAAGAGAACGAGCAATACAAAAAACAATAGAGCTACAGTTAATGGGTCCAATCAGAATACAGGTCTGGAGCGTCACTGTATTACTCAAATTCCAATTCGATCTGTGGATTAGCTGCGTCCTGACATTAATCAGCCCTGATGGTCATTTCAGGTCCATTAAAATTCATTGCCTTTTATGTGTGAATTAATGAGAAAAGCAAAACGCACGAGATGGACCATACACTATAAGGGACAAAGTAGTATTTTTTGGTGGGGGTATACATGTATGAGCAACTGCCTATGTGGAAACATTTTTTTTTCAATGCTGCAAGCAATTTATTTCAAAGAATTATTCCTTGAAAACAATTTATTTTAAGGTCTCAGCCTCTGCAAACATTTTTGTCAACTTTTCTCACCCCCCTCCCCCTCCAAAAAATATGGTTTGTCCCTATTAAAGTCAGTAAAATAAAATACCGGTAACCGGAATCAGTGCAAAGATAAGAATGATTATAAAGCAACTTTCTAGAACTGGATCATATAAATGGAATTTTACAAACAAGTGACAGAAAAGGGCTGACGTACAAAATCAACAGATAATCTCTCAAGTGGCATTCTTCTTGTTTTCTGAAGAACACCATCTTCAACGATTATCTGTTGAGGAGACCAAGAAAGATGGAGCTTTACTCTTAGAGGAAACTTAATAAAAAATCCATCTCCATTCTTATCTAAGCACTGATCCCAGCCTGGAGGAAAATTACATCTTGAAAAGTCAGATTTAGAAAGTAAAATGGCCTTGTTGTCTCTTGAGGGTGTACCTTTGCCTTGAAATAAGAAGCGGAAGCAGTCATGATGAAAGTGGAAGGAGGTAGGAGATCGGGATTTACTTTTAAGGTGAAGAGTGAGTGAATAGTGTAGAGTGTCGGTATTGAAGATAAGTCTTTCCCGGGGAATTGAAGGGTGGTCGAAGGTTCTGTGAAGAATAAAAACAAGTACATGAACATGTAGAAAGAGGGGACATTCCATTTTATATGCACACCCCCCCTATTGAGGAAGTCCCTTCTATACCCCTTTGGATATAATTTTGGGCATAACCCCTCTGGATGTTTTTTTCATTTCTTTTTTTTTGCTGTTTCTCCAGACCCTCTTGGATAGCCTTTCCAGCCCTCTAGGATTGTTCTCCCTTTTGCATTATGTCTTGCCCTATTGAGGGTATTGCTTTTTTACCCCCTTGGATACCCTCTCACCCCCTCTGGATATCCAAGTTCCTTAATAGGGGGTACTGCTGGATATTATATCCTGGCTACCATCCTGGATATCCCTGGTGTGGATATCTATTCACCTTCCTATACCCCTTTGGATATTTTACTCATCCCCGTCTGGATGTTTGTCAGTTTTACCACACCCCCCCACCCCCCCCCCCCCCCCCCCCCCCAAGGATATCCAAGTTCCTCAATAGGGGGGTTGTGCATATAAAATGGAATGGCCCAATAGCTTTTGTTTATGTTTTTCACATTACAATTAAAACAAAATAATTTAACTTGATATAAAGTTAAACGAGGGAGGTGGTAATAATTACATAAGCTTATTTAAATCTCAAATATAAAGTACTGTATACTGACTTTACTATAGAAAAGGAAGAAAAAACTCACTGAATTAGATCAGGTGTTAGTTGATCGCCATCCTCCCAAGTACAATCATAGGCACTGTACCCGGCCCATTTGATGAGATATTCAAATTAAAGAAAAATCCACGTTAACACGTATAGTTATTAGAAGAGCTTGCGTATAAATAATGTAGTCTTAATTTGGGTACCAATCGAATATAAGGTCTTTTTAGGAATGTCACAAGCTTATTAATTAAAGGTTAAATTTTACAAACATGTATTATATTTTCATACTTGCCTTTTCGTTCCTTTTCGATCTTGTAATTACCCTCTCGACTGCATATAAGTCAGAGGAGCAGCTTCTCTTTTGTTTAGGTTTGACGCTTTGAAAATTAACAGCGCAAGCACTGTGGAGCTGTCTATAAAATCCTGAAAGCTCGGTTCGCTCCCTCAACTTTCTCTTGGCCGCCATTTTGGATTTGGTTCACCGCGCAACCGCACTGCGCCCACGGTTACAACCGCTGACTGTACGAAATTGTTCGCCATGTAGTTGCTAGTTGCTACTTGCTACTTGCTACTTGCTACTTGCTACTTGCTACTTGCTACTTGCTACTTGCTACTTGCTACTCGCTACTCGCTACTCGCTACTCGCTACTCGCTACTCGCTACTCGCTACTCGCTACTCGCTACTCGCTACTCGCTACTCGCTACTCGCTACTCGCTACTCGCTACTCGCTACTCGCTACTCGCTACTCGCTACTCGCTACTCGCTACTCGCTACTCGCTACTCGCTACTCGCTACTCGCTACTCGCTACTCGCTACTCGCTACTCGCTACTCGCTACTCGCTACTCGCTACTCGCTACTCGCTACTCGCTACTCGCTACTCGCTACTCGCTACTCGCTACTCGCTACTTGCTACTTGCTACTTGCTAGTTGCTAGTTGCTAGTTGCGAATCCAAAATCCTAACCCTACATTAAAAAAATACCCTAACCGTCAACAACGGGTGCTCGCTCATTTAGCTCACTGAATTTATGGTGTTTAGAGCTATAGTCACTAATATGAGTTTTTAGGGCTAGATCACTAAACAACACATGCTTCTTCGTTCTCCCTATATATATGAACTAATGCAAATCCTAACCCTACATTTAAAAATACCCTAACCGTCAACAACGGGTGCTCACTTATTTAGGGTGTTTAGAGCTAGTCACTAATTTTGGGTTTTATAAATACATCACCGCTAATCCAAATCCTACATTTAAAAATACAACTCGCAACTAGCAACGTCATGACTAGCAATATACCTGTACCCGATTAAAACTACACTTCTGAAGACACTACTGGCCATAACAGAAAACGAGGCGATACACTGTTAAGATTACCGGATACCTTCAAATCGGAAAAGTTGGAAAAAATGTTTTCCCGCAGAAATGTAGCTTTAGTAACAACGTTTCATATACCCCAAAAAAAAATATTGACGGAGAAATAGCAAAGGGAAGTTTTTAACCGGAAGTAAAATATTTTGTTTCATTGACAGCAGATCAATTAACACATGACAAGTTCTCACTCAGCCGTACACTGAAAGTGAGGGAAAGTTCAGTTAGCGCGTAATTCATTGCTTCTACGAGTGTTTACATTTATTGCGAAAAGGTTTTCCACACATAATTTAAAATTTAGTGCATCAGTTGTTGGCCTTCAGTATATCTTCCAAAAGGCATACAAAGATTCTCTTGGACAACACAGAAAACAGAAAAACTAAAGAAGGCCAAAAACTGCATACACGCGAAAGGGAAGTCGTGTCTTCACTTTCAGTAAGAGTGATCCACCTATGAAGATGAAGAAAACAGATTGTAAAACCTTAAAATATTTTCGGTGCTGGAGAGACTGATAGTTATCTCACAAGAACGGAGAAACAGGATGGCGGAAAATTCGACATTTTCAAATAACTCAAAACTTATATACATTCTTGTAGCCAATTTTATAAGCTTTAAAATGAGATATGGTTGAGGTATATACGATGCTTCCTCGAGGCGCTACGTAATTTACACTGGAAACGCACCACGGAGATATCCGATAACCTTAAAGTGCATATGAAGCGAAAATTAAGTTGAGCTAATGTTAAAATGCTTTCGAAATGAGGAATAATAATATTTACCATTTGTCAACATCTCATCTCGTTTCAGAGATATTCAGGTTTTTTGTAATATGCAAATGAATGACCTATGATGTCATATTGTTTGCACAGCCTTGGAGAGATATGGATAAAAACTATTGAAACTTTGCACATATGTAATACTATGGGAAATACACATCATTGTGCAAATTATGATGTTGTCATGGAAACACTCTAGCCCCAGGCTTCCACTACAAATAACACAAACTTTCCTAATTTCTCCTTTGTCAAACACAATTTTGTTGGTGTGGGTCCAAGATAAGATTTGGAACAATGTAGGCATTGTAACTCATTTTTGTGCCAAGGAAAGAAATTGGAATGTTATGTTCAAGGTGAAAGGTGCGTGGACTATATAGACCCCTCGATAATGATAGTTCTTCCCTTTTGTCTTTCTTGAGTAATTTTCAACGACCCTTGATAAAATACGCCAATCACCGAAACAATATAATGTTGTTATTCTTGGTGATTTCAATGCTCATTACGATCAACAGAACCCTTTGCGAAATTCTACTGCCGGTATAAAATTGTACAGTTTCCTGGAAAGTAATAGCTTGACCCAATTGATTTCTGAACCGACACGCCCGACCGAGCGGCATTCTACGATTTTGGATTTGGTTATTACTAATTGCCCAAACGAGTTTCAGCAATCCGGTACTCTCAGTTCCCCTGCCAACTGCGACCATTCTATTATTTTTGCTAAAATGAATATTCAATCTCGCAAATGTCATTCTTTTAAAAGGAATGTATGGGACTTTAACAATGTTGATTCTTCAGGTTTGAATAATGAACTTTTGCAGGTTGATTGGGATGTTTTTTTTAGAAGAAGAGACTGATATTAATAGTATTTATGATGGGTGGCATGGGAAATTTCTTTCGATTGTTAAAAAGTACATTCATTTGAAATCAGTGACAATTAGAGTGAAGGACAAACCCTGGATGAATAGTAAAGTTCGTTCAGCCATTCGGAAGCGTGATCGTCTCTTGCGTTGTCACAATAAAATTGTATCTGCTGTATCATGGGATCGCTATCGCAAGCAGCGTAATTTTACAACTTCTCTTATACGGAGTGCTAAAAGATTGTTTTATGACAAAGTAAAGAGAGATTTGCCTGAACCGACTATTTGTTCTAAGAAGTGGTGGACTATCGCTAAGCGTTTATGTGGCAAAGAAAGTCAATCCTCGATACCAGCAATTATTGAGAACGAAGTTGCTGTGACTTACCCCATTGAAAAAGCATCCATTTTTAACGACTATTTTGTGTCTCAATCCGAACTTTCCGGCGCTGATAAGCCTACGCCAATAATATCTCCATACCAAACCAATATTTTTGGAAGTGCTCGAGTTATTGCAAGGTGTTGATACGTCCAAAGCATGCGGCCACGACGGAATCGGAAACAAAATTATTAAGTTATGTGCAGAAGGTTTCTATGTTTTCTTTACTCATTTTATTAACCTATCTTTATCGCTTGGTCAGTTTCCAAATGTGTGGAAGTTAGCAAATGTAATTCCTTTGTTTAAATGTGATAATCGTCAGAAAAAGACCAACTACCGTCCAGTATCCTTGTTACCTTGTTTTTTCAAAAATCTGTGAAAAAGTGGTTTTTGTTCGACTTTACAAGTTTTTTGCTGGATATTGATTTCTTGTACAAGTTTCAGTCAGGTTTTAGACCAGGTGATTCAACAGTGAATCAATTGATTTATATTGTTCATCAAATTTACCTAGCTTTTGAAAGCGGCAAGGAGGTGCGGGCTGTTTTTCTAGATATCAGCAAGGCCTTTGATAGGGTGTGGCACTCTGGTTTGTTATGCAAATTGCAATCCATTGGCGTTCGTGATCCTTTGTTGAAATGGATAAAAAGTTATCTTCAGGAAAGACAGCAACGTGTTGTTATTGACGGTCAATCTTCTGAATGGAGAAGGATTAATTCAGGAGTTCCCCAGCGATCGGTCCTTGGACCTCTCCTGTTTTTAATATATATAAATGACATAACTGTTGGTCTAAATTATTTTCCTTTTATTTATGCTGACGATACTACTCTCCTTGAAATTGTAGAAGATTCTGATATTTCGGCCGTCCGCCTCGGGGATGATCTGAGTAAGATTTCTAAATGGTCTGATGAGTGGCTTGTTACCATGAATCCTTCGAAAACTCGGAGTATTGTCTTTTCCTTAAAACGTGATAAGCCTGTTCATCCTATCTTGACATTTAATGGTAAACATATAGAAGAGGTTGAAGATCACAAACATCTAGGATAGGCCTACTCTGGGTCCTTAGGTCGCCTTATGTCGCCTTATGTCGCCTTATATCGCCTTACATCGCCCTATATTGGCTTATGATATAATATCAGATTACACATTTAGCTTAAATAACTGGTTATTATAAAACTATGTTTAGACTGTAAGTGTTTTTGTTTTTAATAATTATTAATGAATACAAATTTATGTATCTCTACACCTACATTGTATATCAGTTGTAGTGACTAAACCTTACCACCCCCCGCCCCCCACCCCGAGGTCCCACTGCCCTTACATACCTTACCCCAGTAAATTTCACAATTGCCCTTCATAGTTGAGAACCCCATAAGGTACACATTTGCCTATACGACCGACTAAAAAGAACTGTAACTAATTATGTTAATGTGTCTATGCACAGCTAATAATAATCTAAACAAGGATCTATACCATAAAAGGGATTTGTACCCGAGGGATTGGTATTGGGAAAGGTATTGGGATGATTGGAAGTGTATTGTCATGGTTATGTTCATTATAGGTAGGGGTTATTGGATGCTAGGGTATTCTCAGACAGGTTTAGTACAATGTACATAAGATGACATGCAGGACAATTAAAGGAAGGGCTATAGCTGCACTAGGTAACTGTTTCACTGAGCACTGAGGTTGTGAACATAAAGTAAAACAAAATAGTAATATGCACATTCAAATCCTGTACAGTTGTTTGCTGACAGCATCAGAGAAATCCTCGCTTTGTGATTGGATTACGCGTGCCATTCGGAATTCTCAATCTGTGTCGGCCTATTGTTTTACTGTAATATAATGGAGACGTGAACGAACAAGTATCGATCCAAAAAGGTTCCTTGGGATTGCTAATGCTTTTCTTCAACTCTGTTGCATTGTCCAATGCACAAGTTCATTAGACTCCAAAATTAAGCTGTACATAAAGTTATTTTTAGCATGGATAATCAACTTTCCTCTGTATTTGCTACCCATGTTGTAGTTCAGTGCCCTTTAGTACTTACATAATCATACTTTTATGAATAGTGAACATATCAAGGTAATTATTATAATTTATCCAACATGTCTGCCAAAATCCCCCTTGCTCATTATTTATCACTAGTTGAAGTTTATAACACACACATCTCTACCTCAAGTTAAAATGAATGAAAGCCAGGAATTTTATAACATAATAGGAATAGCTATGAGTAGGACACAAAAAATTAAAATCTTGAATAAATTGACAATGTCATGTCGACTGCAGTATACTGTATGTAGAAATATGCATCTACCTGAAATTGTCCGGTTGCATCCAAATCGATGATGGCTTCATTTTTGGGGCCCTAGTTCTTTTGCAACTTGCGTTTAGAACTTCGTGCTTTTACGTGAAGTAAATGGTTCCAGTACAACTACATGTACAGTAGACTATCCGCTGGTCAAGAAAGCCGTGGGCAACTTTGAAAAAGCCTAGGTACTTCATATATGGTCTATTATTGCGTCTTCTTTATATAAAACAGTCTTGCACTATATAGAAGACATATAATAGACCATATATGAAGTACCTACCATTTTAGCGGAAGTCGACCGCTGAACTGGTTTATAAAGCAAAGTGCTGGCTCACCAAGATCAATTATGGCGGCGTTGGGAATTTGTACGACTTTTGCACAAACGTTTCTGGTATTTTCCATGACACAAATGAAGGTAACAATTCCAACTTCTTTGTGTAAACTTGTTATGTCATTTGTTCTTATTTTAAATTTGTAAATCCGTGTCTGTAAGTTAAGACTTAATAAGCTTAAGTGTAAACAAAACCAACGCATCCTTTCTTAATTTTACAAGATATAAGAACTAAGAAGCTTAAATATATAAATAAAGCTACATTGTATAAATTTGTGTCTTTGCCTTTGGCTTTGAAACCTATCTAAACTGAAATTCATAAGTGTTTTTTTATCGGTACATAATATTAAGTTATTACAACAATAAATGCATGCATTCAGAGTACTCAACTCTCAAGCTTTATTTTTGTCTCGAAATCAAATAAAGTAACTTATTATTAAAGAAGCTCAAGACTTATTCTTATACAATATTTAAGTTGTTATTCGACACCTGCCCGCCCCTGTTCCAACATATGTGGTCAGCTATGCAAATGCCCCATGTTTGTGATTGGTTCATTTATGTTTTCTGGTTTTTTGACACTTAGCTGAAAACTGCTCTAAAACCAAAACCAACTTAATTATTTTTAGAGCAGTTTTCAATTGAGTGTCATAAAACTAAAGCCAAAGTACTTACAGAGCCAATCACAGGAGCAAGTGAAAATGCAATTAGCCAATCAGGAACTGAAGTAATTCATGATTGGTTTTACTTTCAAGAACCAGTCACGAGGAAAAGTAAATGCAATCGTGGATAACTCTCACTAGACGGCGTGATTGCATTTGGTTTTAGTTTAGAACTTGATTGGCTGATAATTAATTACAAAACATTTCTCACAGCCAATAGAAAATATAAGCAAACGCAAAACCAAACCAATTACTTATTGTTTTCAACACTCAATTGAAAACAGCTCTATTAAAGAGCCATTCATGGGGGCATTTAAAGTAAAAACAAATGAGTCACTAACCCAATTGGTCAATATTAAAACATTTGAAATTTAATATCTTAATATCTCAAATTTGCTGCATGTTACCAAAATTGGTTTAAAAATATTACACACATTAGTTTATGTGTTATACATGTAGTCAATATGTACTTGTTCATGTTTATTTAATTTAAATTATATATGGAAAACATGCATACTGGCATTTTTGATTAAAATTAATCTTTCTAATTGAAATGCTTTCAATCAAAAACTCACAAGTAGTATTATTATTTTAGATATACAGTACAATGTATGGTCAATGAATGTCACCTTATGTATGTGACATGGTAAAAGCCACACTGTCACCTTATTTTACAAACTAATGTTGCTCTACATTGCCTTGTATTACCTAATGTCGCCTTATAATGCCCAATGTCGGCTTATAACGCCCAGTGTCGCCTAATATTTCATTGTTTTTTGTAAAAAAATGCTTATGTCGCCTTAAGTCGCTCAATGTCGCACTTCATCGCGGCGACCTAAGGACCCAGAGTAGGCCTTAGGATTAACCTTACAAAGCAATATGTCTTGGCGGAGTCACATTATGAGCATTTTTGAAAGGGCATCTAAACGGTTGAATATGTTAAAGTCTTTGAAGTACAAGGTTGACAGGTCAACCTTAGCTTGCTTATATAAAAGCTTAATTCGTCCCTTAATGGAATATGGAGATATAATCTGGAGTAATTGTAGTGATGTAGATGCTAATATAATAGAGAGTGTCCAATATGAGGCTGCTAGGTTCGTAACCGGAGCAATTAAGGGTACAAGTGCTACAAGCTTGATAAAAGAGCTTACTTGGGAGAGTTTAAATGTAAGGAGGAAAATGCATAAGTTAATACATTTTTATAAAATTGTAAATGGATTAGTTCCCATATACTTACGAGAGCTACTACCCAATACTGTGGGTGAACGTGTACATTTTAACCTAAGATCAAGTGAAGATTTTTCAATTATTCCTTGTAGAACCGTTAAGTTTCAGCAGTCTTTCTTGCCTTCCACAATCACGTCTTGGAATTCACTAAGTTTGGATGTAAAGAATTCAATTTCGCTTTCTTCTTTCAAATTTAATTTGCGATCTGTGATTTTTCCTTTTAATTATAATAAGTTACTTGATTATTCCTATTCGAGACTAGCATCAATTTTTCATACTCGCCTCAGCTTGGTTTTTGTGCCCTGAATAGTTATCTTTTCAAAATCAATTGCTGTGACTCTCCCAGATGTGAATGTGGACTAGCTAAAGAAACACTTAAGCATTATTTTATATTTTGTCCCCGTTACGCTGCCCAACGAACTTCCTTTTTTGCCTCTGCTGCACAGTTACTGGGTGAGAAATGGTCACAGAGCAGCGACAAGGAAAAAATGGAGTTTATTCTGAACGGCGTTAAAGATTTTGATTTTGATTTTTTTTTTTTTTTTTTTTTGCAAAGTTCAAAGCTTTATTTTATCTACAAATCGTTTCTCTGTGACTTATGTTTAATTACTTTATTTTATTATTAATTGTGGGTTTTTTTTTGTGTGTGTGTCTGTTCGCGTAAAAAAGAATGTACAATATGTTGTGTGAACCCCCTAGATAAGTCATTTAATTGTACTTTTGGGGTAAACACTTCATTATATGTTTAAATAATAATAAAAAAAGGTGCGTGGGGTCATGGCAACACATCACAACAGTTATTTACACAATGATGTGCACTTTTCATGGTGTCATACATGTGAATGCAGATATATTCTTCATTTTGTGATTTGTCTCCAGGCTGTGCAAACATTATGACGTCATAGGTCATAATAATTTGCATATTACAAAAACCTGAATATCTTGGACACGAGATGAGATGTTGACAAACAGAAAATGTCATTATTCCTCATTTCAAAAGCATTTTAACATTAGATCAACCTAATTTTCTCTTCATATGCACTTTCATAAGACTGAAGCAGCATGAATAGTAGACAACTCATAAATACGACATGCTGATCGCATTTGCACAATGTAGTTTTAATGTTGTCGATCACTTAAATTCCAAAATTACTAATTCTCACCTTCGACATCAAGTTTTATTGAGAACTTCTTTCAGACAATGATAGATAATTTAAGCTATTATTCGATAATAATCATGATTATAATTAATAATAATAATAATGGGATTAATCAGTGGCATATCCACTAGACTGTGGCTCTTTATTCATTGATGGGCCTACGTTTTAACAGTCCTTGTCCGAGAAGACGTGAAGGTCTAACCATTAGGGAGCTTTAGCAACCAGGACGGCGACGGCTGTGACGACGGAACGTAGAAAAGTGTTTTCTCCCGAAATTTGGAATTTATTATTTCTTTTAGTTTCTTTTAGGTGCCTTTTATAACCATATTTTCTAAAAATGTGATCAGGACAGAGTTCCGTTCAGACCGAACGATAAACGGTGTGATTTACTTTCTTCCTTAGCGTTCTCCTTTGAACATGAAATTTGTTGTTTTCTCGTTCTGTTTTTTTTAAGAGAACGGTCAAAATGTAGGTGACTGCGTGCATTTTCACGTGCAGTTATTGTATTTTGTAATTAAGACTATTGTTTTATGCCGTCGTCCTTGACGTCGTCGTCGTGGTTGCTTGAGCTCCCTAATCAGCTCGAGAACGAAATTGTTTCACAAAGGCAGCATCTTCTACTCAGTTATTTTAAAATGCAAGTAGCGCCATAAAACAACATGAACTATTTGTGTCCCAAATTCTATTTCTGATATACTACAGTTGCCTAACTTAGTTTTCTTTGAGAGGCAGGAGCAGAAATTAAACTAGAATATACGCTACCCGAATTGCGGGATTCACCCTTCTCACACAGCGGCCATGTTGGATAGAAACAATAGATTTTGCGTGGCCTCGCACTGAGCAGATTCAGAACGAGTTTAGCCCGAAAAAAGGTTTTTATTCTCCTGGTACTCAACATGGCCGCCGCGTGAGAAGGGTGAATTCATCTTGTGATGTCACAATGAAAACCTTCGGGATTCTATTGTAATAGTTTTCTATAGGGAGGGAGTTGATTCATCTTAGACGTCACAGGATCCAGAATCGTACTGTTTACTCGACCACCCAAGATCTGATCTGATCGATCTGATCGTACATTACTGATCGTAATGTTACAAAATTTGCAAGATTAATACCTTTTTGTGAGAAACAAACATAATAGTACAGTATAAATGTTTATTTTTTTGACATGATACTGATTCGGCCCGGGTTTGAACCGTCGACCTCCCACACAATAAACCGGCGCTTAACCACTGAGCTCTGAATTTCTAACGGGACCTGAAACAACCACAGGGGCTTATCAAAGCCAGGACCCGTCTAATCCACAGATCGAATTGGAATTTAGCATGTTGGTTTTGGTGAAGGAAGGAAAACCGGAGAACCCGGAGAAAAACCCTCGGAGCAAAGGCGAGATACGAGCTAACCGGACGCGGTATTCGATAAAGGTTCGATGTGTCATTTAGGAAAAACGCTCTTGCAGCGTCGCAATTAAAGCCACATTGACGTACTATATGCCGTTTTAAAGGTTTTTTAATTGAAGAAAGTATATATTTAATCCGTTTTGAAAGTTAAAAGCGTGGATGTTGTATATTTTTCAACGCGAAATGACTCCATCCGGCAGGATTCCAACCCTTCAAGCTTTGAAATATATATTTTTAATTATCCGTTTCGAATCCCAACTAAATTGTCTCAAATGATAGTTTGCATATTACATCCTATTTCAAATTCGAAAAAGTAGTTTTTCATCCCATTTTAATACAAACCAGGTCGTAAAACCTGAATGAAACGTAATTTCAAAATTCCCCGATAAATTATTTGAGAAACGGATTTTTCTACGACATGTGAAAAAATTAGGAAAATTGAACAAAAAGCGAAAAGGCTGCACTTCAACAAAGTTCTGTTTTTGGCCGAAAATAAGAGCCGAGAAATTGGTGGTCCCTTCGTGTAGGCAACACATGAATTGCTACCAAAATACAATATAATTAACACAATACAAAACAATAGAACGAAATACACAATATAGTTTGGTAGTAATTCATGTCTGCCTACATGAAGAGAGAACCGATAAATTAATAGCCCGATAAAGGTTTTTGATTCATTTCACGGTTAAATAAGACGTCCCGCCTCCAAAGGCAATCTCATTAACATTATCCTATCAGAGCGATTCACGAGTCTCGGCCGATTACAAAGTTCAGACGAGCTGAAGAACAGAGAAAGATATACAGTTCACCGATGCCAGATACTTCTACAGAAAATAGTGTCGATTCCAGTTTAATTTTAAGAAGAAACACTCTTTTAGGAGTACAAAAAAATGGCACCACAGTAAGTAAACAATTACTATCAGGCAGGGAAACTGACCATTAAAGCGCTGCTCGATCCATACCATGTACACAGTAGACTGTTTATGTCATTCTAATATCATCACGCTGAAACAAAACTGACAAACCTTAAGCTTCCTGCATTGAATTCTCTTTAATATTTGGTCGATTGAAGATAACAACATTTTATTGCTTGATTCTTTGTGGACTTTCAGTCTTCGATTAATATTTTTTAGCACATATATATATTCTTTGTGTTTGCTCCAGGAGCAGGAGCTCATCTAGGGAGCTTACACAATATTTATTTACCAATGATGACAGGAAACGAAAGGAGGAACTAAGCTACATACATACATGAAAAATATTTATAGGCTAGAAAATGACAATACAGAAGGCGAGTTGCTAGGACAAATTTAAAAAAACATTTGACTCCATTAGGAAGATTTGGACTGCCTTAAAATTACGTTCATTTTGTGCTAGTGATAGGCTGGAGTCTCCAAACAGTAAAAGAAAAAATGCATCGATGTTTCATTGGAGAATACACAAAAACAACATGGAGAGGAAATGCAGTTTCTTATAAATAAATCAAAATTAAATTGCGAGTTTTTAATGCTTAGACGGGTATGCACAATTGATCATGAGGCAATCTAGAAATAGAAAAGGTATACAATCTATTATACTTCAAACATTCAAATGTCGATTTCACGGCAAATTTAAAAGAGGCTAAGGTTGATATGTTGCGTATTTTTTAATCTAAGCTGTTCCAAAGCTTAATGGCAGAAGGGAAGAAAGAACCTTTATGTCTCTCAGTTCGACTAGTTGGCAGAGTATAATTTTCACCGTATCCAAGCGAAAGTCTCCTTCGTTCACTAACTTTTAAAGGGAGTAACTTTTACAAACAGTCAGGTGTGAGATGGTTAATTATCTTATAGAGTAGAACTAATTTATGCGACTGTCGCCTTGGTTTTAAATCTTCCGATCCTAATTCATGCAAAAGTCGAGCTCTGCTGGTTCCTTTCAGAGCCCCAGTTACCAATCTGGCAGCTTTATATTGTACATTTTCTAGAAGATCGCTTTCATTTTTAGTGCATCCATCCCAAACACAATCAGCATATTCCATAATTGGCCGAACAAGGTTTTTGTAAAGAACAATACGAGTAGATCTGTTACGTTTACTTAATACTTAATACGTAGTAGATCTGTTTACTTAATACTTAATACGTCTGAGTAGGTTTAAACGATTAGAAGCTTTTTGGTGAATGCCTAAAATATAATTTCTCCAAGATAAATTACTAGATATAAGTATGATTACCAATTTATTTTATAATACCATTTCCTAAAATAAAGGGCGGGTGCATTTTTGTTTTTCTTGGGCGGTAAACGTAATACGCCTAGTTTTGGTAGTATTGATATTAACTAACCAGTTATTTGACCAATCCGTAATATTAATTAAGTCAGCCGACAACTGCGTACAAGAAACAGTTTGATGAGATTTTATTGGGAATGTAATTTATATAGATCAAAAAAAGCAAGTGACCAAGAACAGATCCTTGAAGTACTCCAGCTCTTATTTCTAACCAATCACTTCTTTGTAATTCAATTATTACTTGTTGTTTCTTTCCAGATAGATAACTTGCTATCCAGCTTAAAAGAGGGTCCCGAACACCTAATGACTTTCATTTGTGCAGAAGTCCATCGTGCCGCATACTCTATCAAAGGCTTTGCTGATATCGAGGAAATCATTCGTGTATCAAGCCCCTTTTCCAATGACTCATAAATTTGATGCACAGTATAAATAAGCTGGTTAATTGTGGAATCTCCTGAACAAAAGCCAGCCTGGAAGGGATATAAAGAAACTATTTTCAATGATTGATTGTCGTTACAAAGAGATTTAACAATACCCCACCACTTTTTAGCACACGTACTAGGATCAGAAAGTGTTTCCATAACCTTTTGAATACGGCACCAAGAACGATTTACTTTTACACTTTTGGGCATTGCATTAACGCAGAAATCTTTACGAACGAAAAGTAGCGCAGAAAATCATAGGACAGCGAGAATGAAATAACATGCGCAGTGAATGACAGCAACTGTCAACCATTTTTTGCGCCTTTTTTAGGGGGAAATCAGAAAGTCACATTTTCAAGGCTTTGAAAACATGTTTGAGTTTGAGATTTTTGGTGATGCTAGATTGGGGCTTTTGGATTTAGAATTTGCGAAAAAAAGTGTTTTCGATTCTTTTCCATTTTGAACCTTTATCGAGACCTTAAGCAAGAGTTTAATAGGCCTTTTGCAGGAAACATCAACATGGCTACATCACTACCCTATACCCGTACTTTACTACTTGTTTTACATGGCTACATCACTACCCTATACCCGTACTTTACTACTTGTTTTACATGGCTACATCACTACCCTATACCCGTACTTTACTACTTGCTTTACATGGCTACATTACAACCCTATACCCGTACTTTACTACTTGTTTTACATGGCTACATCACTACCCTATATCCGTACTTTACTACTTGTTTTACATGGCTACATCACTACCCTATATCCGTACTTTACTACTTGCTTTACATGGCTACATCACTACCCTATATCCGTACTTTACTACTTGCTTTTCTATTGTTTAAGGTAATGAAGACGACGCATGCGTACAAGGTAAATCATGATGTTAGTTATATCGGTACAGAACTTGCCTCTATTTTTTGTGTTGACCAGATCCACCTTGTTTGTATATTGTTTGGTTAGTTTGTAAACTCGCTGCTCCATTGATTTCCAGTTTACGCTCTATTTTCCTTTTTACTTCAAAAACTAATTTAATAATTCATGAGGTAATTGGCTAACCAGAGGTCTCTATTTTTACCACGTGCAGTACTTTGAAACCCCGTCAAAGTATTCTCTACGGTACTTTGAAATATTTTTCTAAGTCCAAGGACTTTGAAGTATGAATATTCACAGTTCAAAGTCCTTGGGCGTAGAAAAGAATTTCAAAGTACTGTAGGCAAATACCTTGAACAAAGGGAGGTCTCACGACCGATCAGAGACTTCTCCAAGCGATAAAAAGTTTCAAGATACAATACCTGTCTTGCTGCATACAGACCGTCTCTCGTGTAAGAATGAGCATTTTAAAAACCCAATCAGAATCGAGTACATATATCCTGGTACTTCGTTGGGGGTCTTGAACAAGCTTTATGTCGTTATTTCGCGGACGGACTTAACTAGGGTTCAGTTCGGATCTGACGCAAGCTATATATAGCTTCGTTATGCTCAAGACGAAATCTTTTCACCGGTTGAAATAGCAGTCTGTATCACAAAATATAACCTTGTGAAGCGCATTGGAATATATTCATATAGAATTTGCGTAATATAAATGAATACCTTAACCTTTATCTTTGAAAGTCATCATCACTCGCCAAAATGAAATACAAACTGAAACCAATATCCGCCTCGGACTGGAACTAATTGCTTGGGCTTTAAAATCCCGCTAAAGTCCTCATTCTCGGCTTTTAAACATTACATAAAATGCTGGTAATAGTCTTTCTCGTTTTACCTTTTCTTCTGGGATTTCTGTTTAGAGGCCTAATTAACACAGCCACCCTATGCATCTAATGTGATTGTCACACTTCTTAGGACTGCCATGGCATATGATAACAACAGGAAAACATTACCAGATTAATAACTGACAAGGGACTGGGATTTGGGCTCGTTATAATGTTGTCGTCTGTGTTCTGTACTTCACGTCTCCATAATGGCGAGATATGTTCTTGATAATAAAGTGTTTGCAGGTACGTAACTGATCTTCCTGGGCTTCTAGGTAAATAGTATTTATTTTTTCTGTATTTATTTAAATGTCATTTCAGACTGTCCTACCGACTGCCAATGTCGCAGAATACCCGGCAGTACCAATGGTATTGTGGTGACGTCACGAGCACTGCGGTCCGTTCCTGGTCGACTGCCGAAAGATACTACAGCAGTGTAAGACGAAAATATATAATGAATGAAATTAACATGGCAGACTACTAGTAACAATGACAAATGGTTGGCTTTTAATGCATTTTTAATCAAAACTGCTTATCGGCTCGTAATATTTTTCAAGTTTTCTTGTTTTCTCCCAACATCCCGCATGTTTATATCAGATAATATACACATGTAATTGATGTTTATTGCTTTATTCACTGTCACCGACTGTAGTAGACTCAAATGTAATCTAATCTCATTCTCAGACAAGACATTGGCTTTCATTCCTAATAATAATAAAATATTTATACAAGAGTTTCGCTTCAGTTATAAAAGCTGCGAATAATGAGATTCCTGTGTACATTTTGTGGGTTCGTGTAAAGAAACGAATATTAGGACGGAGAACACCTCGTTTTGCCATCAGACGAACATGCAAAGTCATACACACTTCATAGGAAGGAAGATGTGGGTCCATGGAAAACCCATCTTTCACTTTCGTTGATTTGAGATGTTTTGGATGGAAAATACTTTTGATTGAAAGTCTAATTCACCCTCTTCACAATGACATGTTTTCTGTTTAATGTGATTGAATAAGATGAGTTTTCTCACTCGCACCAAAGAGAGTAATACTTGGCATTAAATAGTTTTAATTATCAGGAATATAAAGTATTTCATGGTTGAAGCTATAGTTTTTTACGTTTTACTAAACAAATATTGTGAAAAAGCACGAAAACTGTCGCTCACCCATTTCTGATTGGTACATATCTGCATCATCCTCCCTTAAGCGAGTTCAATGAAATAGTCAGAACTGGGTCCGGTTCTTCAAATAGTAGATATAACGCTATCCACAGGATAAATCCTTCTTCAGTGGATAAAAGTAGTTGGCTCGGTTTATACTTATCCACTTGATATTAATTTACCTGATGGAAAGCATTATCCCCTCTGAACAACCAGGTTCCGATACCATTTGTATGATATGTAGTAAGTATGAAATGGAGTTTGTTGGCTACTAAAACTGAAGGGAGGCCGCGATACCGAGAGCGTTCCCTTCTGCGTGTGAGTGTTTATCTATTAGTGTTTTTTCCCCCGGCATTTTAGCAGGGTTAACAATAATACAAAAAAAATATTATTATTATTATTACTGATCTGACCGATCGAACTTATGATGAACTGCCTGGGCGTTAGAGTATTTTCTTGATCAGTTATTTAAGGAGAATGACTAGACTTTAGGATTTGTAGTTCTAATTTTGTTTCTTAATTTCTTTTCAAGGCTATTTTCTGGTAGCAAGATTTTTCAACTAGAAGATGGAGACTTTTCGGAGCTCTTCAACCTAAAACATATGTAAGTAACATGCTTGTTCACTAATACACTAGGGTAAGATGTAATCTCGTTGAGGTATGGAGTTAGACGTCTCGCTTAAGCTATTTATCAGCTTAAATTAATTACTTTAACTTAGAACACGTTCCAGAGCAACGCTGGATATTCCAAAGTACCGTTTTTTTTGGCACGATTTGGCAAAATATGTTAAATGTTTCCAAATACCCATAAACTGTTACAAAACTGGCTTTTCTTTTTTGTGAAGAGTCATTTCTTTCAAAAATGGGGTGTTGCAAATTTGAGAGAATATTGAAATATTTAGACTGCGAAGTGGCACGGAAATTTCCAAGTCATAGCACAACACGAATCGCAAAGTATGCCTTGGAAATTTCCAAATCATACCACAGGACCGATCGCAAAGTATGGCTTGGAAATTTCCAAGTCACACCAGAGGACCGATCGCAAAGTATGCCTTGGAAATTTCCAAGTCACGCACACCACAGGACCGATCGCAAAGTATGCCTTGGAAATTTCCAAGTCACACCACAGGACCGATCGCAAAGTATGACTTGGAAATTTCCAAGGCACACTATAGGACCGATCGCAAAGTATGGCTTGGAAATTTCCAAGTCACGCACACCACAGGACCGATCGCAAAGTATGGCTTGGAAATTTCCAATTCACACCAGAGAACCGATCGTAAAGTATGCCTTGGAAATTTCCAAGTCACGCACACCACAGGACCGATCGCAAAGTATGCCTTGGAAATTTCCAAGTAACACCACAGGACCGATCGCAAAGTATGGCTTGGAAATTTCCAATTCACACCAGAGAACCGATCGTAAAGTATGCCTTGGAAATTTCCAAGTCACGCACACCACAGGACCGATCGCAAAGTATGCCTTGGAAATTTCCAAGTCACACCACAAGACGCATTCCAAAGTGGGGCATGGAAATTTCCAAGTCACATTCGTCACAAAACCAATTCTAAAGCGGCATGGAAATTTCCAAGTCACACTTCATGACCATTCCGAAACTGTGGCAGGAAAATTTTCAAGTCACACTAAAATACTAAGCCAAAAGCCGTTGCTTTGGCAAATTTCAAACTGAAGAAAGTTTGGCCTTTGCCCATGTTGAATTTCTCTGCTAGCAGTAGTCTTTCCGGCTCATATGCGTTACATAGACGCAGAGACCTCTGTTAGCAGGGAACTTTGTTGAATCGACTTTCTGCTTAATCTGGTGGCTGTTTTGGGCTACACTTCGTCATTGTGAGTAGGGTCGTATGTCTTGGTTGAGTCTAAATTCTACGCTAAATTCCAATTCGATCTGTCGGGTCCTGGCTTTGATCATCCATCCTCTACGGACTTCTCCTTGTTCTTAGCTTGTTCTTTTGTCACCCGATGACTTGGAAAGGTCGAAAGGCGAAGTGATAAGAATATGGGTGCTTTCTTGGATAAATTTTGAATTCATAGCTTGTTCGATTGTTCGTCGGTCGGCTAACACATAGATGTGAATAGAATTGAATGTCCCGCTATCTGCGAAGTGTCAAGTTTAACCAATCGGAACACGGTTACTGTTATTTAATATGCGCTCTAAATTTAAATATTGGCACAAACCGCACTATCTGCTTTTACAACTTCGTAAGCCTTGTTCTTCATATAAATTTTCCGAATTAACGCACTTTGAAGGTAAGTATGCGTAGCTTTTCAGGATATTGCATGTCCTATGATGGTGAGAAACACAGATTGCGAATTACTTAAAAGAAAGCATTTCAGATACATCACGATTACTTTCACTGTATACACTATCTGTAGCCGGTAACTCACATGTCTCTCAACAGCAAAATAACAAAACCAAACTGAGTTGCATCATGTTTCGAAGCCCGGTTCTACTGATATATTTAGGTTCTGAAAGTAGCCATCAATCGAAATAATTAAGAACTCAATGCGAAAATTGCCTGCTTGTAAACCACAATGACTGCAATGAACTGGCTTTATTCGTGCAAAAGTTAAGTACATGAATTGAAATGCTAGGTATAATTTGAGTAATTTCTAACCCTAGCTAAGGTTATAACACTAAACGAAAGCTACATGTGGTTATTGTCGCTCGATCTTAATTGAAAATAAAATTAAAACATAGAACCTTCGGACTCAGATTGTGCTTAAGTCTATGAGTGTAGTCCACAGTTTATGCCGTCTGTCTAAATATTATTTTCTTTCAGAAATTGTTGCTGTAGAGCACAGAAGAAAAAGGAAAATAGAATCAAGCAGAGATGAAAAGCGTCTCGTAGTACTGTGACTTGGAAATTTTCGTGCCACACTTTCGGATAACCTGGAAATTTCCCCGGGAGGGGGACTCCCATATAAAAGGGGTAGGGATGCTCGTCGGACATTTTCGATTTGACCCCTAAGAGGTACTAAAATGGGCGTGGCTCAAGCTTATTTTGACTCCTAAAAGATAATAAAAATAACAGCTTTTTTGTTCAATTGACACCCGACCCCTAAAAGGTACCGCTTTACATATAAATGTCTGTGTTTGATGGTGGATACCCTAAGTGGTACCAAACTCCTGATTTTGACCCCTAAAAGGTACGACGAGCATCCATGTACCCCTCACATAAGGGAGTCCCCCCCCCCCTGGGGGAAATTTCAGTGCCACACGTTCGGATTGGGCTTGTAGTGTGACTTGGAAATGTCCATGCCACACTTTGGGATTGGTCTTGTGGTGTGACTTGGAAATTTCCGTGCCACATTTTGCGATCGATCTTGTGGTATGACTTGGAAATTTCCATGCCACACTTTGGAATTGGTTTTGTGACGAGTGTAACTTGGAAATTTCCATGCCACATTTGGGATTGGTCTCAGTGTAGTGTGACTTGGAAATTTCCGTGCCATACTTTGCGATCGATCTTGTGGTATGACTTGGAAATTTCCATGCCACATTTTGGGACTGGTCTTGTGGTGTGATTTGGTAATTTCTAAGGAAATTAGGACTTCGTGGCAATTTCCAACGGCTGGACAATTTTTGGTACACATTGCTGAAGTAAGGCGAGTTCTTTCTCGAAACACTGGTCTTTGCAGATTTTACGCAAATGCTGGTATTTCTGACACAGAAATTTGTAATTTACTTGAACAAATTAATTCATTATTTAGTTTTTTCCAACTGCGAGTGATATGTGCATTTTTGGAAATTATGTGCTGATTTATTATTATCTTAGAAACACATCATTTGGGAATATAATCTATTTATCCAATATTTTTCTATACTCATTTAAGAAATAGTTAGACAAATGGTCATATCAGAACATTTTACCATTTTTAGGAAGGCTAAGGGTAATTTTTAACAGTTTTTATTAAATATTTCCAGAATGAGGAACTTTGGAATATCCGGCGTTGCTCTGGAGCGTGTTTTAGGTCTCAATAAATGTCGTTATAAATATAGAACGACCTCCCTCTTTACTCTGAACAATATATGTTTTTTTAAACGCCAACAAAAACGTTTGAAGTTTTGTGTAAGAAGTTCAAGATGCTTTAAGCTAAGAAACTTCGTGAATCTTGTTATCTTTTGCGATGTGTAATCTTTCGTAAATTAGCAACAGCGGCTCCTTCGAATAAGAGCCGGAATCAAATGAAGGAACGACGATATTTACAGCATACACGAGACAGTTACATTCATGAAGTCATAGACATACAGTTCAATAGGATCGAAGAGATAATGTTACATTCCATTTTTTTAGAGATTTGAGTAGAAATACTATACTACATGTTGAGGATGAGCCACTTATTAACCTAGGGGCGCTATCTACTTTGTAAGTACATTACTGTGCCTTTTCTCGTGACTGGTGTTCCTCTAGTTCAGTCTTCAGGCTTCAGTTTATTTCATACTATTTATTACAAACTTTACAAATATAAAGCCCTGGTCAAACGAATGCAACATTTCCATGCAACATCGAGCAAGATTGCTGTACGCAACATGTTGCGTCCGTTTGACAACTCTGTTGCACGATGTTGCATGACATTTGATTTTGGTCAAACTTTCGTGCAACATCCACGCAACATTTCTATTGTTGTATAGGATGTTGCATCATGTTCCGATCGTTTGTCCACCTTCGTACAACTTTGTTGTATCGGAGCATGCGCATTAGTTGAACTTAATTAACCATTGGCATCATGGGTAGGTTATCGATTCACTACATTCAAGATGGCGGAAGTAGGTGATGGCCGGAATTCGTTGCCGTCTGATCACAAAACCATCTGTTAAAGGCATGAACGAAGTCAAGGAACTAGAACTCGATACTTATCAAATATGGCGTCTTCAAACTGAGTCCAACATCATGCCCAAACCTCTTATTGACCGACCATGTAAATACAATCATCCAACATGTTACGTTCGTTTAACCACCCTAACACGCAACATGTCGTAACTTTGCATGAAATGTTGCATCCATTTGACCAGGGCTTAACAAGGATTATGTCATATAACAGAGAAGGGAAATCGTATGAAAAAATACTGTTAACGCAAACCACATGTGTAGTGAGATGCAATTAATAGCCACTGCCTATGTCATGTTACTGAGGAGAACTTCATAAAAGTCCAAGGAATGCGTTTGTGGAATGTATTAAACTGTCAATTGTAGCAGACGAGTTTACACGACAAGTCAATGTCCAAGTAAGAAGAAATGGGAATAGTATCAATTGATAAAACCCGTAGATGAACAGATAATTACCTGTATATAGAAAGGAATTAATGTAGATATTAAGCATATTCAATATATGTGTTAATCAGTTATTGTCAAAATATTTGATGTTTCATTTATTTTCACCTTCAAAGACGACTCAATAACAACTTTATCAAGAGCATCCCAAGGAATGCGTTCAAAGACTTGTCCAATATGTTGGCGTTGTAAGTAATATCATGCAATTAATAATTCATAAGAGGAATACATAATTTACAAGTATTATTAATGAGGCCAATTTAAGTTTGAATTACCAATTGTTTGAAAGGTTAAATCGGGGCAAAAAATGTAGATTTCTTAGGGACTTACTCCATCAAACATTCCTTGGCTTAAAGCACATATGAAGCGAAATATGTGTTTGCATACTTGTAATATTTAGCAATTTAAAGACGTTTCCAAAGTTTGAAAAGTCGGGAGAAAAAATTGATGATTTTACAAGCCGTGAAATTCACCCTACTTTGCTCCCAAAAACGGTCTTCAAATCGCGCAGCCAAAATCACGTCACATTTGGTTGCATCTCAACCAAAACAAGATGGCGGAAAGAATGAAATTGATTCGAATCTTCGTTTCTGAATCGCTCTGTTCGCTAGATATATTGTGTCTTTTGCAAAATCGCCTGTGAGTAGTAATCAGTAAGGCTAAACAAACCTTTGCAACCAACGTGACGTCACTAGATGGAATTTGACAATAAACTCGACCCCAGTCTCCAACTATGTTTGGATGAAGAGTAAGCCGTTTGTATGCACAAAATCACAACTAAATTCTTGTTTTGGAGAATTTTAAAGTTTACATACATTTTATTTACATTGAAAAGTAAAATTACGAAAATAAAAGGTCACCTCATATGCACTTTAAGGGCTCATTGACATATTTAAATCTACAATTTGTAGGCCGTTGCTAAGGAAATTTTGCAGCCTCTCAAAACCCCAAAAATTAATGAGTTGGCAATGGTTATTCTCAAGGTGACCCCTAGAGTAAAGTTTTGTAGTCAGATCACGTCATCAATTGACGTCACAATGACATCATCAAAATCAGAAAATTCCTAAATTATCCATCGATGTTTGAATTACTATCAATTTATGAAAACTTTCCCAAGCTATAAATTAAGGTGCATCAAACTGAACATGTGTTTGCCATTACGACAACAAATGATGGTGCATAACATCACTCTACCTTAGCTACTGCTAGAAACACCATGGCTGCAATTTGCTTTAGATGGCAGTTAGCATCCCATGCCAGGCACTCTAAGTTTTTACAATACATAATTCTTATGAAAATAGTTATATGATTTCTCATACAGAAATCTTATTAAAGATCACAGAAATCTTATTAAAGATCACAAGATCACAAAATCATCTTCAAAAGTCTTGTAAAAAGCATCTTAAAATAATTTATAATTCTCTCATAGGCTCAACAAAATATTGATATATATATATATGATGGTTGCCATGTGATTTTCAAAATTCCGAGCAGCTTTTTATTCCAATGAATTGGTACAAAGATGTTTAACTGGTAATATGATGTGCCTTTTGGAAATACATAATCTGAAGGCTGGTCACTTTTCTGGATTTGCTGAATCAGCTTTGTAGAACACTACAGGAGTTGTATGCCACTCTCATATAGGGAAGTACAACAATGGGAATAACTATGTCTGTAAAAATAAAAATGTGGGCATGTAAATATAGTATGGGTAATTTGACAACCAAAAGCTAGTTAACATACAGAGAAAATATCACCTTCGGCCTCTCTCCTGCATAAATCCCTATTGAAAACTTACCTCTGTTGTGAGCTCCTGGAAGCTCCTTATGTGGGCCCTGTGATACTACTACAGTATTTGTCAAAAAAGAAATAATTTTATATAAATTAAGGTAGATTGAATATGTTCTTGCAGAACCAGCGAAGATCGCCAAAAAGTCATGCCCATAAATGTATTATTTATCTATTGATATATTTCATTTATCAACCGAAAACTGTCAACCTGCAGCACCCAACCTGCAACCTACACTTTGTACCCTCCGTATATTTATAGCACGGCTTCTATGGAAACCGATAAGAATATTACGTGGGTAAATAAAGTTTCAGTTCAGTTCAGTGAAAGTGCCGACGCTGGCCTGGAACTACTGAGGAATCGGTCCATTTACTACTATATTTAATGCCATTACTTTTAACAGAAACGAATATTAAATAGCAACAAGTATTGTGTGTATTTTACTTACAAGTGTCATTTCAGCAAGTGTGTTTAGACTTTAGGAGCGCCAGTTATCCATAATCCTTTCGTAAAATGTGAGAAATGTCCATCCAAGACCATCCAAAGTCCTCCTAGAAGAACAAAACATCTTGCCATTTCTTTCGAAGAAGTCTTTGGTTTTAGCAGCAATTCAACACGCTAAATTCCAATTCGATCTGTGGATTAGCCGGATCCTGGCTTTGATCAGCCCCTGGTCATCGTGTCGTACATAAAATCTCTGGCCATCTGCCGATCTGGGTAAATAACGCGGTCCTTCGGCTCCGACAAGGGCGCCAGTTGAAATATCCTGAGCCTGTTGGAAGGCTTTCCCACGAGTGAAGTTAAATAAAACATTAAACTGCTTACTTTGCAAGCGCTTGGCGAAACATTTGCCACTCCAAATTAGAGAGAAATTTCCTACCGGGACCGCCATCTTGTATTTACTTTATTAAGTTATGTCAATAAATTAACCTGGCGATTGTTCACGTGACCAGTACAGTGCAATCTGATTGGTGGTGAAATTGAAAGAAGGTACAATCTGATTGGTTTCCGGAGCAAAACAGCGACACAAAAAACAAACACTTGCGATTTCTGACTCGGGCCTCGGCCAAAGGCCTGGCCCGAGTAATTACAGGGCTGTGTGCAACAAGGGCATAAGTGACTCCTGATGAAGTTATAAATTCTCCTTTAAATTCTTTGCTTTCTAAGGGAGAATTTAGAACGTGATCACGAGTCACTTACGCCCTTGTTCAACACTTCTTATTTCAACTGCCATTAAAATTTCAACTCAGCCCGAGTAAAGGCTGCGTACAGCCACATTCATTACGCACTATTATTAATCATTAATTATTGATTGTGCACTATTATACTAATTAATTATTCATTGCGCACTATTATTACTCATTAATTATTCATTGTGCCCTATTATACTCATTAATTATTCATTACACACTATTATTACTCATTAATTATTCATTGCGCACTATTATTACTCATAATTATTCATTGCGCACTTTTTATGCATTTTTTGCCCCGGTCATTTCATCGCTACATTACTACTAACGATAACTGAACACGAGTCGGATGCATGGAAATAAAGCCGTAAAACTATACTAAAAAAGATGTTTTATTTGTTGAAACTGATTGTTTAGTTTTTCTCGTTTCCGTGATTTCCTTTGTACCACGATTTTAGTAGCTTACTGAGGATTGAGGTAGCCGTGTTTTCTTCGTGTTTTTAGAAGCCATGTTCTCGCTGAAAGCAGCCATTTCAGTTTCTGTGTATTTGACAACTATAGATATTATTTAGATATTCTATCAATCTAATCAATAGTGAGAAGGGGATTTACTTCATCTGAGGAGAGTCCAACACATTTGCTTTCCCATTCATTCCAGATTTCACTGTGTTGTGGCCGCCGGACGGGTGAATGCGAAGTACGCTTCCCGTTAATGTTTTTTTTATGAGTTGCTCAGTATAAATTATTAATCATTCCCCTTTCCCTAGGTTCAAGTAGAATTGCCTTTCGAGTCCTGAACGATTCCCTCAAAATTATCTGATTGAGCTTCTTGCGAAGTATTTCTTTAACAAGATTAATCAAACTTTTTCGTTTTCCAGTGACATTAGCACCTGCCATGGCTTCCTTTTTACTTTTCAATACTTTCGTTCATTCATGAAAACCTTTCAGGTAAACCACGAATAAAATTTACAAACACTTGAAAGTATTAAAACTATCAGGTAGGCCTGGCATACGTAACACCGGAAGTCAAAATTGTATTTGCTCCCGCGAGCATAGCAACGGTGTTGCATTGCAACGGAATATGTCAATGAGCGTTAAACTCTATTATGCATGAGGCTTGTTATGGTGAGAGGGTTTGAATATAGGGGCAGGACCCTCAGGGTTTTTACATTCGCTTATTTCTTTTGTAGGGATCTTGGACGAAATTTAATTGATAACCTTCATGGAAACTCTTTTGCGGGTCTTGGCAAGCTACGTGTTCTGTGAGTACTGACAAAATTCTGCAAACTTACTTACTGTGTTCATTAAGAGCACAGATAGCGCGAATTGTGTATGACTGGATGTGGAAAACTATACTTACCGAGTTATGGATCAAGTACTTTGACAGCATGCCCTGGCAGTAGAATGGCTTATCAGTTTGGTTTTGTCTTTGTAATGTTTACAACACATCCATTTTCTGTAGTCAAGATTAATGGGGATATGGCGACGGTCTCGATTTCCCGTATAAAATATTTGTGGGGATTTGTCCACTTTTCTTGCATCCTCGATTGTTACTGTCAATCCATAAACTAGCTGGTCAGTTATGGCTGCTTTGATCTTAGATATTTACTTCCATTTTAGTTTACATTAATGCTGTAAGGTGCATAAAAGAATAAAACAGTGAAACAAATACAACCTACAAATACAAACAACGGAAATAAATAATCAGATAAATAATGATTGCTGAAGTATAGTCAGAACCTTGTTCTCATTTCTTTAGGAGTCTTCGTATGAACAAGTTGAAGGAACTCTCTCCAGGAATGTTCGAAGAAAATAAAAACCTCTCCTATTTGTAAGTAGGAAGTAAAACAAAACTGTAATATTTAATTGAAAATATGAGAAGTATCTCGTTTCTTATCAGTATCTATGAATGTTCTTTAACCTTAATTTCATGTTTATCGCCCACCATAAACTATTTCGAATAATGTAAAATGCACAATAAGATGTGCAATAAATTATTGTGTATTATTCTTAAAGTAACTATATTACCATTAATCGTTTTAACAGGTATCTTGATAATAACAAGATCAAGACCTTCACGAGAAAAACATTCACAGGACTATCAGCACTGAAAAAGCTGTGAGTTGTATTCATTAAATATTAACAGCTACGGATAATCCAAATGTCTTAAAATGAGGGCTTGAAGTTAGTTTCCCTTGAAAGTTTAAACAACCTTGATCAAGTTTTACATTGTTCTTATTCTTGTTCTTGGTCTTGCTTCTTCTTGTCTTCCGAAATATTAAAACTCCAAATAGACATAAGTGGCAGTTACAGATCGATACTTGATTTGATCAAGGCCGTTGTTTTGTTTCTTTCATTTCGTTTTGTAATAATAGTTAATGCCATCAAACCGTAATAGTTAATAGAATAATAGTTAATAGTTAATATTGAATAGTCCTCTCCCCCTAGAACTACATCAGTGACTATGTGCTCCAAAACTCTGTCCCAAACGAGGCACATTGAGTTCTAACTTAATACACATGCCGTATGTTTCCTCTTTTTTAAGACAGAAGCTCTAAGAATCGCGATCTGTAGTCGATCGTTCTTCCGAACGCTGTGTAATAACCGGGCTTAGACCCCACGCGGGCCGAGCGACTCAGGCTCAGACCCCGCACGGGCTAGAGGCCCTAACTAGATCTAGAAGAAAAATAACAATGGAGGAAGCAAAGTCACGTGATAATTCGAATTCGAAAGAACCGTGTTCCGTTCCAAGAACTATTTTTTTGCTACCAACATCTTTTCATTTTAAGAAGAGGGCTGCTAGATAATTTTGGGGTGAAGTTATTTATTTCAAAACACTAAAACGAAAATACAAGAGTTATCGACAAATGGCTCGATGTTCACCGCGACTTACATGTACATGGAACGGAAGTAATTTCGCGCAGATGACTGACAACCTTGAACAATTGATTAGTGACGTCAGTAGGGTCAGATTACTACACGCTCGCTTTTAGAGACCGTTCTTTAAATTCACCCCCTCTCCCCCTCTTCAATGTTGTGTTAGATGTACTTTCAATCTAGAATTCATTCTCAACCAACATTGAAATGGGAAGGGGGTTGGGAAGTCTCAACTGCTTTAACTCTGTGTCTATCATTTCGACGGTGTCAACATATTTTGCAGATGATTGTCTGAGAAGCTTCTTTATGAAATCGGCTACAGAATCTCGAGCAATAAGAGAATTATCACAAAACTTGGCAGGCTCTGTTGTTAGAATGTACATCTTGTATATTCTGCTTCATGTCCATCGCTGTTTAACGAGGTCACAATGACGTCATAAATATAATATCATTTGCAGCATTGAATGCAAATGATAGTAACGAACTACAATGCTTTTAGAAAAGTCGTAAAAATATTAACAGTTGCAGCACTGAATGAAAATGAGAGCAAAGTACTTAAATGTTTTGATAAAATGACGTAAAAAGACGATTTCTGCAGAAATGTTTTTAACAGTTTACAATGGTTCATCCCACGATTCACCCTATTTGTAACGTCAGAATGACGTCATAAATTGATCTGATTGCTAAACCAATAGCATCATTGGAAAGAGCGGCCAAAGTAGGTACAGTATTATGAGGTTATTTTTATATGTATTAACCTGAAACTAACTTTTATATGTATAGTTTTTATTATAATACTTGTATATACGGCTCTCGTGGAAACCAGGATTGTTTTTAAATATATATATATATATATATTTACTCAGTGCCTTAATACTTATTCCATGAACTCACAATAGCCTCTTTAGAGAGGCAAGTGTTTTTAATTCAAGAGGTAAGGTATTCCAGTCATTTAAACAACTATATTGAGATCTCAATAGTCACCAATTAGTTCGCCCAACGTTTACCCCTATTTTTGACGTCACAATGACGTCATAACTAGCTCTGATTGCCAAACCAATTGCATCACTGGAAAGAGCAGCCACAATAGGTTTATATTACCATGTTTTAAGCAAAAATGCTGAAAATTACAGCGGTTCAACCTTTTTACGATCTTTAAAAGTATAATGAAGTATATTTTTAAAGCGGTTAAAAGGGGTGAACCGTTGTCATTTTCTGCTTTTAATTAAAACCCGTGACAAATCATGAAATGTTGAACCTAGTTTGGATGCTCTTTCCAATTATGCTATTGGTTTAGCGTCACAAATAGCGGCGAACCGTTGTAAACCGTTAAAATAAGCCCCAATACTGCAAATATCGTCTTTTTCGAAATGTTTAAGTACTTTATTGTCGTTTTCATTCAATGCTGCAAAGGAGATTATTTTTACGACTTAAAAAAACACATTTCTTTACTGTCATTTTCATTCAATGCTCCAGATGTTATCTTCATGACGTCATTGTGACGTCATTAAGCAGCCATGGACGTCAATCTGGATATACTATATATACATTCCAACAATAAAACATCTAAAAAATCTCTTATTTCTCGAGATGTAATTTAAGTCTTGCTATCGTCTATTGCTGGGGTGCATGTGACGTCATCGATGTCATCTTGGTTCCCTTTAACAAAAGATTCCTCGTTAACTTCTCTTATTAGATCATCCAACACGATGGCCAAGTCTTTGTTATTTGAATCTCTGGGGATTTGCTGTACACCACCAATTGCGAACTCATAATAGGAAAACAATATATCTGCTATTTGCATATATTAAAATATAAACATTCCCTCTGTTTTTCACATTGAAACACAGAGGATACGGAAAAACCCTAATATATTTAGCTAATCTAAAAACAATCCTATGATTATAATATCAAAGCGTTGCACAGTAACAAAAATGATAAAAATTGAATTTTAACCTCAAACAACCATAGAGGCTGATCAGGCTAAACCACAGATCGAATTTGAAATTTAGCGTTTTTTTTGCGGAGGGAGGAACTGCAGAGATTCCAGAGAAAAACTCTCGGACCAAGGGCAAGATACCAAGAAACGTACCTCACATGTGGCGCCCCAAACCGGAATCGAACCCGGGTCACGGAGATGAGGTGCGAAGCGCTTAACCACTGCACCACTCCGGCTCCCCATAAAGAAGAAGACCTTGACATACAGTATATGTTCTACCTATTACTGACATCAATTACTAATTATTATGAGAATGAGGAAAATGGGTTTATTTATTTATTTACTTCTCGGCTCCTTTCTTAAATCTACGTCATATGAAGTGCAATGTCGATAGATATTTAAAATATGAAGTGTGGGTGCTTCCATATACAACTTTTCTGTAACTTTATACTTAATATTGTATTTGTTAATAGTCCTCAATATCAGGAGCCCATAATTAGGAGCGTCCATCCCGCATTCTATGCCTATGTCACAGCGTTTTCACAAGTTATGTTATTTTTAGAACGGTTAACCGCTATTGTTGAGTTGCAATTATTCCTAAGGGAATCAAATCACAAAAGCGTAGCAGCCATGTTGTTTTATATAACAAAAGTAGCTAATGAGGCTTTTTTTGTTCCACCACGGTGCAACCATTAATTGGCGGGGAAAAGCCCAACTTGTAAAAACGCTGTGACAACTATATAGGAGATATATGGGCTCCTGTCAATATACAAAATAAATTTGTTGTTGGAACATTGCTTTGACCAGGTATCAGATATCCGTGTGTTTGCAATCTCATATGTCAATGTGATTTTAAACACAAGAGAGACTACTATTGACCACGTTTGAGTTATGTTCAGACTGCAATAACATCATTGAATACCTTGAATATATATTTAGCATTAAATATCGATTGACTCGAAATTGTGTAACTTAGTACACGTAAAGAACATTAATATCGTGACGATAACAACGATAAAATGTATTTTGTATATTTAACAATTATTCACTGAAGTCGAAGTGACTATTAGTGAATATTTACCGAGACGAAGTCGAGGTAAATATTCACCAATAGTCACTGAGACTGAAGTGAATAATTGTTTTAGTATAATTTCATCAGTGAATATCAGAGAAATTTAAACTAGACAATAAAATAACAAGGGCACCCAACGAGTTCTTTTTGAAATTCGTTTGAAACCAGTTGTCTGCAGCTTGTCTAGCCATTTTAAGGCGCCTACTATGTCTTTTGACGTATTCTAGAAAGCTAAAAAAATAAATCTAAAGCTGTTCGGATTTTCTAGGTGGAAATCGCGTCAACCGAAAATACTATGGCAAAATATTCCCGGCCTACGAATTTGTTAGTAGTCTAGAACATAAGAAGACTTTTCTAGCCCAAGTAACTTCATGTTGCAACGTTTTGTGGAGGTACGAATTTTTTAGGGATTATTTTTTCCTGTTCTGACTCTATTGATCAGACGAATTGGGACGTACGAATATTTTAGGGGAACCTTTTAGTCTCCCTTTTCTTCTATAATTTTTTTGGGATTGAAAACAAATTTTCTAGCCAGTATTTCAGAAAACAATTTTCTAGGGACAATTTTTTCAAATCCGAAAGTTTTAGGCGAACTTACTCTCCCGAACAGCTTTTTAACCGAAAACTTCGTTGGGTGCCCTTGAAATAATAGTCTGACTTCCGACCCTTTAATAAGCTTAACAAGCGCGCGTGACAAGATAGTTTTGTGACAAACATTTGCATAATCACGTGCCGCTATACGGTTCATTGCACAAACCGACTTGACACGAGACTGGCAGGGATTACAAGAATGGATTTTCTGAAAGTATAGAAATACAAAAGAAAAGGCCAAATGCACACTAGAATTCATGTTGAAGCAACAATCTTCACTTTTGAGACCTCGTATCGTGTTGCAAAGAGAGAAAATGCAGCGAAAATGAGTGGAAATGGGCAAAACTGAAAGTCTGCCACTACACGGCGAGTGAAGATTTATAGAAAGGAATCGCTTTCATGAGTTCACTTCAAAGGACAAATTTCCTGGAAACTACGAACTACAGAATCAAAGACAATGGTAAATCAAGAGACACATGATTTCGGTATGAGTTAAAGCTTGAAAACACAACGAGAGCGGCGAGAGAAGAGCATAAGCCATAACACTAACAACAACCGGCTCCCTGAATGAAACTAGAACTTGTTGTTTTTCTATGAAGAACCACGAGGAAAATAACTCAAGTAAGTACACTCTTTTTGAGTCGAACCGTTCCCAATGTTTTAGGAAAAGGTATCGTTGTGTTATTTATTGCTCTAAGTAGACGTTATTTCCTTGTGAAAGTTTGTTATTCAGGAAGACAGGAGGGCCGAATAAACTCAACCCGAAACTCGTAAGTAAACTTTGTTTGTGAAGGCTTATGGATTAAAAAAAGAGCTTCAAGTTTAGCCATACTTATTTAGTTGCTTCTTTGGTGGGTTTTGGAAAAGCTTTTTCTTTCATATTATTTATTTCTTCGTGAGAAACATCGGTAAATATGCGAGCGGCCATTTTGGTAAATCCTTTCATTTGAATATAGCCACATATGACGCAATTCTCGACCAATCAGAGCACCGGAATCTCTATATTCACTGATGAAATTATACTAATGAAGATTATTAATACAATAGAGTGGTAAAGTGTGACGTCATGAATTTGCAAAATTCTGAATTTTAACTTTTGGTCCATCGATATTGAAAGACCAACGCAAAAGAATGTTGCACCCCAAAAATTGGTTAAAATGTGAATTGGTTAAAATGCGGCTGAGATATGAGCAGCTGAATACATAATTTTCTTTAACAAATCACTGTATTTTCGATGTGAGGTTATTTTACGGCGGCCTTTCAGACATTGTTAAAGCGAAAATTTATGTTTTGTGACGTCTCACTTTACCACTCTATAATGATCACGTTTGATCGAGTTATGTTCAGACTATACAATAAGATCATTGAATACATTGAATATATATAAAGCATTAAATATCGATTGACTCGCAATTGTGAAACTTAGAACACGTAAAGAACACGAATATCGTGACCACAACAGTGAAAGGGTTTTGTGGGTATTGCCACCGCCGCACCTTCTACATCGTTTCTCGAGTGCTGGTTTGTTAAGTCTCATGGAGGAATCTGAACCCGGTTGAAGACAAAAGAGTCTATTAATGTCGTCTTTATTTATGAGAGACGATAGTGGGATCTAAAAGATCCGAGCAAGGTTTTGCTGATTTATTGTTGTGTTCTGTAAATAACTTGTTTACAGTGCTAAAGAGAGCAAGCCCGGTTTCGGAAACTTAAATTGGTTTCCTTCATCAGTTGCTTGTAGCATATTGTGGTTGATCAGCATGTGGTTGAGAGCAAGTTTAACTGTAAAGTGCATATGGGATCCGTTTATATTGACCAGGAGTAGCCTTGCGTAATATTTGATTGGATCGCCAACAAAGGCTTAGAAATCTAAACCAATGAGTGAATTGTCGTTATTGTGTCGAACATTGCGATCTGAAAAGCGTTAGATGCGTCTGCATGCTTTGTTTGAGTTGATGTAAATGTCAACATGATCAGAACAATGAGCGCGGCAGTTTTCAAATGGAGTTCCTATTAAAGGAGAGGAATCGCTCAATTAATTCATGAAATGACCATATAAACTAATATAAATTAGCAGTGGTTTTATAATGTACAAATATGACAGCAATTGAGCGACGATGGTTGTTTAGTGTAGTGGTTGCGATGTTCGCATTACGAGTAGGCGGGAGCGGGATTCGAGTTCCAGAAAATCTCAATTGTTTTTTACCTCACCATTTTCTTGAGAAGTTTTTATTGAGAATCCTAGCTCTAGGTGGGTAAGATCTTGTTTACTGACCGGCTAGTTTTTTTTTTTCAGGGTAGGATTTTAGTTAGTTTATATTGGCATTTCATGAATTAATTAAGTGAGCGATTCCTCTTCTTGGGAGCTCGTGTTTTCAAAGATAGAACTGAGATTCGAATTTGAAATGATAAAATAATGCCGATCGTGGAGTAGAAGTTTTAATAAAAAAATTGTGTACTCCGTTCAGATATACCAGCGTATATAGGGCCTTTGTAGACTGAAAAGTCCGTTGGCTGGGTCGAACTGTAGAGAATAGCTTACAGGGGCAGTGCGATTTTATGTCAAAGTTTTGTGGGTATTGCCACAAAACCGTATATACGGTTTCGTAGTTGTTTATACGTTATATATAAATTATTCAAATCTTCTTTATTTCCTTGTTATAGCACACTACACAACAACTATATTAAAGAACAGGATATTCCCAAAGATGCATTTGATGATTTGCGGAATTTAAAATATATGTAAGTAAAAGGACGATTAAATGTACAAATATTTAAGAATGTGGTTAATGCTATGCTACTATTAAAAACTTTCAAGAGTTGCTTTAAAAGAGTCTAATTAAGACATAAGGGTACACTATAATAAATAAATTTAGTGCGCCTTTTAAGGCATGGGTGGCGCAGTGTGTTAGCGCTCGCCTCTCGCCGCTGTGGCCCGAGTTCGGGTCAGACTTGGTGCCATATGTGAGTTGAGTTTGTTTGTTGTGTTGTTCTCTCCCTTGCCACGAGGGTTTTCTCCGGGTTCTCCGGTTTCCTTCCTCCGTAAAAAATGAACATGTGAGTTTGAGAGTAGTATGTATAAAAAAACTATTAATGTAGTGGGGAGTGTGTGTGGAGTTGAAAACATGCAGGCCCCAACCAGCTATGTTGAAATGCATAGCTGCATAATAGGTATTAACATGAGTGGGATATTCAGTGGAGTGATGGAGCGAAAGGAAAGGAAAATAAATTGCTCTGAAGGAGTTATTCTTTGAAATTGACCGCCATCGGGGAATTAAAATGTCAATTTACAACAGGGGCCTGAGCAATAAACCATCTCAATGCATTAACATAAACTCTCAGCCGACAAAACCAATCCAAGATGATTTTATTGTTTTGTTTATCACCGTACACGTGAGAGCCTACAGATGGGCTATTAGTTTAACACTTTTTACATGCTATTACGAACACCCTGTGTCTACATGCCTTTGTTTTAGCTGATTTCGAAAACTGCACTGTACATACCTCGTAATAAACGAACGCGAGGTCTTTACCGTAGGTTATTTTTTATTGTTGTTTTATTGGGAATCAATAAACGCTTAAAGGAGTCTGGAATTCTGAGTAACAGTTTAATGATTAAGGTACAGGCGTATTTATTAAACTGTACTTTCGAAACGCTGGAGCAGTAGCCTGCGCTGCGGCTCTGGAGTATCGAAGCGCAGCGAGCGGAAATTAGGGGGATTGGGGCGAGGATAAAAAGAGAGGGGGGAGGGGGTGGGGAGGAGAGGAAGAGAGAGCATGCCGGCAACCCATGGTTATTTTGCTATCCACCCACTAATTAAAATGCATAAAATTAGTAAGTCATTCGACCGATTCATCCAATCATAATGCGGCGGAAGTGAAAACCATGTTTAATATCTGTCAAAGTCACGCGTGGAATATCAAGGAATCTCAACTCGAGCGTAAAATTCAAAACAAAAAATATACGAACTTGAAGAATGTCAGCTGAAACTCCGAAAAAACATGTGAAGACAGGGCCTAAACCCAAACCTGTAAATGTCAACGACTTTTTAAGCTAGCGTTTGGGAATTCAAATATTACCACGGCGAGGATCTGTTCAAGACTTCAGAAAGAAAAGAGAGCCGAAGCTTTAAATAATTCTAGCTGGTGCCTGCAAAAGTATTGGTCTTCATATTCCGAAATCTGCTGTTCTATCAGAGCGAGTTTGTCGTTCCTGAGGAAGGAAGATTCGAAATGCAGTTCGTGAAGGTTTGCAGGAAAAAGATAACTAAGATAAAGAGAACTCGTCGCCGCTGAATATAAAGTCGCCACCAAATCAGTAAAGAACACTGGCGACACAATAACATCGGAAAGAAGTTCTGTCTAAAGACTTTTGTTTTCCAAGAATCTTGATGTTTCCCGAGACGCATGTTTTGTTTTATAGACATAAGTTTTGTTAGAGGCAAAGTTGTGGGTAAATACAGGACCTACCTGATACAAGGTAGGTCTGTCGTCTTCTCTTCGGGAAGCTGCTTTCCGACACAAAACGCTGCCATCGTCGCTACGACATTTTTAGTAGCGTTTTGTGACTTCCTTACATCCTTTTTTAGCTTTCAATTTCTCTCTCACACGCTTGTTAAAAATGTAAATTGTTTCTTTCGAACTGGTTCCCTTTAAACGCTTTCTTTCGACGGCCAACAATTTGAAAACTATGACGTCTGAAGGCAACAATGCATCAAATGTTGCCCGCTTGTGTCGCGTACGCCACTGGCTAGGTAAAGGCGGGAAATAGTTGTTTACCAAAATGCCTACTAGTTCTTCATCAAAAGCTGACGTTCTTCGTCGAAAGAAAGCGTCTAAATTGGAACCAGCTCCCAAGAAACAATTTACTTATTTATCAAGCGAGAGAGAGAGAAATTGGTAGCTACAAAAGTTACAAGAAAGACACTAAACTAATAAAAAGGCCATAACGACGCCGGAAACATCGAGATTCTTGAGAAACAAAACTCACTGTTTCCCTCGGGGCTAGTGTATATTATTAACATATTAGTCTGCACTTCTGTCTTAGGACCCTGGACAGCTTCATCCTCTGTTGTTACGCAAAACAATCCATAACAAATCTCAAGTGTGACTCCTCTGGTAACCAGTTCTCGAGTTGTGAAGACATGCTTAAGAACACTGCTATCCGCTCATGCATTTGGATCCTTGGTTTCCTTGCCTCCTTTGGCAACCTCGCCGTCATAATTTGGTGGACAGTGATAATGCGTCGTGAATCTCGAACAAGGGCAGAGAGTCGTGAATCGCGAGCAAGGAGAGAGAAAGCTAACATCCAGGCACTCCTGCTGTCCAACTTGGCATGTGCAGACCTGTTGATGGGGGTCTACCTCCTGGTGCTTGCTGTCTATAACACAATTTGGCAGGGTGAATACTTCCAGCATGATGTTCAGTGGAGATCTGGACTAAACTGCCAGGTCGCTGGAGCTATCTCTACCTTGTCGGGTGAAGTCTCAGTTATGGTACTGATCGCCATTACAGCTGACAGAGTCAACAGCATTCTTTTAGATTTCTCAGCTCGGCGCCTGACCATGAGAGAAGCACAGATTATTTCCCTTGTCATGTGGGTGATTGGTCTTGCTGTGTCCTTTGCACCATTATGTGCTCCCAGTTACTTTAATGATCGCGTTTCTGGCTTCAGCTTTTACGGACGTTCAACTGTCTGTCTTCCCTTACAACTGTCTGCAGACACACCAGCGGGTTGGGAATACTCTGTTGGTGTTTTCATCGTCGCTAATGGCACTGCATTTGTCTTCATCCTTATTGCTTACATCGCAATATTTATTAAAGTTTGGAGATCCTCACGTCGAGTTCGTTCCACCAACAAAGCAGACTCAGCTCTGGCCATGAGAGTGTTTTGCGTGGTTTTGACCGATTTCTGTTGCTGGATGCCAGTAATTATACTTGGCGTGTTGTCATTGACTGGTAATTTCCACGGTTCTTCAGGAGAGGCGTACGCATGGATCGCAGTGTTCGTACTTCCTATCAACTCAGCCATCAACCCAATCCTCTACACATTTTCCAGTCCTGACGTCAGAGCTAAAATCTGGTCTAATGTCCTCAAGTGGAGAAATCGGAAGGGTGAGTTAAATGAACTTAATAAATATCAACGTCAAACCGGTATTAGGGGCTTGCAATGGAGTTTCTCTTATAACCCCCAATTATGAGGCACGAATAATTAGTATTTATGTTGAGACAATGCAAATTTTCAAGAGAGAATTTCCCGTCCGATCATATTTCATTCAGCGGCTCAAATAAATCCAATCGTTTAAAAAGCTAAATCAGTTTCGAACAAAATAAGTTGTTCAAAAGAACGTTGTTTAAAATATGACTTACTCGTATCCGAAGAAAAAAATCCAATCGTTATAAAATAGCGAAAGAGCACAGTCACAAATAAGCTATCTACTTCTGGCATAACATATAATATCAACAACATAACATCGCTTGTACATTACTCTTGTGATCGTACCTTCAACTTCAATTGGCGGACTGATTGTTGTTGATTTTGTATTTCTGACAAAATCTTGGTTTTTCCTTGGCTAGTGGAACTGCTACATCACGCTTTGCCCCCATAAACTTCCCAACAGTGCAGCGAAGCGGTTGTATTTTTTCTGAGGCATCGTAAAGTCGCGTATTTGCCGGCAAGTATCAGAATACAAGACATAGTACGTGTGGAAAATCGAATATTTTCTATAAAATAAAGGCGATTTCACACAAACAAAAAACATACGATTCTTACCGAAGGATTGAAGAGTCCAGAAGTCATCCTTTGAGGTCTCTATCCGCAAATTCGAAATATCCTATTGAAGCTTAAGCTAGCCATTTTTCGACAGAGTCAACAGTCTGCCATTTCACCACCAACGCGATATGTTCTCTAAAAATTTTTTTTTTCGTTTTCCCCTTAAGATTGGTACCAAAACAAAGCTTGTTTTCTTCGCGTTCAAAGCAATCTCGTGTTCCCATTTCGTGACCTATCCCAGGGTACATAGGGAGCCATTTATATACCATGGTAAATTAGTTCCCAGTCCTCGAAAAAATTATGCCCCGTCAAGCCGCCATTTTTGGCTTCAGTCAAATGTCGGGAAATGCGAGACAGCTGACCCGGCTTGTCGTGGCAAATTTATCCCAAGCTGGGTGGTGTTGCGTAGTTAATGTCTTGATTCACAAAACTGAGCTTGACGCTGGCATACAAAGCACATTTCACACATCGAGGCTGTAGTTACACAGTAGCTTTTCTGGTCGCAACATAAAATGTCATTTCGAAAGGGGTATATCAGCTAGCTGAGTGATTCTCCAAAACATATTATTTGATGTTGGGAAATGATACAAACGATACCTTTTACCTGACATGCCCTGTAAGATGTGGCCCTAGTGTAACACATTACCTCTCTTTATATAAATAATACCATGATCGCCTCGGATTCCTTTGTTTGTTCACACACATTTAATCTCTAAATTCCCCGGCTCATTACAAATGCAAGGGAAAATTAGAAATATGCATTGTCTTCAACAGGGAAAATTCTAAATTTCCCTGCATCGTAATGAGTGAAAATTAGAAGACAACGCAGGCTGGACACGAGAGGGTGAAAAGCATCAACTCTTGCTCCCATCTGGCACGAGTAGCCCTGCGCTCCCGAGTAAAAAATTCAACCCAAACTGACCTGGCTTCATCATAACCTTCAAAGTTATCCATGTGGGATCACGTATTTCAATCTGCACGTTCTTCTCTTCATTTCTCAAACCCGCTTCTTCCATGTGGGATACTTAAAACCATAAACGCATGGCCTTTAAATATTTAGTCAAGCACATAATTACATTGTGTTTTATTGCTATTCTTCTCAAAAACAACACACTTGTCCCCAGGGGAAGCCAAGGTCATTCAATCAAGCATTAAAACGTTTTCGAAAGCAACTCAACTGCGACGTCTTTAGTTTAGGCAGAGAAAACTAAACTTCTCAGGAGATTCGTTCCGTTCCTCGGCGATCAGAGTATTACGAAGCTATATACCCTATGCATAAGTCCTGGTAACTAGCATGTCAACGAGGCCGGTAGGTCCTCTGGAATTAATGTTGAAATTGAAGCGCCCGGGTAGATTGTGAAATGCACTGAACGAATGTTCAGTGAAACAATGCCGTTAATTTGCTATGCGCCTGGCTGGTTGTACTATAAAGAAAATTAAAGGATAAATGAGGACATATTAGCAACATTTTTCAACTAAACAATCATGTTCAACACGTTTCAGACATCTTGCTAGTATTCCAGAGGACCTACCGGCCTCGTTGTCGTGTTGTGACAGCGCGAGTTATGCATACATTAGTGTGTATACCATGACAATTCGGGAAATTAGTGATTAAATTTCCCCTCAAGCCTCGGGAGATCTCCCTCGGCTTGCGGGGAAATTTAATCACTAATTTCCCGAATTTTCATGGTATTACTTATAATAATACAAGAGCTGACGGGGTTTGCAGCCACGCCCGTTTAGGCGTCACTCTTACATCAAATGTCTTGGGGGAAAAACACATTTTAGAAATCTACCAAAAGGCAAGTAAACTATTAAACCTTTTAAAAGGAATAAAATACAAAGTTAGTCGTGACACTTTGGTGCGCCTATATAAATCACTTATTAGGCCCATAATAGAGTATGCTGACGTGCTTTGAGACGGCTGTGCTGAAACTGAAAGTCAGCTCTCGGATCTGTCCAATATGAATCAGCTAGAGTGGTCACAAGGACAATGTAAAGGATTATCGACAGACATTAATGAAAGAACTTGCATGGGAAGATAGGACAATTAGACGTACTATGCACAGATTAGTATTGTACTACAAAATAGGAAATTGGCATGACTCGGCTTTTCTAACAGACTTATTCCCTTTGAGAGTCAGCCAATGAACTTATATTTCTTTACGATCTGCCAATAATTGTTCTCCATTTACTACGAAGACAAAACAATTTCAAATGTCGTTTGTCCCTCCACCATACAAACTGTGTAACGATCTTACATACAATATGAGAGAACTCGTCTATATCTCTTTTCAAAAATCTCTTAAAATTCAGTTTGGCATATCTCAGGGTTATAATAAGACTTTTAGCTATTTACTGCACTGATAATCCTCAGTTTTACACACTCCGTTACGCCTTGGAAACTCTGCTCTCAACTCTAATTCTTTTAGAAGGAATTGTAAGCCTTCCAGATGTGCAATGTTTGACTATATTGTATTTCTTTTCTTTTTTCTATTTTTATGTTATGTACTATATATTGGTGTAAGCCCCCACGATGACCTAATACGCTCTTGGGGCAAACACTATGAGTTATACGTTTTAAGTAATACAGTGTAGATACAGAATGAGTGGCCCTACATTATGGGATTTAGTTTGTAAATTCCACAAAGCACTGACATGAATTCTGTATATGGCTTATCAAACGTCTAGGTGTATAGAGTCACGTTTTCTGTTATTTTGGTGATACGACCTATTTTGTTCAAGAAAATCGAAGCAAAAGTTTATGTAAATCAGGACGAAATCTAGATTTACAGATCACTTATCGCTCAGTGATTTCCTTTGTTTTGCGACATGAATTACGAATTATTATTAATTAGTTTGATAATAAAAATATATAACATGTTGACCTCGTCGTGTTGGTTATTTATTTGTTCCTTGAGAGCCATGTTCAGATCGGTTAGCTATGACCCAAACATCGTCAATTAATGTACATAAATTTGATTTTTAGCATCGCCGGAACCCGCCCCCATTCCTGGACGATATAGACCAAGGTATGTTGTTACCTAAGATAAACGTAACGTTAATAGCACTAGGACTTAGTAAAGGATAAAGGTAACTTACTTAAACTTTGGCCGGGTATATGGGCCAACAAAACAAATCTTTATAAGTCAGATATACTACCGTGTGGAATATTGTCACACAGTCTGGCACTTCCAGTCTGGTTTCAGACCCGGAGATTGTACATACGATCTATGAAGCCCAAGAGAAGGGTAATGAAGTTAGAATGGTATTTTTAGATCTCAACAAATACTTTGATCTAGTTTGGCACAAAGGACTACTCTTCAAACTTAAAGCTATAGGCATTAGATACCCTCTCTTACGGTGGTTCCGCAGTTACCTTTCAGATATGTACCAACGTGTTGTACTAGTGGGCAATGCTCTCAAGATAGATAGATCCACCTTGAATTCTCTCTAGAAAACTCTGGTAAGATCGATAATGGAATGTGCCGATGTCGCGTGGGACGGTTGCACTGATAGCGAATCTAATCTTCTGGAAAACATTCAATACGAATCAGCTCGAGTAGTTACCTGTGCTATGAAAGGAACTAGTCGAATACGATTATTAGATGAGCTTTGTTGGGAAGACATGAAAGTCAGAAGGAATACTCATAAACTTACACATTATTATAAAAAAGGGTGTGAGCATTTGTTAATATTTTACTTCATTCAAATGCAATTTAGTCTTCAATAATGTCCGAGTCACATTACGCGGGATACTCTACTAGGAAACATAATTTGAATATTGCTAAACGCTCAAAACAGTTACTTTGTCAGTAACTTATCTGTCTTTTGGCCGAGTTTTATCAAAATCTAGCAAGTCTGCATAGCCTATTAATTCATTCAAAGAGAGGGGATACGACGAAAAACCTAGTCGGAGATTTGGCGTGTAAAGTTTTGTTAACATTTCACACCTCATCAAAGCAAATGTCAACACTTCGAACCAACTAGCCAATGACTATGCAAGGACCCCTGAAGCGTCAAAGCAGTAGTGAAATTCGTGGGAAATTGGTAAATAGGTCATATTTCGTAAGAAACCTTTGGCTCTCACAACAATTCAACAGTTTCGCTCAGTTCGAGCACAGGCTTCCCAGACTCGACGTATATTTAAAACTGTACTTATCTTTTAAAGCTGATTGCTCTGTCGAATTATCGCTGGCTAAGTCACGTGTCGAGGAATGTGTCAGAGACATTGATTACTGGATGACTGTCAATGGTCTTAAACTGAATCAAGATAAGACTGAACTAATACTCATTAGCTCTAGATATAGACCTAGGCCTTCACTGGAATTCATTCAAGTTTGTGATGAGAAGATCTTTCCTACGAAATCGGCTAGGAACCTTTTAGTCATTGTTGACCAGAGTGCTACTTTAGATGAACATGTTAAGAAAATATGTAAATCATGCTACTATCACTTGTGGAATATCTCCAAGATTAGGAAATACCTGTCTCAGGAAACGGCTGAAATACTTATTCATGCTTTCATTAGTTCTAAATTAGATAATTGTAATTCAGTAGTATAGTCGGAGTCAAAATGATACCCGTTTTTCTTGCACAACAAAACTCAAAAAGTTGTAATGTTATGGACGCCTTTTTTCTTGCACAAGGGGCGTCATAAAGCGAATTCAGAAATCCACTTCATGACGCCCCTTGTGCAAGAAAAAAGGCGTCCATACCATTACAACGTTTTGAGTTTTCTTGCACAAGAAAAAAGGGTATCAGTTTTGACTCCGACTATACTACTAGGGGTAACTAAGGGTCATTCAAAGTGTCACTAGACATTCTTGTACATAAAATCCAACTTGATAATCCTATTAGAGATATGATTACATATAGTTATATCGATCTCTTCCACTATGGATAATATATCGTGCCTACCTCTAGAAATTCTGACTAAGATCGTAGAGCATGCAGGTCCTACGTCATTCGCAAGCATCGCAAGGACATCGAAACACCTAAATGGTGCCGCATCTCTCGCGCGCTACAAAAACGTAGACCAAGGGTTCCGTAAACTAGCACTATGCTTTGGTTTGAGGTCTACTCATAGTGACGACGATCGAGACGAATTGGCTCGAACTTTCGGTATTTCCGCAAGCTCCATTGACGATAGCTTTTCTCTTCTCTACGCCAGTGAATATGGTGATCTTAATGCTGTTAAGTGGCTCATCAAGCACTTACGTTTCGATAGGATGGATGAATACACCAATCATGTTCTACGCGCTGCCCTTGAGTATGGTCATCTTGGTATCGCTAAGTGGCTCACTAAGCACTTCCAGTTCACCAAAGAGGATAAAGCCGTCGAGTTTGCTATATTAGATGCCAGTACGAATGGTCATCTTAATAACGTTAAGTGGCTCATTCGACGTTTTCAGATAACCATAGAGTATGAATGCGTTGATCTTGCTATACAATGCGCCTGTAGAAATGGTCATCTTATTACCGCTAAATGGTTCGTTAAGTGGCAGCACTCCCAGCTCACAGAGGACGAAAGGGTTCTACTACGCAACTACATAAATGCTCACGCTGCCATGTAGGAAGCCAAAGTGTCACTAGATATTCGCGTACCGAAGAAATCCAAACTTGAGTATATGTTAAAGGAATGATTATTATACTGTATATTACCACCAAATGGTATTAGTATATATTCTTTATTCCACGATATTAGCATTCGTTGTCATCTTAGTACGCATTAACACCATACAGATCGAACATGTCGAAGAAGGACTCGAACGTAGACACCGCAATAACTTGTGATTGGTTGATGAGAGGGAAGGACTCGAAATGCCCAAAGAGGATTTCGAAGACAACGAAGTTCTGTTCCCAGCACAACTACCAAATCGCAAAAGGCTGTACCCCATATGTACCATGCTCGAAGTGCGGTAAAGGATGTCGTACTGATTACGAGCTTTGCTCAAGATGCGACCGTCTCACCATCAAGGTGAAGTGTTCCGGTGTCTATATAAAACGCGCTAAGAAGTCCAGCAAGATGCTAGAGGATCCAAGAAAGGAGGAACTTGCAGAGCCAAACATGGTGGAACCGGAGGTAGCATTGTCCGCAGAACCAAGAGTGGTGGAACCAGAGGAAGGTCTCGGAGAGTCTCTCAACCATGCGCTCAACGAGGTGTTGGCTGCCTTGAGGAGCGAGAAGGACGATTAGGAATAGCCACGAAAAAAAAAAAAGAAGAATGAAGAAGGTCGTTGCGTGGCCCTCTTCATTCTTCTTTTTTTCTTCTATTGAACGTACGACATCTATAGTTGTATCATGGACGAGCTAGTCAGATTGTTTGGTCCTGGAATTCGTAGAAGCCTGAATATCAAACCACAAGTGGAACGTATTAACACCAGTGAAACATGTTCTGATTGTCTCTGCCCCTTTGAAATACAAGGAACGGAATTCGTGTGTCCCACATGTGGTCTTGTTTCCGAGATTGAACCATGTGAAGAAACGAAGGTCGAAATCATTACTACTCGACTGCGTATAGTAGGTCCGGACGGATCTCAGTATCAAAGTGATCTAGACCGCGCAAAACCAAAGCAAAGCGATAACACGGAACTGCAACGACGAACGCTCCTACAAGAACTACGATCATACAACACTATTTACAAACAAAGTTATGACCTATCGTTCCCTATGAACACGTTAGGAATCGTAGCCGACGCATTCACCCAAATAATGAAAGTTTGTCTCAAGCGTAGCGATGCTAAGAAAAATATTTTAGCTGCTCTACTCTACCATGCATGCATACAATGTGGATTCGTCCGATCTAAAGGTGAGGTTGCTCGCTTCATGCAACTAAACGACGGAAGCATCTGTAGCGGAGAGGTCTTCATACGTTCTCTGTGTGACGACGATAAGATTGATGTAGACTTGGATGTCGAGCGCATAGTTCCTCACATTGCAACGACTTTCCTACAACTCGATCCTCAAGGAGTACCTAGGGACGTTCAACAAATAGTCCACGAGGTTGTTACTACAGCGATAGAAAACAATATAGGCCCCAAATCAATACTTAAGACGAAAGTCGTTGGAGCAAGTTACGAGGTGCTACGTCGCTTAGGATCGTCTATGTCTCTTAACGATGTCGTTAAACGATGTGACATATTTGGAAATGCGGTCAAGCGTTTTGTCAAGGAGTTGTCTTCTTACCATTCCCACTTCGAACCAATCTACACTAGGTATGGGCTAACTAGCAGTAGGACTTGGCAAAGTGAAAGTGAGAGCCATGTTCGTGCCTTTCATAGGAAACGTTGATTCTTACATTCCAAGTTTTTCTCGCATTTCCTTTTGCACTTCTTGCTTGAGTTCGGCTCGAACCCGATCTGGACTTTTTTCACCTATGGAAGCCTTGCGACGAATTTCAGATCTCATGATCTCATACTTATTCGCTTCGTTCAGGATGAGATTGTATTCTGAGTCGGATATGTTTTCATCACGTAGTGCCTTCGATACTAGATCGCGAATCGTATTGATTTTTGCCTTTGCCAACATAGTTGTCCTTTCATGCTTAGAAACCTTCATTCCTAACTTCTTAGCTCCAACGGTCGTAGATGCTGAAATTAATCCACATAGTCCACCAATAACTCCAAGTGGTAGACCAATCACTATTCCAACCCCAGTCAACGCTGCGCCCAATCCAGATCCAGATAAGATCACAGATAGACCTCCAGTTGCCACTGCGATTCCATGAACTATTCCTTGAGAACGTGCATATTTCTTGCGCACACCTTCGTAGTGTCTTTCTTGAACTTCAATGTCCGAAAGCGTGTCTCGGATCGTTTGCAGTCTAAAGTTCTTTCCAGTGTCACTAGCGATCTGTGGATAGATACTTGGTGCTGATGGAAACGGTTGAATCGAATCGCCTTCCATTGTACGTTATACATATAACTTAGTCAAGCTTCAACACGTACAGTATGGGTCGACCACGGAAGTCTATCAGATTGCCTTTCTCATCGAGAATTGTCAGACGAAGACTGCTTTGTATCGTACCTAGAGCTTTGACATCTAGAGGTTGTAGTGAGGCATACGTCGTTTTCACAAATCTATCGCCTCGGACCTCTATGCTAGCCAAGACTTTCGAGCGTTTTCCCTCTAGGAGTGAGAAGCTGGAATCCACTACGTCACAGTGGACATATACCGTATCGATCTCAAAGAGGATATTTATATCGAAAATACCTACCGCTACACTTAAAGTCCTGTTAATAATATCTAGGGGCCCCCTACAGTTTTTAATAAACAGTTCACAGATATTTTTGCTAAGAATGATAGGTTTCATGACATCTAGGATCCAACTCCCCGTCGATAAGAGTTTCCCGAATTTTATGATACCAGCGTCGATTGCGGGTTTGAAGAGGGTCTGGAGGGTTGCCATATCGTAGTTCCCCACCTTAATTTCGTGTGGAAACATCACACCATTGACATTCCACTGAAAGCTCCCTGGCTCTTCTAGGTTCCACCAACTGTTCTCGAAAGTGATCTCGAGTAGTGAAACGTTCTGTATAAGAATAGGGTCGTCGAAGTAGACAGTATGGTCAGCCGATGTGGCGGTGACATGTAAGAGAACCATCTTATGTGTTGAAGGTATAACTATATATACGTATAGCTTCAACATGAGGAGACATGGAGGTATTTTCAGCTACCATCTGAGCACTAGAGAGAGCGAGAGAGACGATGAGAGACCAACACCGAATAGTAATTTACGGTCAAAGGCTGAGATTCAAGCTAGGAGAGAAGCTGAGGAAAACGATAAGGTCGCAACATTGAATGCAGATCTATTAGCGAAGTTCAAGAAGAAATACCCACATGCAGATCTTCACGAGTTCTATGCCTCTACGGAAGTGAATGGTCCAGGTAAATATTCGACGAGTATTTGGTTTCGAGATGGAGATTCTAGCTATGTCGTTTACGGTAATGATGTCTCGAAGTTACCTACTACGATTCAAAAACGCATCGATAATGCATTGTGGGATGTGAATAAAGGTTTCCCATCTACGTTGACACTAGACAGGAGTGCGAAATATCCCATTACAGCAGTTCCTTCTACTGAACCGGCACAAGATATTGATCTCACTAATCTATGGATATATGCCACCCCAACGAAGAAGTTCAAAGCTGGCGTTCCAAATATATTCAAGGAGATCGTTGTAAAGCATACGACAGAAAAGGAGTCTAGTAGATGGTTACATGGTCCGGATTTCCACTACTGGCCTCAACAACTTAATTTTGCAACGTGGTGTGCAACTTCTGGATGTGGAGTGTCATTGTTTGATCCTATTTTCAAAACGTATCCACCAGTCGTTCAGGGGTTCCTACGATTCCATGTTTATTTCACGATACGAAGAATTCTACGTGAACTTGGTGGTACTCATGGAGTTCCTTTACCTGGTAACTCCAATTTCAAGCAACTCCCCAACCTCTACAACGAAGCAGCTCTTGAGAAATTGTGCATCGAATTTGGCATATCTCGAACACCAGACTTCCGATGGCACGGAGGTAGGAATAATGATGGATTAGGAGATGTATTCATGTTATACCCTGGACCAACTGGCTACGTAAACGGATATGTAACTGCCCATGGCCGAAGTTACAACAAAGTAACCACATGGCCCGAGGACTCTACTTTGTTTAAAGATGAAGGAGGTAAGGAGGACAAGGGAACTCTGATAGCTTTTATTAGGAACGATGAACACGAAGGGAAACAATACAATTGGTTTACACCACCAATCGGAAAAGGTTTGACAGATGCTGGATTGGGTAGGTTGAATAGATCTGTCGAGGCTTTTGGACATTGCATACTTGGTGCTCAAGCCGACTTGAACGAATCCATTGTAGATAGCCATAACGTCAAAGAAAAGTTTAAGAGCTTAGTCGAAGACGCTATTCTCGAAAACGATTTAGTAGTGAGCTACAAAAACTATCTTACTGCTATAACGAGGACACATAAGAGGCTCGATCTAGCAATAGCTCCAGGTGTGCGATTATTGCCAAGCGATCTAGTGTACTATCTTAGTGAGAAAGATGGTTATAGGAATCCAATCCCGAAAGCCACGAAAGATATGGTGCTAGGCACTAACGACGTCAATGCAGAAGGCAAAGGACATCCACCTCTTCCTATGAAAGGACCACCAGATAAGAAATTGGTGCAGCCTCTCGAGAAACAAGTTCCTGTACCAAAGGCTGTCACGCACAAGAAACAAGATCCCGTACAAAAGGCTGCCCCACAACATGAGATTAATCTCGCAGTGACATCCATTGCCGCAGCTGGAATCGCATGGATGTTGTTTCGTTAACGTCGTTTGTATTGCTCTATAGTGATCACCACTATTGCTACGATGAATAACCAAACGTTCTGTGCTAGTACTCCCAGAGCTTTACCAGCCATAGTAAATATGAAACTCGCAATCGATCCAATCATTCCAGGTAGGATCTGTCCAAGTTTCTTTCCCATTTCTTTCAACAACCCCCCAGTCGTTTGCAATCCCTTCTTTACTGCATCTGCTGCTTTATCAATACCAGTCTTTATTGGTTTCGGTACGGATTTCGACAACAGGGAAACTATCGTACTAACGATAGCGCCAATAGAAGTTACCACTGCAAGAACGGTCATTCCATGCTTTCTGAAAATGTATTTGATCCTTTCACGTAGAGACATACGTTCTAGTATGGCTTCTTCTTGACGTTCGAGTAATTCTATTTCGTTATGGATGTGTATTTTCTCTTCCTTAGCTGCTTCCTTCTGATCCTCAGTTGACGTTGGATCTTGAAGTATGCTATCTTCCATTTCGAGATGTTCAGTGGCCTTTTCTTGACCTTGGATGACTTGTTCTGCTCTTTCTGCATCCGTAGGGCCTAGGGCAAATTTGAGATCCTTACCCATACTTTGGTATCTTTCACCCTTCACTGTGGTCAAAGGTATGGGCTTCTCTTTACTTCCAAGTGCGTGAAGATAGATTCTACCCCGTTCCTTATTGGCATCCCATACTTTAGTTATCTCAAGGTCTCCACGAATCCCTACATCCGCATAGTGTTCCCATACAGCATCGAATAACATTTGTTTCGTTCTATCCGATATGCCTGTTTCGAAGAATACGTGGCGATCGCTAAATTTAGGCCGTTCGATTCTATCCTCATCCAGCAATTCACTAAACTCTCCATCTGTCAATGCCGTTTCCTGATACTTCGGTCGAGCACCTTCTTCATTGTAATTGCGTCTAGTTTTCAGGTTGAGTGATTCACTCGGATCCACATTCGTAGAGTCTGACACCAATTTCCGTGCTTCTTCATTGACAGTATCGTCGTTGTCTCTACCCTTTCCAGCTTCATCAGGTCTTTCCTCATACCTCCCATCAGAGGTCATGTTAAACATAACTACATATATAGTTATATTCAACATGATCTCATTAACGTTGGATCCCACACAAGCACGAAGAGAGCCTCATGCACTCAAGGCTCCGCGAGACTTGTATAGGAAAACTTTCACTCGATCATCTGCCAATCCAGGTGAGACTCTATACGTAGAAGTCCCAAAGCTAGCAGAAGATGTAGTACTAGTACCTGGTAGCTTAGCGCTATTGGGCGACATCGTACTATCTGGTGGACATGCGAATAACAGAGTCGTTTCGAACGTCGGACGCTGCTTGGTCATGCGTAGAATCTGTAGGATGGGAGCTGAAACAGTAGAAGACCTTGTCAGGCCAGACCTCCTACAAACATACTCCGATGTATACCTATCCACGCAGGAGAGAGAGTCTAGAATACAACAAGGTATTCAATCAGAGAACTTGAATAAGCTACGATCGAAAGCTGGTGACGCAAGTACTTCGTCTGCTGCAGACAACGCGCTCCTAGCTGCATGTGGTTCTAAGTATAGGATTCCATTAGATGTTGACATTCTGACACAACATGGAGTTCTATATCCACATGCCTTAGAAAATACAATTACATTCGAGTTGACTCTAGCGTCTGCCAACGAGATCGTAATTGGATCGGATACGACGAAGATAGGTACGTACCAACTTACCAACATCCAACTAGAATACGAAGCAATCAGGAACGAAACGCTGGCTAGTAGTGCACTTCACAAATACGAAACAGGTGCTGCACTCCTATACAACTACGCTGTTCACTTCAAGACAGTAGATATCGCTAAAACATCCGATACTTTGATATCTCAAAACATCAATGTTCCACGACGATCCTTTGCTGGACTACTTCTACTATTCATAGATCCACCTACCATTGGCACGCGAGATAGTGAAGCATTCTCGAATCCCGATATTTCGAAGGTAGAAGTAGATGTCAACGGGATTCCCAACAGACTCTTTCCAAGTGGCATGCTTCCCCTAGATTTCTGGGAGGCTGCAAAAGGTTGGTTTGGTACACCCAATACTTCCATGACTCCAAAGAAGTTCTTTGAAAATAGATTCGCTATCCTAATCGATTGTCGCACAGCAAAAGATTCCACCGTTCATGGTGATGGCTTTGCACAAACCGGCAGTGGAAAGGACATCGACATTCGCATACATAGAACTGCAAAGGGAAGTGGAAATGTGAAAATGCACATCTATGTCCTTGCGGATGCTCAGGTCACGATATTGAACAGATCTCTGCAGAGTATATTATACTGATGGATTCTCTCGTAGAGCACGTGCCATTCAACGCACTCATAGTCGGTCCAACGAATTGTGGGAAGACTGCGTTTCTCATAGAACAACTTCGTGGATCGTTTCGTGGTAAGTTCGATTACATAGTACTAATTTGTCCTACGTATGCCCACAACAAAACTTATCGTGGATTCGCAAATCGAGATCCTCGTTTCTTCGTCATGTCACCACCACAGGATGCCATCGATGCTACTTTGAGTATTTGCACAACATTTTGGTCAGGTACCAATACTCTATTGATTCTCGATGATTGCGCCGCATCGAAGGACGTTAAGAAACGAACTGACAAGCTAGTGGACTTAGCCTTTTCTGCACGACATATAGGGCTTTCCGTTTGGGTGCTGTCCCAACAACTAACGAGCATATGTAAACCCTTCCGCGAGAACGTAGCTATCGTAGTAGCATTTCATACAGCATCGGCTGTAGATGGTAAAAGGATATTTGAGGATTATGGAGGCTCGCAAGAATGCAAAGAGTTACGAATGATACTTGGATCCCATAAGTTCGCTCGCATGTGCTTCTGTCTCCGCCATCCTTTCGAGGTAGTGTTAGAGCTCCCAGCACCTACAACATATTATCATGGATAAAGAAATACTCGAGATATTCGGTGAGGATGTAACAGGCCCACCACCAACCAACCTAGACGTTACGTCAGACAATCGCGAATCACTTTCGATCTTAGCCGCAACAGGCGTAACGAAAGAATACTTAGGTAAGAACTTTTCTCTAGGAGACATCTCTAGACTTTCTGAGAAAGAAATAGACAAGTTGTATAGGAGGTATCAGGCCGTCCTAGCTCAGCAAGTAACGAAAGGCTTAGTCGACGGTGTGACACGTCTAGCTACCCGCCTAGTTGCCTACCTAGTACCAATAGATTCTCAAGAAGCACTGATCAAGGACCTACAAGAAGACCCTCTAGTCCGCAATGAAATCAGTGCTGCGACTGGCCTACTATCGCTCAAAGCAGGTCGCCTTGTAGCTCTAGCTAGCGTCCTATTCCACATATCTGGTCACGTAGTCATTCCTGGAACAACTGTTGAACCTCCACATATACCTACTATATCGAATCAAGATGGAAGGACAGGCGGATCAGATAACTGCGAACCCTCCGATGACTGCACCAACTAAGGTAAAAAACCCAAAGCGCGTCGCAGCCGGAAAGGCACTAGCATTAAGCAACAAGCTCGCTAGAAAATCTCAGAAGAGAGAGTTGACGCGCGAAAGCGAATCATGCAAAGAAGTCGACGTAGAGAAAGGTCGGATCGAAAACCTGACTATCCTCGCAGTCATCGGTACTGGCGCTACATTGTTTGGCACATACTTTGCGTACAAGAAGTATGTAGATGGCAATAAGCGTGTTGCCACCGTTAGCACGACACAACCTGCAGCTCCGGCAAAGCCAACGGCACTAGACATGGAGTAACACTTAAAGACTCGAGACCATACTTATATATGGCGAGATGGATAAGGAATTGATGAAGACGGCAACCGATGCATCTATAATTGTTGGACTCGCTGCTGGTATTGGGTGGATCGTAAAAAAGACTACCAAGGAATCCATGCTTAGCGATCCTTCTTCTTCCCTAGTGAATTACGCAAAGTGGACTGCCGTGATACTTGGTAGCTTATACGCAAAGAAATATCTTGAGAAAGAAAAAGAAAAAGAAAAGAAATCGTAACATAATGGCAGCAGCAATTGGAATGGCCATTTTCGGCGCTATATTGAATGCAACGGCATTTACTGGTGGTGGCATACTAGCTAGAATGCTTGGAAGGGGTAGTAATGTAGATGCAGAACGATAGAGACACGATAGGGCCACCGAAAAACTAGCACGTGAAATGAAAGCGTATAGCATCGAACGTCAAAGACGATACGACTATGCACAAGAGCAGGAAGGTCTTGAACGCAACGCACGCAACGATCAAAGAGATACCAACGAAGCCTTAGTGCGATCCGATAAGTTACGTAAGGCGCTAAGACGGCTCAAAGAGATGAAAGAACCCCGCTTATCTGACTACTACCAACCCTCAAACAATCAGAAGACTGGTGAGTTGCTCTACGTTGGTGGTGGAATGCTAGGCGTTGGATACGCTATTAGTAAATGGATATAGATACTACTAAGCTACTACTAAGCTACTACTAAGCTACTAGTAAGCTACTACTAAGCTACTAGTAAGCTACTACTAAGTTACTAGTAAGCTACTTAAGCTACTACTAAGCTACTACTAAGCTACTACTAAGCTACTACTAAGCTACTAGTAAGTTACTAGTAAGTTACTACTAGCTACTAGTAAGCTACTTAAGCTACTACTAAGCTACTTAAGCTACTACTAAGCTACTTAAGCTACTACTAAGCTACTACTAAGCTACTACTAAGCTACTTAAGCTACTACTAAGCTACTACTAAGCTACTACTAGGTTACTACTAAAAAAAACGGAAAAAATGAGGCCTGGTTCTCATTCCTTCCTTTTTTTTTTTTTTTTCATCTGTTGAAGGTTAGAACGTATAGATGTATGATGGATTCTAAACTTGCGAATATCTTCTATGGTCCTATGGGCTATTGGAAAGGTCACTCTGCAATTGGTAAGCTATCGGTAGCAGCGAAAGCATCAGAAGACGTGGCTAGGAGTTGGTTGGAAAAGCAATCTATGTGGCAAATATATCTACCACCACCGAAACACATTCCACGACCACATTGGACTGTATCGAAACCAAATGAAGTCCACCAAGCTGATTTGATATTTCTACCACACGATCGACCTGGGCGTGGACGAAAGCTATATAAGTATGCATTAGTGGTAATCGACGTAGCTTCTCGATACAAAGAAGCCGAACCTTTGGCATCTAAAGATAGTGGTGAAGTTTCTGCGGCATTCGAACGAATCTATAAACGTAGTCCACTAGAATGGCCAAAGACGTTGCAAGTAGATCCTGGTAGAGAATTCATGGGACGTATGTCTGAAACGCTAGAACTACATGGTACGAAAGTTCAACGAGGTGAGGCTGGTAATCATAGAGCGCAAAGTTTTGTCGAAAGAGCAAATAGGACTCTAGCTGAGAGATTGTTTGGATATCAATATGCACAAGAGATGGTACTTACTTCGGAAGGATCAGATGAGCGTAGTAGAGAATGGGTAGTTCGTTTACCAATGGTTATCAAAGCCATGAACAGTGAGGTGACTCGACTTACAGGAAAGGAGCCTTCAAATTCTGTAGTGACGCAACAAGTAGATCTGAAGACTCCTACGTATTCGCGCACCGTTGGATTGAGAGAAGAGCGTCTACCATTCGACGTTCTAGTTCGATATCTCTATGCACCAGGAGAATTGGAAGGAGGTGAAAAACGTAGAGCTACTGATCCTGTGTGGAGTTTGCAGATATACACCATTTCGCGAAGTGTAGTATCTTCGGGACAGCCTGTGCTTTACTACCTTGCGAAGGAGAAGGATGCACCCAAACGTGGATTCGTTCGTGAAGAGCTACAAGTTGTTCCTAGGGATACAGAACTACCACCAAAAGGAATTATGTTTGTACCCAAGCGCTAGACAGCGTACTCTATTGGCTCGGTGTGGATTCCATCGGGAAGAACGCGTCTTTTGCCGTAGTAAGCCGATAGCCCAAGCTTCCATTGGTCGTAGGTTACCACACCTTCTGGCAATAGTCGGAAGCCTCGGTTCTTCGCTGTGTCGATACTACCCTGGAGGGCTGCTTTGAATCGATCCCACGTAATATCGTTGTGACGCCTAGACATACCTTTAGCGGAATACTTCTTGCTGCCACCCGTATCGACGTAGTAGGCTTTCGAGCATAGGGCAATGGCGCGCTGTCCTTCGAATTCGAGTTTGAAGAGTCCTGGCGTACGACTGCTCCATTCGTCCCAAGCTAGCCATTCCTTCCTATTGGCTTCGAAATCCTCACGTAGTTCCGGTCGTACAACTTCATCTATGCTGTTTCCAGAGATGGCAATGTACGCACTGTCCGTGTCCATCTGTATATATTCGAAATCTTTGCGATCGATGTACTTGTCGAGGAAGTCGTAGTAGAACTCAAGCATACGCAGCTTTGCGAGCTGGTACACAGCGATACCTACTTGGAAAGGGCGTTTGATTCGGATCTGGTCCTTTCGGCTCTCGAGTTCATATGCATCACCAATCTCTTCCAGGTCTTCGAACCAAACACTTCGCAATGCTTTGTCCACAACCTTCTCATCTTTTGTATAGGTGACCTTTGTTTGGCGTCCCAAGTCTTCGAGCAACTTTCCATAGGCGCTGTTTCCTAGTAGCTTGAACACATCTGCCAGCAAAGCCTCACCTTTATCTTCATCTCCCATACGACGTGCCTCAGTGACTTGGTCCACGAACCATCCGAAGATTTCTTTGGGTTCGTAGTCTATCGTTCGGTAGACAGCAGTGATCACTGCACCATGATCTACATACCAACGTAATAGAGGCTCATAGAGTAGCAACTTCTTTCCAGAGAGACTTCCAACTAGCTTCTTTTCCTCGCTGAGCTTTCTACCTGTCTTTGTGAGGTAGGCCAACATTTGTGGAGGAATTGCTTCCTTGGGGATTTTCTTGTTGTAGAAGAAGGGTGGCATCTCCTCAAATTTCTTCCACAATTTCTTTGGTATCTCGATGTCTACTTCTGCATATCCAAACCACGAACCATTTTGTAGACATTCGACAAATCCTTCGGCTTCTAGACCTGGCTCATCGTAGTGCACAACCTTTTCCTTTCCACAAGGCATTTCGAATTCCATCGTGGAAAGATATAGGGCGTTGGCATCATATCCCAGAATCTTACGACAAATCTTAGTTCCGCCCTGATGACTACGAATCTTAGTTTTTCCCGCTTCGTGGAGTCTGGTGAACACTATGCTTGGACCTCACACGACAGCGTCTTTCAGCATGTGGTAGGCTTCCTTACTTGGAGCGTACATCTCAGCTCCCCTTTCTACACTACCTCGAAGCAGGAACTGTAGTGAGACTCCTGGAATGGACACTGCGTCTTTCAGCATGTCTACTCCTTTCTCGTGATAGAAATCTCGCATCTTTTCGAGTGCCTCTAGGAATGGAACTACATCTAGGTTGTTGTAGTATCGTAGCCAGTCTGCAAAGGTCTCCATTCCCTTGTCGAGAAAGGTGCGCTTGCAGTCTTCGAACTCTTCCCTAGATAGTAGGTGTTGCCCTTTTAGCTTCGAACCCCACTCTGGATAGTCTGGTAATCCAATGTGATCCAACTTGTCGGGAGAGTCGAACCACTCATATGGGAAGAAACTCTTTTGCGATTCACATCCATATGCCTTGACCCACCTTTCGTAGGAAGTACCTGGCCCAAGATAATTCATAACATCGAGGAAACGGAAATCGGGAGTCAAGAGAAACATAGTGGCGTTGGCTTTCTTTGCCACCCGGACTTTTGTACAGGTGTCGGTAATGGTTCCTACGAAGTGCTCCCTGATCAGATTGAGATCGTACCTTCCAGAGTTGAATCCCAATACTGGAACTTGACCAATCCATTCGTCGATCTTCGCTTGTTGTTTCTTTGGTAGGGTGTCGAAGGAGAATTTGAGTGTATCTAGCCTGTACCATCTTGCCATAGCTACTTGGATTGTCTCTGCTCTTTGCTGGAGTTCTTCGACGAAGGCTTCGATGAGTTCTTTTGGATTGCGTCGACAGATGTGGGTCGGCTTTCGATTGTACGTGTCGGCAATTGATACCGATATTGGGACATGGACGTTTTCGATGGTCAATCGGTCCGTTGGTTGTCTTCCTTTCGTTGTATCGAGATAGGCTTCGAAATCGTAAACTATGAAGTGTGGGTAGACAGTTTGTGTTGGTGTGGGGGGCGGTTTGTTTTTCTTCTTTGTGGAGCAGCCCCAAGCTTCCACTACTGTATAACCAGCTCCTTGTAGCTTTGCCGTTCTTTCGCAGGTCTTGAGATAGAGCCTCCTTTCCCTAGGGAAGCATTTCGGGCAGCAATGGAAATAGCATCCATGAAATTGGAAGATGGTTTTCGAAAGAGGTTCGTAGCCGTCGACCGGCGCTCCTTCGATCCAATGCTCTCCACCATGCCCACAAGCTGCATGATGAATGTGTTGTCCAATCCTTTCGGTTTCGCGTTCCAACCAGCATAAAGCGACTTTGCTGGCTGTGCTCTCTGGCCAGAAGGCTTTTTCGTATGCCGACTGGGGTACTGTAATTACTTTTCCGGGGCAAACAATCTTCGTTTCGCCACGCCTGCAACGATCTGCATGGCGGTGAAGGTTCGAGGCTTTTGTGAACCGTTGCTTACAATCGTTGCATACGTAGACACTCCCTATCTTGTCGATGTTCTTGATGTAGAAGGCATGTCCTTCGTATATCCCAATCGTCATCGTATGCTTGTAGTGAGCTGCATGTCGCATCAGATGCCAAGCGCCATCCTCCGTAGGTTCGTACACCCGAATACCGATTCCAAAGTGTAACTCGACTTCCTCCAGCTGGTCTATGGAAGTTCTGGGAACGTCTTGTGTGGGCGCTGCCAGGCGATAGAAGTCCTGGGCAAGTTTTCGAGCCGAGGTGTTGCACTTGTCTGCACGGGCTCCTTTGTATACGGCAAGGCAGCGCCACAGACATAGGTTGTCGCCATATCGATCAAGGGCAAACATTCCTTTTTCTGGCGAAGCCATTGGGGCAGTGGACCTGTTCCCAACAGAAGCTGACGATCGATCACAACTTTTACATCTACGTAGATCCAACGAACGAAGGCCCATTGGGTATTTGGTCGATTGATGTTGTCGGGATTCAAACGAGCTGTCTCCTTGCTATTGATCCACTCTTCTGCGTCTCCTAGGATGTTCACCCATGGAGAGCCTGGGACAGTCTTGGAGAATAGCATCACACGCCCGTCGTTGACATTGCGAATGCGATAGGTGTAGCTGTATCGTAGGTAGAAGCTGGTGTTTACCTTTGCAACTAACTTTTCCATGATCCTAGGGGTCAAATCTCCTGCCACACCTTGGAAGAAGCGCCATCGGATAGTACGGCGACCTATCTCCACTCCCTCGAGCATTCCATCTCTCTCCTCTAGAATGGCACCTGCCTCTCGAGCTAGACTCTGTGGAAGTGGTTCACTACGTGGTCTCACCATTCTCCCTTCGATATAACTATGTGTTAGGATAGCTTTAACAGATACTCCAAATTTAGATTTCTAGGTGTAAGGCTGTTGCGGGACAATCGATATCGATATAACTATATGTAATCATATCTCTAATAGGATTATCGAGTTGGATTTTATGTACAAGAATGTCTAGTGACACTTTGAATGACCCTTAGTTACCCCTAGTAGTATAGTCGGAGTCAAAACTGATACCCTTTTTTCTTGTGCAAGAAAACTCAAAAAGTTGTAATGGTATGGACGCCTTTTTTCTTGCACAAGGGGCGTCATGAAGTGGATTTCTGAATTCGCTTTATGACGCCCCTTGTGCAAGAAAAAAGGCGTCCATAACATTACAACTTTTTGAGTTTTGTTGTGCAAGAAAAACGGGTATCATTTTGACTCCGACTATACTACTAATTCTTTGTTGTATGGCCTTCCCAAGTACTTGTTAGATAGACTCCAACTAGTTCAGAACTCTGCGGCGCGCATAGTAACATTAACGAGAAAGTATGACCATATAACACCTAAGCTGATCAATCTGCACTGGCTTCCTGTACGATTTCGCATTACTTTTAAAATGCTTCTGCTAGTTTATAAAGCACTGAACGGCTTTGCGCCTTGTTATATTAGTGAATTATTTAGGTATAGGATATCACCGCGTCTTCTTAGATCCACATCGCAGAATTTGCTTGTTGAACCTACTGCAAAGCTTAAAACCTATGGAGATCGAGCCCTTTCGGTCGCGGGCCCTAAGCTCTGGAATAAGTTACCTCTGGATATTAGGCAGAGCATATCAGTTAATTTATTCAAATCTAAATTGAAGACTTACTTGTTCAAGGAAGCATATTAGTATCGACCATTAGTTATCTATCTATATGTAGATATATATTTGTATCGACTTTAATTTACTTGACATTAACTATTTTATTTATTATCCTAGGTTTTTTTAATATAGTAGTGTAAAGTGCTATGAACAATTCGTGAATATAGCGCTATATAAATGTTTTTTTTTATTATTATTATTATTATTTCCCGCTTATTAGTCTGTTGGGTTACCTGTGGTTTATCGATTAGTTTCATAACGATCTCAGAAGAGTTTAAATAATTGCTTCGTGTGAATTCTCTTTTCCGATTCCTACGAAATGAATCGTTCCAACTCAGATGATGAAATGACTGAAGATTCTTATCAAAGCTCTGATTCTCAGGAGAGCACGGACTCCACTGATGATAGTTATGACGGAGAAGAGGATGTTTGGGAAAGAATTCGTAACGAAGCTAAAGAACCCTCTGACGCCTGAGCGCGTTTGAGCTCAACTGGTGAAATACTGAGTGCTAACTCAACCCTCCCTCTCATTTCAAGTTTGCCTAGCCCGGGGTAGTTAAATACTGCTGACTTTTTAAGCCAACGGCTCAAACTTTCCCCACAATGCCATATGGGGCAATTGTGCGGACTCATCGACGGTAGGTATTGCTACTTCTCTAGGGTTTCCAATGAAATGTGCTCTAATTAAAAAAAAGCCATTGCAAGAGAGCTAGAGTACATCATTAAGTCTAAGGACGCCTGAACAGTACTTGGTTTGCTTTTACTCAGTATAGGCTTTGTGAGGGGATTTCACTAGCTTTTTCTGTTGTGTTTGTGCTTTGAGACACAATAAAAATTATTCAATGAAAATATTGAAATTTTGCAGTTGGTGATCTTTTTCCCATGCCAAACCTATTAGGATGTGTTTTTGTCACTTTAAGGCAGCGGTATGGGTCCAAATCACCGCTCTTGCTTGTTGGGGCAAGAGCGGTGAGAGAGTGGGGGAGTCCACCGATCCCTGTTACAGCTCTGGCTTTTAATTCATTAATCCCTTGAAATAATATCGCAACATCGTATTTGCAGCATGTCTAGATTTGATGCAATAATTTTTCCAGGTACATGCTTGATATGGGAAGAATTGGAACGATATTTGCAGGGTCCGGCACCAAAGTTAAAATGAAATTCACGCATGTCCATTCATAGAATCTCCTTTTAAAATGAGCTAGTTGAATTGCGTAATCAAATTTAATCCGCTCTGGCGAACTAAACGGTTTATCTTTATTACTCGGGATGCCTGTGTCAAGCCCCAATCTTAAAATGGGCTCTGTGTGGATGTGGTTTTTATTCGGTTATGTTCGCAAACCAGAAGAAATACCAAGTATTTACTGCCAATCCATGTGGGACAGAGACGCATTGGAGCGATAAACGAGTAGGCGTGCGTACTACCGTTTCATATTTATTTTACACCGTTTATTATATATAATAATTAGAAAAGAGGGAATATTAAATAGGATGATGATTTGGAAAGTTGATCGGTATATGTGCAAAAGAGAGCAACATCGTCAAAGTGGGTTATTCAAACGGAGGAACGGCTGTTTATCACATATCACGACAAACAAACATGCTACAATGTGATTGGCTTATTGTAACTAAGCGAGGGAACTGTAATATGCATACATTACAAAATGTATCTGACATCCCCCTTTAGTCCAATGAATAAAAAAATACAGAATGAAATAGACGAGGCAACATTCAAGCCGACTTGGATTAAATAGGAAATTTCTATTTTTTGAGTCTGTCCAACTGAAACAATAAACATAATCTTAAACAGTTGACTTGATTTGAAAGGAGCCGACGACTTTATAGAAGTTCGTAACAAACACCATTATCCGATTTCATCTCAGTACTTGCCGTTGTATGTGGTGGCGTAATCCGACTACTACGTAAACCCCCATTTCATAGTCCACAAGACCAGAAAATCGCTAACTTTCCCGTCGACTTACATGGTCGACAGGTGACCCATAAAAATCTTTATTAATATTGGAAGCTCTCAAATGAATTAGTTAGTGACAGTAGTCCATTATCCTTCTTGCATACTTATTAGCATTTAGTTATGGATAGTCACTCCTGACGAGTAGGCTCGTTGGGGTAGACCGGAATCAAGCACTAACAGAGTTGGCAAGAAGGGGTGTGTGGGCGGGGCGACTTTCTTTCCCAAAGAGTTGTCCAACTGATACATTTGCATAATTAATTCAGGTTTATATAGTGCTAATGACTTCATGTTGAAGCCTAATGAATATTCAAAGAGTTTGAATAGTCCATTATCCTTCTTGCATACTCATTAGCGTTTAGTTATGGAATAGTCTCCCCTGACTCCATCCGTCACGTTAGAATATCCCATTCTGCCCTCTCCAACATTATTGCTCTCACCCACTCCCAATCCTTATCCCAACCGAAGGAAAACTGCCCAACCCTAACTTAACTTAAAGTTCTCTTCAGTACAGTGGGTTGAGTCTGTAACAAAGCATCACCCGGAGTTCTTAAAATGCTTGGGTAAAGCCCTCCAAGTTGTTTTGCCTTTCAATGGTAACCTGGCAAGAATGTCGGCTGCACCTCCTGGGTTTAAGAGTTGGTTCAATTTGATATAATGGCGTGTTGTGAAAGTAGTTCTCAAGCCAAGATCGCCCGCTTTCAACGTACTTGGATCCGTAGAGTGACCATAGAACGTCTCTATCCTTAGAGATTACCCTTTCGATGTCGACCAGAACTTCCCCAGGGTCTGTCATTGTCTCCGTACTTCACCTGCGTTCTTGGGGGTTTCCATTTCTATGATGGTCCGAACTTTCTTTGGGTCTGGAGATATGCCTTTATCTCACAACACGTATCCAAATAACTCTAGGTTCTGCTTGTTGGATCGCACTTCTTCCGGTTTAGAGTTAACTCCTTCTCTCGAAGCCTCTGAAGTAGAGCTTATAGACTCGCGTCGTGGCTGGCTTGTAACGTTCCGTACACCAGTGTTTCATCAGTTATGTCGAGCACACTATCGATGTCAGTTATAGCTTCAAGAATGGTGTTTTGGAAGATTTCTGCTGTCTTGTCCTTTGAAACCTGAAATCCGCACATGTGTAAGTATAGAAGTTAGTTTGATTTAGAGTTATTTTGGAGAACTATTTTTGACCTTTGAATACGATTTCATGTAAGCTTTAACATTGTAATTTTTAGCGAATCGTTGTCTACGCATCCAGTGAATACTTGGAATAACAGAGCTAGCGCGATCTCGACTGGTGGGTTGTATTCGAAAGGGAAAACCAGAAAACTAAAGGCAGGCATCTCAACATCATTCGACATGGATCAAGATAAACCGAGCGAAAGCCCAACCGGTGGCAAAAAAATAGAAGAATTGGATGAACTTGAGCACCAGAAAAACTCGCTCGCCGGTTTCTTGGGACACATGAGTACACAGATAAAGAAAGTTAAGAGCATTGAGAACTCTAGTGTCTCTAATGAAATACAAACTGCCTTGCAGAACCTTGAAATGACATGGAACAAATACAACGAGTGTTATCAGTCGTATATTTTGAGAGATTTAACTGAAAATGAGAATGAACGAGTTTACAAGAAATATGCTGAAACCAAGCCCGAATATTGCGAATATGTGGGATCAGTTAACAACGGATTGGAGCAACTGAAAACCGTGAGTGATCCAACCTCGTCCCAGGGTCTTCTCATTCAGATCCAAGATGGCGGCTACTCAGAGAGAAGACCCTGGTAAAGGCTGGATCACGTGATCAAATACTCCCAGATTTTGGGAGTATTTTGTCACGTGATTTGACGATCTAAGATGGCGGCCAAGCTAAATATGGGAATAGTCCATGACGTGTGCAAACCATAGGTATCCCAATCCGGAGTGGGCGAGATGCGATTAACGGTATTTCCACGCGGCGAACGACGTAGTGAAAACAGGTCTGATAAACGGTTCGAAATGGAGTTTACTTGGATAAAGAAACAGTGGAAGGGCATCACAAAGCTGCCAGGACGTGTCTAAGCTAGAAGAGAATCCTAAAAAGCCGTTCATTTTCTGTTAGCGTTGAAGCGAAGCGATCGATAGCACATGTTCAGATTTAACGGCTTCTCCTGGCTTTCACACTGATGAAACTTACCAGGAAACTACCCAGTAATGCACTTCATCTATTGCTCTACCTAAACAATGTGATTTAAGGTTATTTAAAATCGTTTTAGTGATAACATTTGAGCAATCGAATCTATATACAAGTTCATCTCTCTAGACTCAGTCCGTCTGGCCAATAAAAGGCATTGTTACAACAACCCTTGCCAATCAGAATACGCGACAGTTCAGCCTTTACCAGGGTCTTCTCTCTGAGTAGCTGCCATCTTGGATCTGATCAAGAAAACCCTGGGGACGAGGTTGTGAGTGAGCCTAAAGCGGCAAAAGAAAAATCTGTAAAGTCTGGAAGATCTTCCAGGCAGTCAAAATTAAGAGTAATGAAGAAGTAAATCGAAAGATGAAAATTATTACTGGAACAAGAAGAGGAGTTGGCTCGATTTGTAGCGGATATGGAACAGAAAAAATTGAAATGGAATTTGAAAGGAAAAGAAGGGCTTGTGAAATGAAGTTTAAAATACAAATAGCATTGAAAGAAGCTGAATTTTGGAAGAGGAAGGCTTGAAATTGGAAGTGGTCATGGTCTTGAAAAGAAAGCATATATTAAGTCGTTACAACAATTCAAAATTGAAGAAAAGATCAAATCATGGAATGCTAGTTATGATGAAAACCCCATGAACCCAGATGTCCCAGAGTTTGTGCCATTACCATACCAGAATCCCCCAAGTGCCATAAACTCTAGTACCGCCTTTAAACCCCTGCCTGAATTGAAAGAAAGCCCTACTGACCAAAGGCCAATGAGATCCAAAGCTGAGCTCCCCCAAGTTGAAGCATTCGTTTTATCCATCTTTTTTATTTCAAAACGAAAAAAAGCGGGACAAAAGGAGACACAAGGGACGAGAGGGTCTACTGACAATAGACGTGTTCACATTCAGATATAGCTATCTCCGTTTATCCCTTCATCCCTTTTGTCTCCTTTTGTCCCGCTTTTTGGCTTTTTTTATCCCTCTTTTTTTATTTCAAAACGAAAAAAGCGGGACAAGAGGTGACAAAAGAGACGAGAGGGTCTACTGGCAAGAGACGTGTTCACATTCGGATACAGGTATCTCCGTTTATCCCTTTCATCCCGTTTGTCGCCTGTTGTCCCGCTTTTTTTCTTTTTTATGCTTCTTTTTTTATTTCAAAACGAAAAAAAGCGGGACAAAAGGAGACAAAAGGGACGAAAGGAGATAAAAGGGACGATCAAGTAGATTTGTGCTATTTGATACTAACTTTCAACGAGTGAACATGGAAAATCGGACTTTAAAAAACTGCCCTGTACCTAATTGTGCATCAAAGTATCTTGTTAAATTATCCAACAACTTGGCACAAGTCCATAGGTTATCAACTCAAGAACGAAAACCATATTTACAAGAAGCAAAACTTCAAAAAAGAAAGTTTTTGTCGAGGAATGTAAATCCAGTTGTTGATAATGGAAAATATGTTGGTTAGGAATCCTACTTATAATGTTGGTCTAACTGAGAGACCTTAGCTAAATCAGCTAATCGACATTTGTTAAACGTAGTGACCACGCCAATTCGTTTTCTATAAAGTTGGAAACTTTTAAGGGTCTGACATTAGAATCCCGATCCTTGAAGAGTAAAGATATAAACGATGGCTGCTAATCGTTCCAACTCAGATGATGAAATGACTGAAGATTCTTATCAAAGCTCTGATTCTCAGGAGAGCACGGACTCCACTGATGATAGTTATGACGGAGAAGAGGATGTTTGGGAAAGAATTCGTAACGAAGCTAAAGAACGGCACCAGGAAGATTGGGAAGCGTTGGTTCAAAAGTATGAACACGATGGGGATAGACATGAAGTTGGTGAAATCAAAGCCAGTAACGCTTTGGTTCCTACCTATAGAAAAGACCTAAGAGAAGTGTTGTTAGAAGATATGAAATGGATTCACAGCTTAAGAAAAGATCCTGATTTCCGAAAAATCTTGGAAACAAAACAAAACTTGATGAACACGGAAGTTTATGGATGGAAAGAAGCGACCGAGGCTGCAATTCACCACCGAAAATTCTTGTTGAATAAACAATTCCAAAAACAACCTATTCCGGAACAGAGTGTTCCCGTGATGAACAATACATTTGTACCTTTTAGAAATAAGTTTTATTAAGTCGATTTCTATTAATAAATGTCTTTAAAAATATTCTTCCTGTTGTCATCGTTTTAATATAAGCAATCAGTAAGCAGCATTTGTCAACAAGAAAAAAATCAATGAAACATAAATCAGTGTAATCTTGTAACACGGTATATTATATCAACCCAAGAACTGAGAAATAAGAAAGTTATCAACTCCGCGAGGATAATGAAAACGAACTGTTTTTAAAATTGGTGTTTTTGAGATTGAATAAACTTTGTTTAATTATCTGGTGGTTTGTTTATATTCGTATGGTAATTATAGGTCAGTTTTAGAGAAGAATTTGCATCACAAGAGTTTTCCTCCAAACAATAGGCTCTTCAGTTATCGTTAATCCCTAAGGACAATAGCAAAATTTATCTTATGAGTCACAGTGGATTTTGTATACAATTATCTTATGAGTTATTAACTGTAAAGGAAAATAGACGATGCCATGTCGAAATGATTCGTATAAAGTGGATTTGTTAGTACTTATTAAGAAATATTTACATAAATACAATACCTTTATTAATACAAAGACACAATTCAGTATCACATCATGGCTTTATTTTTTTACATAGTATTTCTAAAAGAGACTTGACCGCCAAGTGCCGTTACAGGTATTACAAATAGTTCCATAGTAACACAGAGTTCTCTTGCATACTGAGCACTGTTTGAGCTGAGTCAAAGGTGGCTTTCCACCAAAAGTAACATTTGGTATGTCATTAGGTCTATATCCCCTGCTTCGGTTGTCATGGAGGACGTTTCCACTATTTCACCTGGTTCCTCCTTTATGACGGAGTTATAACACCCATCACATTGGTTACTTCCATAGAAGTTCGTTTTCTTGCACACATGGCAGAAAGGTATGGGTCCATCCTGAAATTTCGTGGGGCTTGTGGTCTTCAGGATAGCATTCTCTCTCTGAAGTGTTGGACGAAACGCTTCCATGTTGGCGTCATTTGATATTTCAGTCTGTTGTGGGTTCTTGCGTTCAAAGGCTTCATAGTCCGAATCCTCTGGGTTTTCGGATATGGTTTCAATAAGATCATCCATCTCCTTCACAATGTCTTTGAGGTTGATCCACTCGTCGACTGTCAAAGCAATTCCCTCCTTGGTGGAAAATTTCTTGTTTTGGCCTTGAATGTACTTTCGAATGTGAACCCTCATCTTGCCGTGGAAAATGTTAGCGCTGGCGTGGTAGCCTCGAGATCCTAGCTTGTAGATCACTTCCATCTTGTTGCTGCTCAATTTCTTGAATGGATTCAGGGTCGATCGGTTCTGGCTTTATGTCCGCTCCAAACAATAGGCTTTGCCCAAACATGCCTCCAAACAATGGGCTTTGCCCAAACATGCCCGAATAGATCGATGACCTCATCCAAAGGAACAATAGATATTCATGAGAGCGCCACATTTTATTCATGAGAGCGCCACACTTTATTCATGAGAGCGCCACATTTTATTCATGAGAGCGCCGCACTTTATTCATGAGTCCAAGACAATAGAACCGTGACGTCATACCTACCACCACACGTTAATGAGATACCACCACACTTTATTCATGAGTCCAAGACAATAGAACCGTGACGTCATTGAATTAATGAGCGCGCCACAGAAATTAGCATAGCGCCACAAAAATTAGCATAGCGCCACAAAAAAGGGGGTAATTCCATCCCTCCTATACTACTTGCAGTGTTGTAGAAGAGTTTGTTCACTTGGACAAATGTTGATTTGTTGTACTTCCAGCGCTTGCAAATCAGCCACTTCCAACGATCGATTGTGCAAATGTTCGCCTCAAAATATATATCTTCTGTCACGTAGGAGACATAATTCAATCCTGCCTTTACGTTTCTAGTAATTGTCTACATTTTCACTGTTAAGTATGCGATTGGAATAAGGTTTTCCAAGCCGTCCAAACATGTAACTAAGCGAAGGGCTGGCTCAGATGCTCTCATTTATCAGGTCTCCCTTCCTATAGGTAAGAGAGTTTATGGATCGAGTTCTTTGTTTAAGGATTAGAGATTGATGTGACTTCTTGAACGGTAAATACAGACACCACAGGCAGCCCAATCTCAAGATTTGTGTATTTATACGCTTACAAATATCGCTTGAATAGTTCATATTATAAATCCTTCCAAAACATGTATGTTAGACAAATAAATACACGACTTCATCCTACAATGTTTCAGTTGTGGTTATTCATACCTCTGAGGTCTTCTAGGGTCGTTTCCGTTGTTTTTTTCGAACCTCTTTCCCTCACCACCTAATAAAATGAAAAGGCTGGAGACAACCGACAAATATACGATGCATAACTTGTAATCTTTGCCACAAAAATCACACTTCGCTCACTCCAAATAACTCGAAACTACGGTAGGACATAGAATGATAAATGAACTCATCCCAATCCGAATTTTAAGATCCAGCGATACCACATTCTGGAGAAATCGAAGATTATTTTCGCACATTTCCAAGTCCTTCGTCAGACCGAGGTTGTCTCCTAACCGGGCTATTTTGACGGTTGCACTTCCGCCGTCCAACTTCGTTGGCTGCCAACCTCGAAGGACTTGAACATGGGCGACAAATTGTTTGATTTCTCCAGACTGTGGTATCGCTGGATCTTAAAATTGAGGTTGGGATGAGTTCATTTGTCATTCTATGGTCTGTCGTAGTTTGGAGTTATTTGGAGTGAGCGAAGTGTGATTTTCGTGGCAAAGATTACAGGTTATGCATCGTATATTTGTCGGTTGTCTCCAGCCTTTTCATTTTATTAGGTGGTGAGTGAAAGAGGTTCGAAAAAACCAGCGGAAACGACCCTAGAAGAGCTCAGAGGTATGAATAACCACAACTGAAACATTGTAGGATGAAGTCGTGTATTTATTTGTGTAACATACATGTTTTGGAAGGATTTATAATATGAACTATTCAAGCGATATTTGTAAGCGTATAAATACACAAATATTGAGATTGGGCTGCCTGTGCAGACACTCGCTGTACGATGAACCAAAAATAATGAATACTGCATGAGGTGGAAGGCCATTTTTTGGTAAATATCTCCAGGAAATGTCACTTCAATGGACAATAAATAAAAACATGACTTTTACTATCCAACTAAATTATACAAGAATAATTTACTTTGGCGTTTAGTCAGTGAAGTTGACGGAATGAAAACAAAGTCAAAGCGAAGCCATCTTGCGAGCTCAATTTAATCAGTATGATTGTACATTTTAACTCGATAATGTTTCTCTTGGACCCACGTATTCAAATATCAAGTATTTAGCTGACATCTCCTAGACTGCCTACTTTCTGCGTCAGACTGCCTTGTAAAAATAGCTGATGTGGCTTCGGTTTACAATTGAAACATGCGTTTCACACGGCTGTTTATTAACGGGATGCTTATGGACTAATCAGGCTTTACATTTTTTCGATACCTTTAAAAAACTCTACTACGAGAGCCTTCTGAATATGCTGCACTTTTTATGACATTTTGTATGAAAAGTGATTAACTGATAGATTTCAAACTCTTTTTTCTCGTAAAGTATTGGCTTCAGAAGCGAGTTTCACGCGGCTTCTTGAAGCCAATAAATTGAACTTTAAAATGATTATTGGACCTTTGAATACGGTTAAAAAAAGTTACTATGACAGTCAAAAAACTACAAAATCTTTCCTACGCGTATTTTGTTCTATAGATATTATAATTATTAAGTCAATTAACCTTAGGAGGTGATAAATCTAACTTTCCCCTGGAACCGTGAAACACCTGGCGGCCTTGAGCGCGTAATTGAAATTGGCGTGAGTGTTCGGTTGCTAAGAAACGTCAGTTAAAATTTGGTGGCGTACATAAAATTTAGAACATAATTATTGCAATCCTCCAACGAACGATCAAGTCAAGTTACACCGAGAAACGCTTTCAATCTAAATGGCCTGATCTTGTCAATCCCTCGTGGATTCATGTACGAGAACCAAGCTTTCAGACCACAGCGCATTATTTAGAATGAAAAGTTGCAATCATATCGGGGAAGGATCCAAACATGATTTGTCTTCAACTTAGAAGTGCCGTAACTCGCTCTTTGAGTCCACGTCGTTTATTCGGTCGTTTATACAGCAGCTGGCGTTATTCAGTTACTAACGAATAGTTGACTAACAACTTATTGATTTATTTTATGCCTACCTATACAAGTAAAGTTTTGAAGTTCTACGCACTTCATTTCGCATGAATCAAGGTACAACTCGAGGCCCTCCTAAGATAATCGAATCGCGCCAGTACAAACACATGAACAAATACCTTTTTATTCGGGATCTCGCTGACCAGCCATGGGAAATATTAACTTCTATTGCTGATCCCAATACCTTTTGGCACGAATGGAAATCATTTTTTTAGGAGTACTAAATAAACATGCGCCGTTGCGCAAAAAGAAAATAAGGAGTCGGCCCGCCCCTTGGATGACTAGAGACATAAAAGAAAACATGCTACAACGAGATTAGTTGAAGGAAAGAGCTAATAAATCTGGTGATCCATTTGACTGGTCCAGATACATACCTGCACGAAATGAAGTTCATCTAAGTATCAAGAGAATAAAGTCTGAATATTATCGTGCTCAAATTGACATAAACTCAAATAATCCGAAAGTTATATGGAAGACGTTGAACGACCTAAGCTCCAGGAAGAAGGCTCAGACCGTGATAAAACAGTTAAAAGTCGACGGAGTAACATACACAAAACCCCAGAATATAGCAAATAGTTTGAACAGGCACTTCATTGAAATAAGCGCAAAATTATCAGCCGACAAAGTCAATACAACTAATCTTACTTTTGTGGAATTTATACCACCAGTAACAAGTGTGTTTGAGGTTAACCTTGTTCCTGTTAAAAAAGTTACTAAGCTTATTAAAAACCTTAGCGGTTCCAAATCACCTGGCTTAGATATAATTCCTCCAAAAATCCTAAAAATGGCAGCGCCTGTTCTATCACCATCTCTAACCCATTGATATAATTTATCTTTAGAAACGAGTATTTTCCCGATAGATTGGAAAAAGGCCCGTGTAACACCTTTATTTAAATCGGGTAGTAAAAGTGACAGTAATAACTATATACCTATTTCTGTATTATCAGTAGTGTCTAAAGTATTTGAAAGGATCGTCTACGATCAAGTCTATAGCTACCTAACTTCCAATAATTTACTATCTAAATATCAAGCTGGATTTCGCTCATTACACTCAACTGTTACAGCCCGACTTGATGCAACTAATAATTGGTTCGTCAATATGGATGCGCTGTTTTTCTTGATATAAAAAAAGCCTTTGATACTGTTAATCACGATATTATTTTTTAAAAAGCTTCAACTTTATGATTTTAATCAACTTGCAATCAATTGGTTCGGATCCTATCTGCAAGACAGACGCCAAGTCTGCATTGTAGGCGACTCGTTCTCGGACGAAGGGGTTTTAACCAGCGGCGTACCTCAAGGTCAATTATTGGACCGCTATTATTTTTAATATATATCAATGATTTACACCAATCAATACATTATTCAAATTGTAAAATGTATGCCGATGATACCAGTATATGTGTATCTGAAAGAGACATACTTGAAGTTGAATGAAAAAATAATTATGACCTAAGCAAAATCAACGACTGGTTCACGGCTAATAAATTAAATCTTAATACTGTGAAAAGAGAGTTTATGATTATTGCCAATGCTCAAAAACAAAGAGCCCTAAACTCTATACCAGTCATTACAATTGGAGGCGCACCACTTAATGATGTCTCGAACACAAAATACTTAGGTATGGAAATTGATGATAAACTATCTTGGTGTAATCATGTTGATAAAATCTGTAAAAAAGTGTCATCAGGCATAGGTATGATAAAGAGAATGAGGCCATATGTCAATGTCGAAACGTTAAATGTCATTTACAAATCTCTCGTCCAATGTCACGTTGACTACTGCAGCTCTGTGTGGGATAATATCGGATTGACTTTAGCAAATAAACTACAGAAACTACAAAATAGAGCTGCGAGGGTAGTAACGAAATCTTCTTATGACATAAGGTCCCGTACTCTTCTTCAACAACTTGGATGGGATGATCTACAAACTAGAAGAAATAAACATATGGCAATTATGATGTATAAAATCCATCACGATCGACGTCCTGACTATTTATCAGAGTTATTTACAAATAGATCAATGTCCACACACTACGTTTTAAGAAGTGCTAGTCAGAATAATTATTCCATACCACGCCCTACTCGTGAATACCTAAAAAAGAGTTTCAGTTACAGATGTGCCCTACTATGGAATCAATTACCTAAGGGCCTTAAAGACTATGTCTCCTTAGATGCTTTTAAAGCATCTCTTAGTAAAAATTAACTTTTATCTTTCCATTTTATTATTATATTTAAGGAAATTCGATCATACATATATTTTACAACGACCATTAGCATTAGTACTTATTATAAAATAATGATCCTAGAGTATTTTAGTCATGTTTTTATTACACATATATAATACCTATATAATTAGTGATATTAGTTACTAGATATTTAGTTTAGTGTATCTCTCACGGCTATCTGAAAAGCAGCTACGCTGATCTATATTACCGTGTTTAAATAAATATTTATTATATTATTACAACTTAATTGGGTTCTTCAGGTACGCAGCTTTTGCAAAACTTCTGAATGAGATTATATTTAAGTTCAGAATCTGAGTAAATCTCAGATAAACTTTCTACCAGTTTCATGCTCAAATTAAATGAAACTTATAAAGATGGATTGTGTCTCTCGCGTGAGACTAAACCATTACTTTCAAAAACTGGTCCCTTTAAATGCAAGATTGCGGTGTGAAGAACTTTCCTTCCGACTGCTTTAGTAAAATTTGAATTTCCCGCTCTCATGACTTTCCGTGCCAACCGGTTCAAACATAAAAACATTGAGTTTTCCGCACCAACGATTTTATGATCACCCTCGTTTTAAATAATAATGACATTGCGAAACTTCAATTAAACCGACTTTCGCACCCCTTGAGCAAAGGGATTTGGAACTCCCAGAGCAGTCAACAGTTTATCCAATCATAAAGGTGCGGCCTCCACCTCCTCGGAACCTGGAATAGTATTGGCTATCTAAACAATGCCTAACCCTGAAACAGTACAAACCCTAACCCTAAAACAATGGAATTCTTTATCAGTGCAGTCCAGGTGGGATCCAACAAAATGCAAGGTTTTGAGAGGTGAAGGCCTCCTGATCATAAAGCCAGTCTACCACCTGCTGAATTTTAATGAAATGAACTTAATGCATTCCAATATCTAATGAGTGTTGTACTTCCAGCGCTTGCAAATCAGCCATTTATAACGAATGATTATGCAAACGTTTGCCTCAAAATATATATATTCTGTCACACAGAAGACATAGTTCAATCCTTCCGATACCTTTCTATATAGTAATTGTCTGTCATTTTGTATAGGAAATCATATGGTTTCGAGTGCAATTCGGAATAAATTCGAACCAGCAAGTTTTCAAAGAGTTTAAAAATTGCAATTTTGAGCCCTTTGAAAACTCGCTCGTTCGAATTTAACCTGGATTGCAAGAGAATACCATATGATTTCTTTTTAATAATACAGACAAAAAATTCGAACAAACTCATTGAGTAGTATACACAGCGGGGGTTCTGGCGCACTTCCGGTTTTTACCGGTTTTTATAATCGGTTTTTATACAGGGGACGCAGTCCAGATGCTCTAACCGCTCTACACAGGGGTTGGGAGGGGGGGTTCTGGCGCACAGTCTAGATGCTCTAACCGCTCGATAGAGGGAGGGGTTCTGAGGCAGGGTTCTGATTCAGGGTTCTGGCGCATGCTTCTGGCACAGGGTTCTGGTGCGGGGAGAGTTTCAGAGAAATCAACTGGCGCCCCCCGCCGACTCCACCGAGCCTCACAGCGGGTGCCCGCCGCCGCCGGCCCCGCCGAGCCTCCCAGCGGTACGGGTATAACCATATGAATGTGTTTCTCTAATTCCGCGACCCCTCCCCCTCGGGTACAGGAGGAGGGGTCGCGCAATTAGAGAAACACATCCATATGGTTATACCCGTACCGCTGGCCCCGCCGAGCCTCCCAGCGGGTTCTGCCGCTATACAGGGGATCATCCCACTATACAGGGGGTTTTCAGAGAGATCGACTGGCGCCCACCGCCAGATCCGCTACGGGGCCCATTTTAACAGATGTGTCCTGAGTGATATATTGCAGAGATGGGTGTCCGCGCGGACAATTGTTGTGCGGGTGACAGTTGGTAAAGCTGAGCTCTGTAATAAGCCTTGTGTGTTTGAGCACTGCAAACAGCACCGCGCCCAAATTCGGAGGGGAAGCACACCACCACACGCCTGTCGTAGGTGTGGGATAGGCACTCAGGCCGAAGCAAGACTGTGTTACGGATGTGACGCGACCAACTGCATCCGGAAGGGTCTCGGGTATATGGAGAAACGCGCGAGGCGGCAGTTCGACTTGGCGCTGGATGAGCTGGCTCGGCGCACGCTCGACAGGTTCCCCTTCCCGACAAGCCCAGATGCTCTAACCACTCGGCCACTAGTGCTAGCCGATGACGTTGGGAATAAAAAAAAACGCGTTTATGTCTGGACCGTATGGTAATTAGCGGCTGATGCAATCGCCCGCGACCCGTGTTCTGACGCGACTACCAATGCAAGCCGGTATTTAGCATACGACTCAGACACGCTGTTTTGCAACGTGTAAATAAACCCCGCGGCAACCTTTGTCGAAAGAAACTTCAATCTTTACTCCACTAGGCTCCCTAATTTTTTCATCACTTCTCGTCGAACATCGGCACGAATTTGTTCGGTTTTTTTTTCACCCCCTTGCCGAGTTTTCTGACGAATGTTGACTTTCAGACCTTCGAACTTGTCAGCCTCGCCGAGGATTAAAGCGAACTCCTCGTCACTTACCGAGCCGTCACGCAGTGCTTTCGAAATTAAGTCGCTGACCGAGTTTATCTTAGACTTTGCCAAGATAACCGTCTGCTCATGTTTTGAGACCTTCAAGCCTAGTTTCTTGGCGCCGACGGCTCTCGAGGCTGAAATCACACCAAGCAGACCCCCAAAGGCGCCAAGCGAGACGCCAACTGGAAGGCCGAAGCCTGTGAATGAGCTCGCCAGTCCGGAAGCTGACAAGACCACACTCAGGCTCCCTGCGGCCACAGCGACCCCGTGAACGATCCCGCGGGCCCTGGCGTATGTTTTCCGAACCCCTTCATAGTGTTTTGCCTGCCGTTCTAGCGCAGCTAACACATCGCAGACTTTTTGTAGCCGAAACCCCTCGGGCCCGTTTATTTGTGGGTCTGCGAGCGAAGAATAAATGGAATCGCTTGCCATCATGATTCATACCCATGGATTAGCATATGTCGTTATGGCGGTTGGTCGCGTGCTTTAGTGCTCCGCCAAAACTACGACGCTAAGTGCCAATATGGCTACATTAGCAGAGATAAAAGAGCTCCTAAGGATGGAAACTGGTCCTATAAATGCTAAGCTTGATAACTTATCATCTAATTCCGAAGAACTCAACAAAGCGATTAGTTTTCTATCTGACAAGTACGATGACCTTCTCGCTCAAGTGAAGTTAACAAACGAGAAGTTATCTCATCATACTCAAAGCATCAATGCTGTGAAGGAGGAACTAGGTAAAGTGAAGAAGTGTGCTGTAAACGCTATGTCCCAAGTTGAAGAACTCGCCCAATACATGCGTAGGGATTGCCTGGAAATTTCAGGTATTGAGCCTACTATTGCGTGCACGTGTGAGAATATCATCAACTCCATCGGAAAAGCGATTGACGTCCCTATTACAAAGGAAGATATATCCATTACTCATCCAATCCCTTCGTACAAAGCTGGGGCACCTCCAAAGATAATCGTAAAATTTACCAGGAGGGATACGCGAAATAGATTCTATGGGAATCGAAGAAAGTTGGTCAACAAGAAAGCTAACGATCTACCCGATCTTGATTTGGCGTCCACAGAAAGTATATATATCTCCGAGTCTTTGACACCCTACAAAAAACAACTCTTCGGCGAAGTGAACAAGCTAAAAAAGAGACTGAAATGGAAGTACATATGGACCCAAAATGGGAGAATCTTCCTCAAAGCAGGCGAGAATGCTGCGACCCATAGCTTTGACACAGCGGAAGACCTCTCCAAATTCAAAAGCGAGTTTGAGCCCCACCACAGCTAGACCTTCCAACTCACTTTCTCCCTGCCGCCATGGACGTGAAAGAAAGAAGATATCTAAGCCTGTTCGTTATATTACAAGTAAGATCGTTCTTAGAATTAGTGCTGCAGTATCTTCTATACGATATTTAGTTGTTACTTAAATCTGACTGGCGTATAATATCACTAGTTTGAATGAGCTTCCATTTTACGACTTAAATCTAGACGAGTTCCTTAGGGAAACGGGATCGTGGGTTCACTCATCTTCTAGTCGATTACTAGACGAAAAAGATCTTTTCAAGGATGCCATTGAATCGCCAAATAAAGATGCCGATTCTTATGAGAATTACATCGAATCTAAGTATTGCTCAGTAAAGAAAACTGGCATGCACTTCGATAAGGCTAATCAGCAAAATGGATTCTCCATTTTGCACTGCAATATGCGTAGTTTAAGTAAAAACGTTTCCCTCTTACAAGATATTCTCCTCACTGTGAAAGAAACTCCGACCGTAATCGCTATTTCCGAAACAAAATTAAACGAACACAGCCGACTGAACATAAATATCCCTGGCTATACATTTTTGAATACTAATTCCAAAACATCAGCCGGAGGTGTTGGTCTCTATGTCTCAGAGGAATTAGAGTTTGCTAGAAGGCTTGATCTTGACTTACGTTTGGACGGCGTAGAATCCTGCTGGATCGAACTAACACGCAAAAGACAAAAGAGTGTTTTGATTGGTTGTGTGTATAGACACCCTTCTAGCAACCGTGATATTTTCTTCGAAACACTAAAGACTCAATTAGAAAAGCTAAACAGCAAGGGACATGAAGTATTTATTTTAGGTGATATAAATATTAACTTCCTCAAATATAATGCTGACAACTACACCTCCGATTTCCTCGACATGCTACTTGATTTAGGTTTCATGCCGCTCATAACCAAAGCTACTAGGATCACAGATCACACCTCCTCTTTAATTGATCACATTTATACGAACGTACCAGAAAAGATAATTACAGCAGGAATATGTTTAGCTGACATCTCTGACCACCTACCTGTATTTTGTACAGTAGCAAATAAACTTCCTATTACCAATGAAATTAAGTACTTTAGAGACTTTTCGCACTTCGATAATGAAGCCTTTTTAAATGCCTTAGCTGATATTAACTTTAGCAGCCTTGTCACTGAAGATGTTAACGAAAGTATGAATAGAGTAATACAAACACTTCAAGAAATATCCGATATACATGCACCAGTACGGAAGGCGTCTAAACAAAAGAGAAAGCAATTAAAAAAACCGTGGATTTCAAATGCAATTTTGATCTTTATTAAGAAAAAACAAAAACTCTTTCAGACGCACTTCCTAAGTAAAGACCAAGAAAAGGTTAAGAAATACAAAGCTTATAATAACAAGTTGAACAAAATCAAAGAGATATCTAAAAATAACTATTTCAGGACACAGTTTGATTTGCATAAGGAGAACTTAAAAACTACATGGAAACTTATTGGAATGCTCATAAACAGAAAGACCAATTCACAACCGATAATCAAAAAACTTATCTATAATAACAAATGTTATATAGACAAGGCTAGTATCTGTCACCAGCTAAACACTTATTATATAAACGTAGGACGCAACCTGGCGGATAAACTTCCTCGAACGGATACGAATCCTACTTGTTACATTACACGATCATTTCAAATGAGCTTTACGTTTCGAGGTATCTGTACGCAGGAGATTTATGACGCCATTGCAAATATCAATTTGAAAAAATCATGTATTGGTGTACCGCAGCGATGTATAAAGCTTGCGGGAAACCATATTTCTGAAGCATTAACATTAATATTTAACGAATCTTTGTTACAAGGCATTGTTCCTGATGTTTTAAAAGTCTCCAAAGTAACCCCTGTTGATAAAGGGGGCAAATTAACGGACCCAACAAACTTTCGCCCTATTTCTACCTTGTCGGCTTTAACGCAAATCTTTGAAAAGCTTGTATATAAGCAACTCATTAATTACATTGAAAAACATGATATTCTTTTCCAATGTCAATTTGGATTTAGGAAAGGTCACTCAACAGCACAAGCTGTTAGTGAAATTGCGGATAGTCTACGAAAAGCAATAGACAATAATTTATACACTTGTGGGGTATTTTTAGACTTTTCGAAAGCTTTCGACACTGTAAACCACCAAATACTACTGAAGAAATTAGAATCGTACGGAATTAGAGGGATTCCCTTGAAATGGTTTGCAAGTTATCTTGCAAACAGACAACAATATGTAGCTATAGGGCACACAGAGTCACCAAAGCAAGTGATGATTTGTGGAATTCCACAAGGTAGTACATTAGGACCCTTACTATTCTTAATTTACATCAATGATCTACCCAACTGCTCGGAGATCCTGACTTTTAGAATATTTGCAGATGACACAAATCTCTTTGCCTCAGCTCGTGACCTTAAAAGCCTCGAAACGTTAGTTAATTCTGAATTGGAAAAAATCAAGGAATGGTGCGATGTAAACAAACTTTCTATTAATTTTACAAAAACAAATTACATGGTAATAAAATCTTCCAGAAAAAGAGATGGAAATATAGAAATCAAGTTAAAGAACACAGATGGATCGTGCCACGTATTAGAGAAAAAAGATCATATAAAATATCTCGGTGTTATGATCGACGATTCGCTATCTTGGAAATATCACATTTCCTACATTTGCTCTCGTATTTCACGGAATATTGGCATCGTTTCAAAACTAAGGCACTATCTCTCTATTCATCAACTTAAACAAATTTACTATAACCTTATCTACCCCTATCTATCATATGCTGTAATAGCTTGGGGAAGTGCTTACAAAACGCATTTACAAAAATTACAATCTAAGCAAAATAAGGTCCTAAGATTAATGTTTTTTTACAGTAACGTCTGGACCCAATACTGAAAGCGCTCTCCCTCTCCTAAACCTATTAGACATTCTAACTGTAAATAATGTTTACCGCCTCCACGCCCTCAAATTTACGCATTTGTGGCATAAAGGGCTTTTGCCAAGCCTATTTGATGATCTTTTTCAATATGCCAGTGACCGGCATACATACAACACAAGGTATGCATCCAAACAAAATTTATGTAAACCACGTGTTCGTACAAATACTGGAAAACAAATGTTTTCCTACCAGGCAATTGATCTTTGGCACGAGATACCTCACCATCTGAAAGACCTCAGTACATTTTCCTTTACCAAAGAAATAAAACATTATTTACTGTCAGAACAACGCCCAAAGAAACTTAAATAGATACGTTCTTCATTTTTAAAAGTCATTAGTTACCTTTACACTAAACATTATTTATTAGTCCCAGTTCCTCTTCCTTGCTGCTTCTTTTATATTAAAAAAACAACAAACTTTAGATAGCTACTAGGGGCTAACTCGAAAACCTCACGGTTCCCTTAGCCTCTAGGCTCAAACAAACATTCTATTTTCCTTTGTCTTTTCCTTTTATAACTTATAATGTATTTTATATCATTCTTGTAATTTATAGTGTGAGCCAATAAAAGATTGTTGTTGCTGTTGTACCCAAGCGAGATCAAGCTTTAATATGTAGTGCATGGGCTGGCCGTGAAAGTCGATTAGCACCCCACCTTTCGTACGTACAGACAGGCGAAGGCTGTTCGAAGCGTGGGCGTTCACTGATTCGGAACTTATTGCTATGTACGTGACACGGTCGAATTTGTTTCCACGGACCTGGAGATACGCAAGAGTTTGCGAGGGGACGGCCTGGTTGCTGTTCTTCACGGCTGTGAGGGAGCCGTAAGGATCCACCAGATCGCAACAGAGGTACATCTGTTCGAGGGTTTTCAGGGAAAAGGTCTGCGTGGTGGGACGGAACTGCTGCATGTCGTCTGGCGGTAGGTTTCCACAAAGTTTGAGGAATGAACACAGCGCGCCATTCATCTGGACCCTCTTCAGGAACTTCACCTTTTGCCCTCCGCGTTCCGGGGTTTGGAGGAACTGCATCGCACCATTATCTACCGCGGATTTGAAAGCGGCTTTTACACCTGCTAGGTCGTAGTGGCCTGGGGGGACGGAGTGCTTCGAGCCGCCGGCGTTACGCCAACTATAGACGCTCTCGTTCTTGAGGTTGTACCAACTGTTGGGGATGGTAGCCTCGTGGAGGGTTATACCCCGTATCTCTAACATCTCGGGGAGGTACATCGTGTGGTCGGGCGAGGTGCATGTATAATTGAGCATAACCATATTGGCATATTAAACATCCGGGCCCACTCCTTCAATATGGTAGTCATGTCGCTGGATGTTCCAAACAAAGAGGACACAGTTGGGCATTTACCACCCCACCCCCCACACCAAACGTCACCCCCACAGTGCAACAAAAGGTCGCTATTCTTGCAGAATAGAACAACAGGGTTGCCCCCCGCAATGCAAAGGCTTTAGCAGCCACCCGGAAAGACTACTATCTGGGAAAGATATAGAACGACTACATAGAAGGTACCAGGCCGTCCTAGCTCAGCAAGTAACAGGGTGCCTAGTCAGTGGTGTGATGCGTCTAGCCACCTGCGTAGTTGCGTACTTAATCACCACTGCTCGAGGATCTGCAGGAAGACCACCTAATCCACAATGAGATCAGTGCTATGGCCGGCTTGTTGGCTATTAGAACGGGGCGCCTTGTGGCTTTGGCTAGCGCCCTGTTCCACGTGGCTAACCACGTAGCTAATTCGGCAATTAGAGCCTCGCAGTCGGCTGAGATACGAGATGGCGGAACAGAGGACGGAACAGGTGGACCGCATCACGGCCGATCCCCCGAAGGCCGCGCCCTTTGAGAAGAACCCAAAGGCGAAGGGGAAGGACCCAAAGCGCGTCGCCGCTGGAATGGTACTGGCGGAAAGCGGCTACCAGCCGATCGAGTGAGGACAGCAGGAACTGAGCGCTGTCGATGAATCGCAGCTGGCCAAGGGAGAAGGAGATGTACTTCTTCATGTTATTGGGTATGCAGTTGATCTGTCCCTCTACCTTAGAAATGGCATGCATCAAGAGGTGGGAGTCGTAGCCCCGCAGGTTGTGGAAGACTACCAGTATTGTGACCTTCTTGGTGTCTAACCGCAGCTCCAAGTTGCAGGCGTTGTGTGCTGCTCCCCTATACCTCCCGGTGATGTGGCAGTGATCCCGGATAGAGGCCTCATCGAGAGGTTTTTGGCAAACGTGACAGATGGTTGCACTCCAATGGGCACTCCAGGCCTCTGGGGTGATACGCAAGGCTTTGCGGTTGGCTAGAACTGCCTTGATTTTCTGTTCCTCCCGTTGTATTGCCTCCAGGAACCTTTCTGCAGCGTTGGGCCCTCTGTAAACGGCTGGAGGCTCTGTGTGGCAATCACATCGCACCACGACGTAGCCATAGCCGCAGACCTGGTGTAGCTGTGTCTTCTGGGTATTGCTCTTACTAGGGTCGAGCTCTGGGCCGGTAAAGTTTGTGGTCAGCGCCTCAAAGTCAGCATAGATGACAAAGGGGGATGGCTGCTATTTGTGCCTGTTCTGGAAGGAGAGCTTGTTCTAGCCCTCTTCCGGCATCTCCACCCCCACCGCTGTTTGCCCTATAGCTTGGCACTCCGGATTGTGGGCTTCCAGGAGGTCTTCTCGGGAGTACCCATGTAGGCATCTCTCGCAGAAGTGCTTCCTTTCGCGGTGGGCGCTCTGATGGTAGAGGTGGCGGTTCAAGTCCTCGACCCAGGTGTAGTGGTACTTCCCGGACCTCTCTATGAGCAACAGGTTGATGCGGGGGATGTCCTGATGCTAACCCTGTGGACAATAACCCCCTTATCCCAGCCAAAGACATTCACAGCGAGGCCATTCTGCATCTCAACCCTGTCGATCTGCGAGATGGGTGTGGGCGCGTCGATCCCTGTGAAGTCGAGGCCGTCCTCTTTGTGGATCTTTGTGGAACCTTCGCAGTGGGGAAGAGTGCTGACCGGAAAGACCATCGCAGGCAGTTGTCATCCTTATTCCTCACGTTGACCACAGCCTTCTTGTTTTGGACTTTCTTAGGTAGCGGAATGTAGGAGCCGCCTCGTAGTGGCTGGTATCGCGCGATGTCAAGCCAGAGCAGCACTACTCGGTCAACCACCCACCCAGAGCCTCTGTGTGTCCATTTCTCCAGGGTCTCTTGAATCCTGGGGAAACTCGTGCCTAGCGCCTCATCGATTTAATGGGCTTGCAAGACAGCCTCCTGCTTGCGCGAAGTACTACTAGGCCGATGAACTCCTCGCTGCCGTCGGGGTTGTCCTTCCGCAGCTGTACTTTCAAGGCGAGCTGGAATTTTACCCCTTTGAGAGTGCGGATCTCCTCCTCTAACTTCTTACGGATCAAATGGCGGACGCCCTCCAAGAAGGTCTGGGGGTCGACACTGAGGGCGTGTCCTTCGGGGACGTCCATCTGCCAGCCACGGAGGAATTTACCTATGACCCATCGAGTGCGAATGAATACGAGAGGGGGTGGCACGGGTCTCTGCTCGTACAACCCAAATAATTCTCTCTGGTAGTCATCGTACGACCTGTCAGGCTTCCCTGGGGTGTGTAGTGGATCAAACTCCTACAAAACCTCCTTCCGCTTCTCGCGTGGCAGCGCATGAGGTGTAGGTCGGTAGGACTTCGGAAGCAGAGGTTGTAACAAATGCCTCCTCACAGCTTCCGGAATAGACTCGTCCAATATGTTCTTAACAACGCCCCGAAGAGCCGATGGCTGCATTTCTTTAAGCAGTTGGTCGATACGTTCATCCATGCTGGCAGGGTTTCGCTCTACGGGTATGACTAATTGTATGTCCGAGCCAGCTAATTCGGCACCAAGCCGATTGCCGCACGGGTATAACCATATGGATGTGTTTCTCTAATTGCGCGACACCTCCTCCTGTACCCGCTGGGAGGCTCGGCGGGGCCGGCGGCGGCGGGCACCCGCTGTGAGGCACGGTTGGATCGGCGGCGGGCGCCAGTCGATTTCTCTGAAACTCACCCCGCACCAGAACCCTGCGCCAGAACCCTGCGTCAGAACCCTGCCTCAGAACCCCTCCCTGTATCGAGCGGTGAGAGCATCTAGACTGTGCGCCAGAACCCCCCCCTGTGTAGAGCGGTTAGAGCATCTGGACTGCGTCCCCTGTATAAAAAGCGGTTATAAAAACCGGTAAAAACAAAAAATTCGCCAGAACCATATGGCATATGGTTTGGTTGCCTTTGCCTACTGATTACGGCTGGAAAAGATGTCCAAGGGTTGAATTTAACGAGTTACAAGGCCCGGCGGTAGTATCTCTAGTGGAAATCGGAAAATCGCAATGGAAAGTTGAATTTGGACTTCTTAATTATTCGCCCGTTTCATTGTAGTTATTGTAGTCATTCAACAATCTGTTCAGCAATTAGGCTATGAGCTCGAAGTTTCTATTATACAAATAGTGTCCGTCGTGGAACTATCGACTGATAGTTGCCCGGGGAAATTTGATGTTCTTAAAACAAATATAAGCCCGAGAACTAGTTTTAAGAACATTAAATTTCCAAGGGAAACTATCAGCGATAGTTCCGAGCCAAACACAGTCTAATTATCGTTATTGTTCATCAAAATATTGCCTTCCGCTCTCAGCGGACACTATCGCCTGATTGTTTGCATCCGCGGACGACAATTATCACGTCACGTGATCGATTTTGGCCAATGAGCGCGCGCCAAATTTTGTGGTGAACTATAACGCCTGATTGTTGACGAGGGGCGTAGCCATAGAAACTGAGAGCGAGTAGTCTAATTGTTTTAGTAGAAAACAACTAGTAATTCAATCTTAAACTGAAACAATTTTTTTTTTGACATTTTGACGACTTGGCAGCCATTATTTTGCTTTTGAAAACCGGCTTTTTCGCTAATCAGATTGCAGGATTCGTGATAGAACACTAGTTGGTTTCTACTAAAACTCTATAGAAACGCGGGATGTTTTCTATTTCTTAAATAGAACTAGGAGAACGAACTTTTATTTGTTAACTAACTTTCATATGCATAGATTAAAAATAAATCATATTAAAAAGAATATATTTATGACATTAGTCAGAAGAAAAGAGGACAAAATAATATCCCTAAGAAGTAATAAAAGCAAAAGGCAAGTTCCGGGATTAACATTTGTTTTTGTTTTTCTTTCAGGAGAGAGAATGAAGGATTTGAAATGGGGGAAATTGAGGTTCATCAAGTTCCAGATCCATAAACTTCGACCTAAGCCCTTCCATCTGCTAAGAGTGATTTCTGCTATTAAACTAAGCCACCTAAAAGTGTCTACTAAAACAAGTCCTTTCTCGATCCGATCAATGTCCCAAGAAAAGCTGTCCAAGAGTAGTGAGTGTTATATAGTTGAACTCTACAAGTTCAGCAGTTATGCCCGACAGTTATGTAAATCTAAGTACTTTGACTAATTTGACCACAATTAGCGACACTCCGTGTCACTGATCAAGACTTGAGACTGAAAGAAACATTGAAAGCTTCTATGTTGTGAACTAATAGTGGACCAGCGTTAATCCTATTTTCAGTGCACACAAGTTATTACATTGAAAATCAATTCCTCATAATGTTTTAGCGGACATCATATATGGACCGGTTCGCACCCACCCTGGGGACCAGAGGTTCAATGTTTTGCCTTTGCTTGGTATGATTTGGCAAGCGACACAGCCTTCGTCGCTTGCTACAAAATTTACCACATTTTTCCGAAGTCCACACATTTTAAATTTCTTGCATAAAATTCGCAGCCAGTTCATCTCGTCTTGACAATCATAACAATTTAAAGGAATTTTAGCTGAACTAGGTTAGGCTTAAATTTCTCCCGTGAAGTTTTCCGGCAATCTTGATGGTTCATGTGAAATCGGACAAAGTTATCCAAAACAATAAACATTGTTTACTTTTCTAAACGTTTTTTTCTCGATTGTCCTGCTTTCGCTCAGGACAAATGAAACGTTCGGAAGCAAATTGAAGTTTGTGTGGACTTTCAGGCAGTTTTCAGAAAACACACCTGCACTGGGACAAGTTGACCGATGACAGGATTTGAGACAAACATGGACAAAACTTGTTCTAGTGCGGCTCGAGCCAAAATAATACAATAGACCAGTTTCGTATTCGAAAATTACCGCTGAATGCGCTGACTACAGACGCATTTATACAGGGTTAGCCTCGTTCTTAAGTTAAACATTTGTAAATACCAGCAAGAAGGTGCAAAACGCGAAACTACAACAATATGCAGAGTTGTGAATAGCCCACCTTCTTGCTGGTATTTACAAATGTTTAACTAAGAACGAGGCTAACCCTGTATATATGCGTCTGTAGTCATCGCATTCAGCTGTAATAATTTTCGAACACGAAACTGGAGTATTCGGCCAGAGAGAACGGGATCTAACCGATGACGTGAAAGTCACATTTACGTTTGTAACCAAGGTTACTGTAAATAAACCATAGCATGCTTCTCAGAGCTGGGTGACGCTATATTTCGCAAATATGTCGTTAGAGAAATTTTAGCGCCAGACGTTTCGATGGCCTATACAGGTTAAGCAAGTAAAGATTTCCAAAGGGAAAACATCCGGTAATCAGCCTACGAACTCGAGGTTTCTGAGGATAAAGCATAGAGTCAACTATCAAGGCTATAGAGACGTAGTTATACAACGAGTTTTGTGTGTTTTAATTTGTAAACAGAGTCACGTCATAAATATATGGACCAAAAACCGAGGCAGGGGGTACTCCCTATATAAGCCATACGTGTATCTGACACCGTATACACGACTTTCATAATGGCCGCCTCCTAATTTGCATATGTGATTTTCCGTTTCGGTTGTTTATCCACATTTATAGAAAAAATGAACATTGCCATGTGAAAGAGCATGTCGACATTAGTGAACTTGTGAAAGTTGAGTGCTGTAGCTTAAAAAAACAATGAAGTTACAGCCAGTTGAAATTAGAGAGATTTGTATGAGAAAAACAACGGACGCCTTTCTGGCCTCGCTTTCATGTTTTTCTGCATTAGAAATGCTCATAGCTCAACAGCAATTCTCCACATTGCTCTAAAACTCAAAACTATTACTAGTTTTAATGTGATCTTTCATGTGATAGCATTGGTTTCCCTCTACAGATTTATCTTCCAAATTATGCAAATTAGGAGGCGAGCATTATGAAAGTCGTGTATAGGGTATCGATTTGCGGACGTTCTCAGTCCCTAAAGGGTATCCTATTTTGGAGTATTGTGATTCTTGTATAGGTTATCTGATTCTTACTCGACTATCGTGTTCATTTCTTTCTTTAACACAATTTGCAGTCACCATACAATTGCTTAATTCATAGTCTGGTCTCACTGCAACCGTGAGTAGCTAATCGGCAGATAATACAATACCATACAATAGTTTATTTAGACACGTAGCGCCAAGGAGCTTAAGATCAAGCACGTTCAAAATACATACATATATAGCTATACTACTTACAATTGTGTATAAAAAGGCTAAAACGACATCTAAAAACTCGTTTTTTTTGCGTTAGAAAAGGTACTCGTTTGTACTCGTTTTTTTGGCGTTAGAAAAGGTACAATTATCGAAATTGGCATAGCTCCGAGTATATAGTCCTCCCTCCACCCAAAAAAAATATCATTACAAATATGCATTGCTACAATTAAGGCCATATCAGGAATGAACGTCATACAATGTAAATGTGTTTACTCTTGGGTGTGTTTATGCTATATAATGTCAGTTAGCTAGTGATAAGGGTGCTTGCTGAAACACTGTGATTTAGATCCACACGTATTTTGTAGCGTATGATGAAAATTGGATTGCTGTTAAAATTATATTTATAGAAACCGAAGGACACGGTTTGCAAACTAACGTTAGTTTTATTTGTAGGCAATCCACATTATTCAAGCATCGATTTGTTCACAGTTGTATTGCTCTTTAAATGTTTCGTGTTTATGGTACATATCGTGGATAGCTACGCCTGATTGTAGAATATATCGTTCAAAAGGGTGTACATGGACCCGGATGGGGTTAACTGACAACTGGTAAACGCCTTATTGATTGAAAACGGACAGATAACCGAAATCTGAACTGACAAATGTAAATTAACTGACAGTTGAAACATTGAGATTCAGCTTTGAAATTTAACTAAACAATGCTAATTCTCGAAGATTACCCTTCAAATGGTATTCTTGGTGGTTCGCTGACAACTGACATTTGTATACCCCATCTAGATCCTCGTTTAATTAAGCTTAGTAATAATTATGAAAAGTTGTAAATTATGGACCTTATTCACACAGCAGCCATGTTTAATCCCAAGAGAATAAAAAACCTTTGTTTTGGACCCGTGAACTCGTTCTGAAACTGATCAGCACGAGGCTACGCTTGGGAAATCTATTGTTTCTAGCCAACATGGCCGCCGTGTGATAAAAGCGAATAGGTTCGAGTAGAAATTGTAGACTACACCGCGTTAAGACCACTGATCGGACAGTTTCAAAAGAGGGCGAATTGTGAGAGCATGCTTTACCCTGAAATAACTCGCCACAGGTACACGTGCTCATATACCATTTTAACAACCAATGAATTGCGCTCGTGATCCCTTGAGAAAGTCTTTACTGGTTGGGAAACAAACTTCCAAATGCTGTCTTTGAAAGATCGACAATCGATTGGAGGTGAAAAATAGCATTTACAAACAGGTTTTGCTAATAACACCGATCTCCTACAGGTGCGTTTAGATAAACGAAGTCAGTACGTACACCACTTGATTGTGTTCCAGCAAAAGGTCCATTCTAAGAAAAGCAAATATTGTACACATGTCGAACACTGTCTGATCAGTTGATGAGTTAAATAAGACTGGTTTGCGTGGAGTAAAGTAGAGACAAAACACAATAAATAAATAAAAATGTAGCACATTCCTGGTACCTCTCGTTTGACTCATATTAAACAATAAACAAGTCATTGTTCTATCAAACCGTAGAGCCGGTATAGTGGTAAGCGCTTATCCTCTCACCTCTGTGGCACGTGTTCGATCCCCGATCTCGACGCCAATGCCTGAGGATTTTTCTCCGGTTTAACACAAACCTAAATCCCACATAAATAAATCAGTATAGATTATTTAACAAATAAAGAAGCCTTAGCCATGTTTTATACTATCATAACACACGATGGGCATTTGAGAACATGAGATAAATGTCAAAGCACAAGCCGAACGCGCGTGCTTTCAACATTTCTCGAGTCTTCTAAAATGACCAGAGTGTTTTATGATAGTATAAAACATGGAAAAGGCTTCTTTATTTGTTAAATAATCTATATTTATTTGATCTGTTTTATAATATAGATTTACGCACGTGATGAAAGGAAAACAATAAAACACGGCAAATCATGTTATATACTCTGATAAAACATGGCTTTTTAGCCAATCAGAGCGCGCCTACTATCGTATTTATATTATAATACATGTTAAGAGCTTGATATCGTTTATATTTTTTCTCGAAGCCTCGCTCGTTAAGCAATATAACAAGATTTCCATATATCTGTGTTCTTATATAAACACGCAGGATATGTTGGGAGAACAAAGAAATCTTGAATATCACGAGCCGCTAGACGAGTGATTTTCAAGGTTTTCTGCGTTCTGCCAACATATCCCGAGTGTTTATATAAGAGAACAAAGATTTGAAAAACGAACGAACAGGCAAAACACGATAAATATTACGCACGCACGATCAGAAGATCAATTCTCCTAACAGTTGTCATAAGTCGGCCGAGGTGAGACAATTTGCACAGCGCGGGAAATCCCCCAAGAGGTGTGGCTCTATTTTGAAAATATCTCCTAACGACGTTCCCCGAAAAGAATAACACAGAATTCAAGACTGTTTTTGCCGGGAAGTTAGGCCATAAGGCATACAGTATAACTGCCAATGCCTCGGCGGAGCTTAATACGATCCTATCTAACTGACCGAAATCAAACATGCCAGCTGAACGGTGTGATGTCTTCGGAAAGTCAATTTAGCTGTGTATTTCCACAGGCTCAATATTAGGCCCTCTCTTCTTCCTACTATACATAAACGATCTACCAGAATTCTTAAACCAAACAACTCCTCGTTTATTTGCCGGTGATACGAACCTAACTGCAACTGGTGTGACTATAGAGGAATTCGAGACTGCCATGAATAGAGACCTGGATTGTGTAAAAGACTGGCTACTATCTAATAAGTTGAGCCTTAATGTAGCAGAAACTGAGATTCTTCTGATTGCCTCTCACTATAAGCTCAGAAATATTGCTACTCGACCCAGTATAAAAATCGAACAGACCTCCCTGAAACAGGTTTTTCATAGCAAGGTCCTTGGGGTGGAGATCGATCAATTTTTATCCTAGAATGAGCATATAGAAAATATTGCTAAAAAGGTGATATCTGGCATAGGAGGGCCATTCGAAGAATCCGTGATTACGTTGATAGAGAGACTTTGATCGCCATTTATAACGCGTTAGTTCAGCCCCACTTCAGCTACTGCACTACTGTGAGGCGTGGGATACCCTGGGCCAGGGGCTATTGAAATGACTGCAAAAACTACAGAATAGATCTGCGCGTTTTATAATGTACATGAATAATGATGTCCTCCACCAAGAGGCGCTAGCTGCCATAGGATGGGAAACTTTAGGAATCCAGAAAGAAAAGCCAAAGCAAAGCAAATGTTCAAGATACTAAATGACATGGCACCAAGTTGCCTTGTAGATCTATTTATAAGGAAAAGTGATGTTACTGACTATAACCTTAGGGGGTCCACAACCTCTCTGGAGTTGCCACTCCCAAAAACCGAATACTTAAAGAGATGTGTTACTTACAGTGGGGCACAGTGTGGAATTCGCTACCTGACCATTTACGGGATTTCAATTTCTTCTCCTCTTTTAAGACTAGAATTGCCTCTCACATCGTTCCTTTACATTGAAATATTTTAGTGTCTTTTGCTATAGTATTTTTAGTATTTTAGATTGTATATCATAATATTAGTTCTCTTAAATAGGGTATTTTAAATTAGGGTTACTTGAATTTTAGCAATATATATCGACAATTGTTGTCATTCGAAATTTTTACTTCAAGACATTTTTGGATATGACGTAGAAATTAAACTTGACCTCTTCCATGCAGTCCAAAGAATTGTCAGTAAGCTTCCTAAAAAAGGACAAGGTGGATCTGCGCTAAGAGCTGTACGACGACGAATAACCCCTTTGATCTCGGTATAGTGCATAGGTCTAAAAGCACTCCGTCAATCGAGATTTTAATAGAAAATGTAGAGCGTTTTCTTGTGATGTGGAACGAAGTAAAGTGTGAAAGTGCATGCGAGTCCTTCTAACAACGGAATGGGTTCCAGTCTATTCGGGCTTTATATTCTGAGCTCAGAAACCCCTGGATTAGAGTGGTCTCTTATTTGGCAGTCGTGCAAATGTGGACTGGTGCTGCTTGTCTGTCTCCTCCAATGCAGTGATCTAACCCTGAAGCGTAGCCACCTTTTCGTCGATGAATCGGTGATGGTATCCTCACAATATTTATGCTCCTCTTGAGCCCATCTCCTGAGGCCACCAGACGGAAAATTCCTCTTACATTTGTTTTATATAAAGGTTAATCAGTGGCTATTCAAGTTATTTTCCTTTTCACGCCTTTAGAGCTCGAAATTTTAAATGCGCAGGTGGTGTACAGTGCAGAAAATGAGGTCCCATAATTGTTAGACGTCTGTGTAGGCATAAAGTGAGTAAGTGAAAGCTCTGTGTATTTCAGCTCTGACGTGATGTCATTGCACTTACGACTGGCAGTTTGAGAGTGCCCTGAGTCTTGTCTTAATTAAAGCTAGTGATCAGGGCTGTTGAATATTGGACACTGTAATATTATTAATATTGCAGCCAGAACTGGCTACAGGCAATATGAGTGGTGCAAACACATACAATACCACAAATTTCATTGGATCATACATTTCAACACAATAGAAATCGTGGCTTAAATCGTCAATATTTTGCAAGAGAGAGAACATGGAGTTTTGATTAGGAACAATAATCATAACCGATAATTACTTCGGCCATCAGAATTATTATTGGGTACAGAACTCACTCATAAAATACAAAAACTACAAAACCGTGTAGCTTGAATAATTACATACTCCAATTATGACGAACTCTGTCCCCCTTCCTTGAAAAATTAGGATGGGATAGACTTTCGGTTCGCAGAAGAAAGCTTGTAGCGATAGAAATGTTTAAGACACTTAATAATCAAGAACCAGAATATTTAATAATTAAATTTACAAGAGACCAAAGACCATACCATATAGGAGGCTCATCATCTAAATTACAATTACCTCTCCCAAAAACTAACTACGGTAAAAAGCGATTCGGCTAAAGAGGAGCATTTGTTGGGAATAAACTACCAGAAGATCTGCGTAATAGCAAATCGATAACTATTACCTCTTTGCTTCTTTGATGCCGTTTGTGACTTTTAACCTATGTATAATGGCCATGACATAATTTAGACATAATTTCAGAGGAATGAATTGCTTCTAATTTCCTCTCATATTAGAAACTAAATGTCCCTTATGTATAATTACAGGACGGAAATTTGACATTGCCTTTTTTTAAATATCCCCTCATATTACATTCATGAAGAAAAAATAGAAGACAACGACTTGTCTTCCAGGTGCAGGCTGGAGAGCGGTATTTTATTCCCCCTGCAGTACTGGGTAGGTCGGAGTGCAATGACCCCTGGACACTGGATAGAATTACAGCTCAATCTCTTGAGTACTAGTCATAAACCCACGGCGGTTTTATCCATGTGGGACGCTTTTGCAGTTTGCGCATACGCAATCTGAAGCTTATAAATTGCGTCAGTGTCCTTTCCAAATTGTTGTTGCCAGTTTATTGAAATTTTTTGTCAGAGTGTTAACAAATCCGTATAGTCATTATTTCTCACACATTATCTAACATTTCAGTTCTTTATTAATTCTTACTATCCCAAACTTTACTAATACATTTCGTAAATCACAATATGGATGGCAATAATAACAGATTCTAAGTACGAATAAGGGCCACAAAGTATTAAAATATACACACATTCACGCCCAAACGAATAGAAAGCCAGGTGTGAAAGACCTCACATATCTATCTTTCTCAAACTCATTAATAATTCATGAGCTTTTTAGTCAATCGGAGGACTGCATTTGGTCACATGCATGAATCCGGATACCCAATGAAACAGTAGATGTTCATCTGTGTTCTCATTGGGTATCATTCATGCACTTAATTAAGCAACAAGGATTACAGCATAAGTATGACTTTACATGGAGAAGTGAAGGAGAAGACGAAAATAAAAATCGGTGTCCAGAGAGTGACTCGCACTATAATCCTCATGGCTGCTCTTGATTACTAGTCCGCTGTCTTGCCCACTACGCTATCAGGCCGTTTGTTGAAATAACCGTGACAAAATAACAATCACAACCCTTGTAGTCTATAATTGCATGCAATAAAATTCCAGGCAAACAATACTTTCTAATGATTTATGAACGCAGGTATTGTTTTCCATTGAGAAGTCATATAAAAAACTCGAGCTTCGTGTTTCACCAGGGAATCCAAACACCTCAAAAAAATAAAAGCACTCGGCCGGAGCGGCCTTCTCGGTGTTTGGATACCCTAGTAAAACACTAGCTCTCGTTTTTTATATATTACATCTATCTGTCTAAGACTGCTGCTTTGTACAATAAATCATTCAATGGTACATAAAATCCATCATCAGTAAAAAGGAGAGGTTTGGTCCATCATTTGCTGCGATGGAGGTATGAATAATAGATTAATAGGCACTGATTACAAAACAATGTTAGTTTAATATATTTTTAAAAACACTGGATGTACATTGTACCTGTTTTGTTGTGCCTTTCAATGTCATCCAGCTACACTAAACCTTGATGTTTCACAGACTTTCAACACTTTTTAAATTATTCATACTGTTTAACTGATCGTTATAGCACTATAAAGTTACACCTGAAGAGCACAAGACTTGGATGAATTACAGAGTGCTCGAAAAAGATATAATAATTTCAATTTATGGAGTCCATATTTCACACTATGTATTACAGAACTGCACAAGTGGTTGCTGTTCGTAAGTATATTTTTTATGTTGGCTAGCGCTTACATGTTAGCAATTCAACTCCTAGTTCCCTTTGCTTTTGCAATGGATCGTTTGCAAAATGATTTGCTGTCTCGGGAGAGTTCTTCATCAGCAAACGTTCGGTCGGCCATAATACATAAAAGGCAACCCTGGCTCCATGGCTCACTCCATGAGTGTGTTCACAAGAACGGCGCTATGAGTTTTGTTCGGCTTGTAGACAAAGAAAAGCTTTAGCTCTTGACTTTTGAATACAATCGTTCTTTTGTTCAGTCATATTTTTAAACACACAACTTCTACTACTACAAAATACCCGTTCCGATGCCAGAGAATCGGTTTATGCTGGAAGCAATATTTTTTCAGGAACAGGAAGAAAGCGCTATGCACAGTAACTGTTTTATTTTTCTTCATCGCGCAGCCGATTTGGCTAGCCAATCAAATTTGAGCCTGGTTTGTGACTTACCAGAGCCTCCGATTTTTCAGTTAGTTGAGGAGGTACTGGGAACGAGAAACGACGTAGCGCGCGCAGATTGTGACGTCACAATAGTTAGACAGTGTCATTTAGTATTTGATAAGAAATAAAGTTGAGAAACGTTCCGTAGATTATAGTTAATTTTGCCTCCACTAAACAATTCAGACACACACAGTTACGTAGGATACTTGGGCATGTTGGTCAGCCGAGCCCAACAACGTTTATTCATATAATTGCTCATAATTGCTTACAGGCATTCGTTCTTCAACTTTTAGTCTATTTACTACTATTATTAATTATTACGACACTGCCGGATACGAAAACCCAAAACCACTGTGTGGACTAAACGGGAACGTATACTCCCACCAATGCAGTGCCGCCAACTCTGGGAGCTGAGGTCATCTAAATACATTTACTCCGATATGATAAATACGATCTTATGCCGATTTAAATTAAACTCGGACGATTCTAACCTAGCCAGAATGGTTTCCCTTAATGTTCGTTATGCCTCGGGCTTCTCGATCCAATCATTAAAAAAAAATGAAGCAAGGTAGCAAGGCTGACCTAGACTGAATTCAAACTCTTAACAGTCACCTACTTATGGCACGCTACATTACCCATAATTCTCAGCACTACTCTCCCCAGGCTTCTGTTCCGTGCCAGCAAAATATTCATTTCTGTGAATTTCGTACCTCAACTAACATAAATTACACATTTTGCCTCCACTACACAATTCAGACACACACAGTTACGTAGGATACTTGAGCATGTTGGTCAGACGAGCCCAACATGCATATAGATTTACAAAGGTAGGGCCCGAGGGGTGAACCCGTTAGCGAAATTCTCAGTAATTATAGTCCGTTCGCAATAGAGTCTTTACCATACGTGTCCTTAGCATTAACATATTTCCATCTACCGTGCCGCTGGAAGTTTCTGTCTGGGATACCAGAATTAGCGGCTGAAAATGCTCCGCCAGACCTATTGAAATGTGTACTAAATTTGGAATTATCGGGGACAATATCTTTAAATAATTTCTTATACGATCGCCTAAAGTAGAGTAGCTAACGTGCTTTTTCATACGCAAAAGGCGTTTCTGCTTATGGATGTAAATAAAATATCACTGGAATTTCGTTAATTCCGGCCTTAGACATATATATATACAACCTTAGTAACTGGACAAAACACAATTTATGCTAGATGTAGACTTGGATGTCTCTATCAAATACTGTAAATACAGCGCCAATGAAATGGATTGGCGGGAACAGATTTTACTTATAAGAATTCATGTGCAAATAATGTCCATCTATTAAATGCTCTAAGGTAGGCTTCAGTAATCCCTCTGGATCTGGATGCTAGGACTGCTTTATTTCAGGTTCTCCTTTAGCTGTTTGGTTCTATCACTGGTAATGTATGATAACCACAATTCGTTAATGTCTGATAACCACAGCTCGTTGGCAGCTTCTGGAGAAAGAAAAATGAAACAGAAAAAAAATAAGGGCATACAGTGAAAGCAGTGATATGGCAAAGACCGTGTCAGTATTGAAGTTTTAATAAATTTCATAACATCGGTAAGATTATAATGCACATCCAGGGCGTGGCCACGATGCCATACTCCCCTCCAGGGTAGCCCTTTAGGGCCGACTGAAAACACATTTTCAGCGATTACGTGTTACACAAATTCTTTCAAAATCTGTGCAGAAACATAACACCATTCCTAGTTGAAAAACTTAAGTCAATTGTCAAAGCTTAAACGTTTATTGCCAAATATACAATTGGCTTTACCTCTTGTAAACAACTCCGGATTATTGCTTAAAACTACCCAATCTTGGACGAAATCAGTCCAATGTATCCCATCTGAACAAAGTACAGGCCAGAAATGACCCAATTTCACAGCGGTACAATTACCGTGCCTCTAGCATTACGTACTCGTGTAATCAATTACTTTACTAGTCAGATAGACAGGCTGACATAAGCAATTGTTGTCATAACCCCCAATACTGGGAAAATGCATTTACCCCACAAAATCGTGGTCGATAATACCGAGTATTAAACTTTGGCACCTTAGCCTTGTAACAAGCATGCGAACCTTTGGCACCTTAGCCTTGTAACAAGCATGCGAACCTATCGCACGTGTGCGGACCCCATAAATGTCAATACTAGGAAATGCGTAATCATTAATAGTATAATCGTCATAATCTATTATTATACTAATTTCTTCTGCTTGAGAATTTAGCTATTTAGGAATCCATTGTACCTCCGAACTTATTCCCTTGATACATGTCTGATAAATATCTAAAGCGATACCGGAACTGTAGATAAAATAAATAAATATTTTATTTGTTATAGCAGGCCGAGTATTACAGCTTAAAGCTGGTGGGGGCCTCCTTTTACACCTCACACTCCCCACAAGTAGATAGGAGACTTCAGAGCCATTCATGACAATTTTGGCTACGTTTACATTGTCTGTCAAATGCATTTACCCCGCAAGTTCGTGGTTGATAATACTGGGTATTAAACTTCGGCAAATTAGCCTTGTAACAGCATGCGAACCTATCGCACGTGACCCCATAAATGGTGAATACTAAGAAATGCGTAATCATTCAGTAGTATCGATGATAGTCATAATCTATTATTCTACTAATTTCTTCTACATGACAATTTAGCTATCTTGGAATCCATTGTGCCTCCAAACTTATTCCCTTGATACAGGTCTGATAAATATCTAAAGCGATACCGATACTGTAGATAGGGGACCTCAGAGCCATTCGTGACAATTTTGGCTACGTTTACATTTGTACATTGTCTGTAAAATGCATTTACCCCTCAAGTTCGTGGTTGCTGATAATGAGTATTAAACTTCGGCAACTTAGCCTTGTAACGGTATGCGAACCTATCGCACGTGTGCGGACCCCATAAATGGTCAATACTACGAAATCCGTCATCATTAATAGTATAATCGTCATAATCTACTATTCTACTAATTCTTCTGCATAACAATTTAGCTATCTAGGAATCCATAGGTCTGTGATAAATATCTAAAGTGATGAAATGTAGATATGGCACCTACAACATTCCGGATGCGTCGGAATAGACTATCTTCAGTCAGTCTATGCTTAATAAACTTAACGGTATCCTTTATGGCCTGTTAACGACCTCAGTTCTATTACAGACAGAATAAGCCGAGTAACGTACAACTGCTAATTTGGTATCGGAATTGCGGAGTGATAACAGCGTGAATATTCCTTGTCATAAGTCTAGAAACATTCCCCACGCAATTACAACTGAAATAACTTTGCCGCAAATAATGCCAATTTTCTTAACATGGAATGTGGAACTTAATGAATCTAACACTGCGGTAAGATCTTTTGACAAGCTTTGAATTCTTTTATCTTTAGCAGAAATGGTAGCATCTGACGCGTTAGATTAATTAGGGCACAAAACATATATTGAACTGAAACCGAAAGGCAGAACGCGCGATTCGTCTGTAAATATCCACGAAAACGACCAATATGTCCTTTGTTCATCAAAAATTACTACGTCGTAATAACCGCATTCAAGTCGAAAGACTGAACATGAAGTGCTCCAGGCTTAACAAATTCCTTTGAGGACAGACAAATCTTCGCATCTAAACTTGTTCTTATACTTATTTGTATGTGGAAGATCTAGTTGGTCTGACACTTCAGAAATACAATCAAGACACAATAGTTCATTAATCGCTTCTTCTACAAACACGGCTTCATCAAGAGCCGACTTATGTTGTGCCTTGTAAGGACCAGGAATGTACAAAAACGGCAATAAGTAGCTAAGCCAAGCTAGACAACATATAAAACAATTAAACCGAGGCACTCCATTGCCACCCATTGTTTAAAAGCTCTACGTAATCTTCCCCTTACAGAGTTGCGCCTCTGAGAAGTTTTAAATTTAGTATTAATGTTTTCAAGTTGTTGGCATTCAACCTCTGGTACGTTACGTATACTAATACCACAATCAAGCTCTAAGGAACTCACAATGACAAAATCAAAAATTCTAGTTAACCAGAACATACTACACTTTCGCCTAGTCGTTTATGGAGCATTTGACGAGCGGCAAGGAAGTCAGGACAATTCGCCAAACAGCGTCCAGATAGCCTGCGTAGAAAGCGTGTCTGTCGGTTTTCCGATTGCGTCGTCTGTGTGGTATAAAGTCCCGGTATAAAGTGGTAATCTGGGAGCTAGATTTTGGCTTGGAGTTTCCCTCACTCTTTGATGTTAGGCTCTGGAGGATGTGAAACGCTTAGTCAATTTCACAGCCATCACTTCTGCTCTGTAGATAGTTTTCTCCTCCTCCTCATCTTTGACCGCTTCTAGTACAGCTTTAGCGGATTTGTACTGTTCCTCGTTGCTTTTCTTTTTTGAATGAGGGCGTTCCACCTAAAGTTTTTATCTGCTTAATTTCTCTAATCTGTTCTGCTGCACTTTGCGAGTCATTAGACCTTTTAAGGGCTGCCATAGTTCTTTATAAGAGTAATCACATCTGAGAAATGAGGTCTTCGTTGTTGCGTTCGGTGTTCTTTTTAACTTCGGTTTCTTCCAAAAATGAAGCAAGGTAGCAAGGCTGACCTAGACTGAATTCAAACTCTTAACAGTCACCTACTTATGGCACGCTACATTACCCATAATTCTCAGCACTACTCTCCCCAGGCTTCTGTTCCGTGCCAGCAAAATATTCATTTCTGTGAATTTCGTACCTCAACTAACATAAATTACACTTACTGCATGTACTAATATAATCGCCGTGACCCCGTATAGCGCACCGGTGCCCGCGATTGCTCACGTCTGACTTGGTGGCTCGGTTGGTGGAGCGCCGGACATGTGGCCTGGAGGTCGTTGGGTTCGGGTCCCACTTGGGTCAGAGATTTTTTCTCTTTCCCTCGTCGGGCGTGCACACTTAGCACTACAGCTTACCACTTTATATCACATTATTTGTAAGTGTGACTGACTGGATGACTGTCTGTCTGTCTATGTATTTATCTATTTATCCATGTATCTAAATAATTGTACGAGATTTCATGAAATGAATATGCCATGGACTGTTCTAAACAACAGGTAAACGACGTAGCGCGCGCAGATTGTGACGTCACAATAGTTAGACAGTATCATTGAGTATTTAATAAGAAATTAAAGTTTAGAAACTTTCCGCAGATTGTCAACACTGCCGCTTCTATGAGTTTGCATTCCAAAACACATGAACAACGATACCTGTGCGTATATGGAGCATCGATCGTATTAAGGTACGTATCCTTTCATCACATGTTTGATAGCGCATTTATAGTTGTGATTCATTGGTCCGCCGTGAGACGCTGTGGTCTAAGTTCATTGACTGAAGAGGGCCAAATACAGTGAGCCTCTCTAATGTACCCAACCGGTAGCTTTCCTGGTTGAATTATTATCAGATACGAGGTATGAACCTGCAATTCAATAGTGAATGTTAGACCCGTTAGCCTTTAATTTATAGATCTATGCGCTCGTTGCCGGAAGTGATGGAGGTTTTAAGGTAGCGCAAACGTCTACCGATTTGCCTTCATTTGAGAGTCGTCGTGAAAACATTTGGATATGGAACGTGTTCAAAAGGGAACCCATATTTTTATTCTAACGAGTAGGCGATGCACTAGAGTTTCATGCACGTAGATTCCCTCTTGCCTTTTCGCTGTTGCTTGTTCATAAGAAATTCAAATCTTTACGGCGGGAAACTGAGTCATGACACTGGCTATCGGATATTCAGGTGGCCGTTTTAAAATCACTAATCCTCCGAAGTAACTGACCGAGTCTGTAGCTTTTGCTATCGCTGCGCTATAAATTACCTATATTATCATTATTATTATTTGATATCACTCTATGTTTTAATAATAGTAATAATAATTGATGTATTTTGTCTAGCGTCTTATCCAAAACACATTGTACCGTCATTACAAACGATTGTTGGCAGTTTCCCGGGTGCGTTGCGTTGAAATCAACTGTAATTGAGAATGTAATTGTAAATGCTAATTGTGTTTTGAACGAGCTGCTTGACTTTATCCAAGGCTAAGTGAAGGAAATTAGCTGCTACTCACCATCTTGATAACAGGACAAATCTTGCTCTTTGGAAAGTGATAGTTCACATAGAGTTCAGCTACACGCCAACAAATTCGTGATTATACAAGGATCGGAGATTTCATCTCGTGTAATGTCGCGTGACGATCAGATTCGTGCAAAGCATTGTGGTAAAGAAAGACAATAGAAGTGATGCATTGTAGTAAAAAAAAGAAGTCGAGATTTGGACCCGCTTACAGATTAGAACTGCTGCCTTGCTCGCTGGCTGCGGCATCAATAAGCTGTTTATTCAGAAAGGTTTTCTCGGAAAGTGGGCAATTTACGGAGGGAGGGGAGGGCGAAATTGTTTCTACACCGGTCGCCTGTTTTTAGCAATGCGTGCGCATGTTTCTCCAAGTTTAGACCAAAATCAAGAACAAAATATCACGGCGGGTTATCGTAATTTGGAAGAGGGTTTTAAACTAATGCAGAATAATATTGAAACATCAAATGCAATCCAAGAAAGGATGTTAGACATTCTGAGTAAAGGTAGCGGGCTTAGCAGTTCCGTAGGAGACTTACAAGTGAGTGGTATAAACATGGCGCCCATGGTGAAACACGAGTCCGGTAATGACGTAGATAGTGGCTCCACAGGCAGCCCAATAGATCCTACACTCGAAGTAAAAGATGAGACCGGAAATGGCGTAGCTGGCAGTGCCACAGGAAGCCCAAGCGGCCCCACTGTAACAATAAAACAGTATGGATCAGATTCATCTTTATCGGATAAAGGTTTCAAAGATTTGAAGAGAAAGTTTGACTTTTATGTAAGGGGAGTTTCAGAAGAGCTCGCAGACATTCAAAGAGCTTTAGGTAAAGTTAAATACGAAGCTAAAGCCAATGTAACTGTCGGCCTTGGCAGGCTAAAGAAGGAAGTAGAAAAGGCTGTAAGAGCCCTCGATTACTTACTAGATATGACTGACGAATATCCAAGTGAAGTGAATGAAATTGTTAAGAAATGGGAAATTGTCCGTAATGAATACAAAGAAGTCGAGCGAGAAGCGGAAGTGTATCTCATGAAAGCGCGTTTAGCAGAGAAGGAAGCACAGCGTAAACGAGAAAATGTTAAACTCCCGGCGTATAATGTTTCCGAATTTCACGGTAATATCCTTTCGTGGCCGGCCTGGATTCAGAGCTTTTCACGAGTTATTGATGATAATCCGGATCTTGAAATAAGCGCTAAATACGAATATTTGATGAGTCGTTTGAAGGGCGAGGCAAAGGAAGCTGTAAGGGGGTTCGGTGGTGACGCGAATAATTACGACAAGGCAAAGGAAACTTTAAAGACTAGATACGGAGACGAAAGCCTGATCACTAAGAGGTATCTCGAACACGTCCTAGCAACCAACAGCGTAGAGAAGAGAGAGGTGAGCTTCCTACGAGCGTTGTACAATCGGTTTACAAATGCATACGGGACACTAGAGTCGTATAACATTAGCCGAGATTCGTTCTATTTAGCTATGTTTGAAAGACCCCTACCCTCGGAACTGAAACAAGACTGGGAGTCGAAAATTAGCCGCATTCGTAGAGAGAGCGAGAGTAAGTCTCACGCTACGTAGACGACTTTTTTGCTTTTCTCCTCTATGAAGTTCAAAGCCTCGAAGCCAGAGAACCAGTACACCTTGAAGCAGAAAATGAGAGCAAAGATAAGCAAGAATCTAAGTGCAGACGGAGGCCGGGCCGTTTCCAGGATAGACCCCAGGAATCTTCGGGACAAGCACTGATGGCGAGATCGCAATCTGACAGATGTGTCTTTTGTGACAAGACGGGACACAACGTCGCGGACTGTACGAAAGCGTTAGAGATAACTGTGGATGAAAGATGGAATATTGTGAGTACCGCGAGGCGATGTTTCAATTGCTTACACCCCATGGAACGAGATCACAACTCCAGAAGTTGCACAGGGGAGCCATGTGGGGTAAATGACTGTACAGCGAAGCACTCCAAAATCCTTCACGCCGAGGGACCCACTACAGATGAGGACCCGCAAGAAGCCAGCTCAAGTAACTGCACCGCGGCATCTTCAAGTGGCAGGGAGAAGTTATATCCAGTAGCTCTAAGTAAACTGATGTACGAAGGTAAAGAGGTTACAGTGATACTGTTTTTAGACAGTGGTTCTAAGGACTCGTACATTCGCGAGAGCATCGCGGAAGCACTAGCAATGAAAATGATAAGCACTGTGAAGTACTTGAAGACAACATGGTTTGGTGGTGTCGTAGTGCCCCAGAAGACGAAGAGAGTATGTTTCTCGCTGGGAAGAAGAGGTGGTGCTGAAACAGACAAACGAATCGAAGTAGAAGCTTGGACGACCAGGAAGATATGTGATCCTATAGAGCCAATTTCCGTTGATTTCCACCGTTACCCTCAACTGAAGGGCTTTGACCTGGCCGACGACTATCTCCGCGTAGCTGCAGTTGTAGACGTACTGCTCGGAAGCGATTACATGGTTTGTGTTTTGAAGCATGACAAGTTTGAGTTCACCGAGCGCATGTATGCCCAGGATTCTATGTTTGGATGGGTCCTTAGAGGCGTTGTTACAGACAAGACGTACATCGACGAACAAGCTACGTTCTCCGCGGAGAAAGGAGCTGAAGTATCGACGCAACCGATGCTGTTTAGTGCACAGTATAGCGAGAGGCCGTGCGACGACCTGATCCTGTTTTGGGAACTCGAAACCTTAGGAATAAGACAAGACAAGGAACGCATCACGCCTGACGAAGAGAATACAACTATTAAGTTCCAGGAAACATTAAAGTTCGTTCCCGAGGAAGGGCATTACGAGGTCGGGCATTACTGATTTTAAGAGAGAAATCCGTAAATACAATCTAATCTAATTTTACAGTAATGTCTATTTGTTAATAATTTCTAGGTTTCATTGTAAATATTTTTAGTATTAGTAATATAACAATAGTATTAGTATTAGTAACAGTAGTTTTCTCGAAGATATTAGCATGTATTTGCTACTCTGAAAATTCGAGTTGAAATAAAGTTTATGTATGTATGTATGTATGTCGGACTTCCGTGGAAAGACAATAGCCCTGATCTCATCGATATTTATGACCAAGCCAGAAGGAGGTTATAGAGTATGTCGAAAGAATGATGAAGAGAAACCCGGAGTAGGAAGAAATGTATATATTGCAGCTATGAATAAATATATGGACTCAGGGCACGCACGAGAAATTAAGCCTGACGAAGTACCAGGGAAGGTGCGATATCTGCCTCACCATTCTATCTTTCGACAGGACAAGACAACCACCAAGTGCAGGGTCGTGTTTGACGCTAGTGCAAAGACTGTGGACGGGGTGTCGCTAAATGACTGTCTTTACGAAGGACCGAATGTCCTTCCGGACATGGTGCAAGTCCTAATAAGGTTTAGGTATAAATACATAGGGCTTGTGTCTGACATTCAATCGATGTTTTTACAAATCCTGATGAAACAGGAGGATCAACATGTCCACCGCTTTCTTTGGAGAGATATGCAAATTAACACAAGACCCAAAGTGTATTGCATGACTAGAGTTACGTTTGGAATTAAATCATCGCCTTATCAGAGTGAATCGATCGTGCACGAACACACCAGACGATGTGAAGAGAAGTTCCCTAAGGCCGCCCAGGAGGTTCGACAGAACATGTATATGGACGATTACGTCGGCGGAGAGGACTCGGTCGCTTCAGTACTGAAGTTGCAGGGAAACATGACAGAAATAATAAAGGCTGGTGGATTTAGGCTTACCAAATGGGCATCGAACTCTGTGAGTGTAATGGAACAGGTACCAGAAGAAGAGAGCAAGTAATGTGGTCGTAGATCTAGACAGCAAGGAGCGGAGCGTTAGCTCGGACGGTAACTTAAAAACGTTAGGTGTATCTTGGAACACCGCAGATGATACCCTTTACTTTAAGGTCCTGCCTCAGAAACAGACAGCAGAAGTGAAGTCCAAGAGAATCATGCTGTCTTCTTTAGCCTCAACGTTTGACCCTATGGGCTTGTATACTCCGTTCACGGTGCGTGCAAATATACTTTTACAAGATGCGTTGATTGAAGGTTTGCAGTGGGATGAGCCTCTACCGGAAGGTTTGTCGCAGAAGTTTGATTCCTGGAAGGAGGAGCTGTCCAGATTGGAAAAAAATCAGATCTCGAGATGTTTCAAGAAGGAAATCGGAGAAGTTGTAGATGTCCAACTCCATGGGTTTTCAGACGCCAGCGAACGATGCTACGGAGGTGCCATATACCTGCGTCTACAAGATAACCAAGTCGAGATTTGGACCCGCTTACAGATTAGAACTGCTGCCTTGCTCGCTGGCTGCGGCATCAATAAGCTGTTTATTCAGAAAGGTTTTCTCGGAAAGTGGGCAATTTACGGAGGGAGGGGAGGGCGAAATTGTTTCTACACCGGTCGCCTGTTTTTAGCAATGCGTGCGCATGTTTCTCCAAGTTTAGACCAAAATCAAGAACAAAATATCACGGCGGGTTATCGTAATTTGGAAGAGGGTTTTAAACTAATGCAGAATAAAATTGAAACATCAAATGCAATCCAAGAAAGGATGTTAGACATTCTGAGTAAAGGTAGCGGGCTTAGCAGTTCCGTAGGAGACTTACAAGTGAGTGGTATAAACATGGCGCCCATGGTGAAACACGAGTCCGGTAATGACGTAGATAGTGGCTCCACAGGCAGCCCAATAGATCCTACACTCGAAGTAAAAGATGAGACCGGAAATGGCGTAGCTGGCAGTGCCACAGGAAGCCCAAGCGGCCCCACTGTAACAATAAAACAGTATGGATCAGATTCATCTTTATCGGATAAAGGTTTCAAAGATTTGAAGAGAAAGTTTGACTTTTATGTAAGGGGAGTTTCAGAAGAGCTCGCAGACATTCAAAGAGCTTTAGGTAAAGTTAAATACGAAGCTAAAGCCAATGTAACTGTCGGCCTTCGCAGGCTAAAGAAGGAAGTAGAAAAGGCTGTAAGAGCCCTCGATTACTTACTAGATATGACTGACGAATATCCAAGTGAAGTGAATGAAATTGTTAAGAAATGGGAAATTGTCCGTAATGAATACAAAGAAGTCGAGCGAGAAGCGGAAGTGTATCTCATGAAAGCGCGTTTAGCAGAGAAGGAAGCACAGCGTAAACGAGAAAATGTTAAACTCCCGGCGTATAATGTTTCCGAATTTCACGGTAATATCCTTTCGTAGCCGGCCTGGATTCAGAGCTTTTCACGAGTTATTGATGATAATCCGGATCTTGAAATAAGCGCTAAATACGAATATTTGATGAGTCGTTTGAAGGGCGAGGCAAAGGAAGCTGTAAGGGGGTTCGGTGATGACGCGAATAATTACGACAAGGCAAAGGAAACTTTAAAGACTAGATACGGAGACGAAAGCCTGATCACTAAGAGGTATCTCGAACACGTCCTAGCAACCAACAGCGTAGAGAAGAGAGAGGTGAGCTTCCTACGAGCGTTGTACAATCGGTTTACAAATGCATACGGGACACTAGAGTCGTATAACATTAGCCGAGATTCGTTCTATTTAGCTATGTTTGAAAGACCCCTACCCTCGGAACTGAAACAAGACTGGGAGTCGAAAATTAGCCGCATTCGTAGAGAGAGCGAGAGTAAGTCTCACGCTACGTAGACGACTTTTTTGCTTTTCTCCTCTATGAAGTTCAAAGCCTCGAAGCCAGAGAACCAGTACACCTTGAAGCAGAAAATGAGAGCAAAGATAAGCAAGAATCTAAGTGCAGACGGAGGCCGGGCCGTTTCCAGGATAGACCCCAGGAATCTTCGGGACAAGCACTGATGGCGAGATCGCAATCTGACAGATGTGTCTTTTGTGACAAGACGGGACACAACGTCGCGGACTGTACGAAAGCGTTAGAGATAACTGTGGATGAAAGATGGAATATTGTGAGTACCGCGAGGCGATGTTTCAATTGCTTACACCCCATGGAACGAGATCACAACTCCAGAAGTTGCACAGGGGAGCCATGTGGGGTAAATGACTGTACAGCGAAGCACTCCAAAATCCTTCACGCCGAGGGACCCACTACAGATGAGGACCCGCAAGAAGCCAGCTCAAGTAACTGCACCGCGGCATCTTCAAGTGGCAGGGAGAAGTTATATCCAGTAGCTCTAAGTAAACTGATGTACGAAGGTAAAGAGGTTACAGTGATACTGTTTTTAGACAGTGGTTCTAAGGACTCGTACATTCGCGAGAGCATCGCGGAAGCACTAGCAATGAAAATGATAAGCACTGTGAAGTACTTGAAGACAACATGGTTTGGTGGTGTCGTAGTGCCCCAGAAGACGAAGAGAGTATGTTTCTCGCTGGGAAGAAGAGGTGGTGCTGAAACAGACAAACGAATCGAAGTAGAAGCTTGGACGACCAGGAAGATATGTGATCCTATAGAGCCAATTTCCGTTGATTTCCACCGTTACCCTCAACTGAAGGGCTTTGACCTGGCCGACGACTATCTCCGCGTAGCTGCAGTTGTAGACGTACTGCTCGGAAGCGATTACATGGTTTGTGTTTTGAAGCATGACAAGTTTGAGTTCACCGAGCGCATGTATGCCCAGGATTCTATGTTTGGATGGGTCCTTAGAGGCGTTGTTACAGACAAGACGTACATCGACGAACAAGCTACGTTCTCCGCGGAGAAAGGAGCTGAAGTATCGACGCAACCGATGCTGTTTAGTGCACAGTATAGCGAGAGGCCGTGCGACGACCTGATCCTGTTTTGGGAACTCGAAACCTTAGGAATAAGACAAGACAAGGAACGCATCACGCCTGACGAAGAGAATACAACTATTAAGTTCCAGGAAACATTAAAGTTCGTTCCCGAGGAAGGGCATTACGAGGTCGGGCATTACTGATTTTAAGAGAGAAATCCGTAAATACAATCTAATCTAATTTTACAGTAATGTATACTTGTTAATAATTTCTAGGTTTCATTGTAAATATTTTTAGTATTAGTAATATAACAATAGTATTAGTATTAGTAACAGTAGTTTTCTCGAAGATATTAGCATGTATTTGCTACTCTGAAAATTCGAGTTGAAATAAAGTTTATGTATGTATGTATGTATGTCGGACTTCCGTGGAAAGACAATAGCCCTGATCTCATCGATATTTATGACCAAGCCAGAAGGAGGTTATAGAGTATGTCGAAAGAATGATGAAGAGAAACCCGGAGTAGGAAGAAATGTATATATTGCAGCTATGAATAAATATATGGACTCAGGGCACGCACGAGAAATTAAGCCTGACGAAGTACCAGGGAAGGTGCGATATCTGCCTCACCATTCTATCTTTCGACAGGACAAGACAACCACCAAGTGCAGGGTCGTGTTTGACGCTAGTGCAAAGACTGTGGACGGGGTGTCGCTAAATGACTGTCTTTACGAAGGACCGAATGTCCTTCCGGACATGGTGCAAGTCCTAATAAGGTTTAGGTATAAATACATAGGGCTTGTGTCTGACATTCAATCGATGTTTTTACAAATCCTGATGAAACAGGAGGATCAACATGTCCACCGCTTTCTTTGGAGAGATATGCAAATTAACACAAGACCCAAAGTGTATTGCATGACTAGAGTTACGTTTGGAATTAAATCATCGCCTTATCAGAGTGAATCGATCGTGCACGAACACACCAGACGATGTGAAGAGAAGTTCCCTAAGGCCGCCCAGGAGGTTCGACAGAACATGTATATGGACGATTACGTCGGCGGAGAGGACTCGGTCGCTTCAGTACTGAAGTTGCAGGGAAACATGACAGAAATAATAAAGGCTGGTGGATTTAGGCTTACCAAATGGGCATCGAACTCTGTGAGTGTAATGGAACAGGTACCAGAAGAAGAGAGCAAGTAATGTGGTCGTAGATCTAGACAGCAAGGAGCGGAGCGTTAGCTCGGACGGTAACTTAAAAACGTTAGGTGTATCTTGGAACACCGCAGATGATACCCTTTACTTTAAGGTCCTGCCTCAGAAACAGACAGCAGAAGTGAAGTCCAAGAGAATCATGCTGTCTTCTTTAGCCTCAACGTTTGACCCTATGGGCTTGTATACTCCGTTCACGGTGCGTGCAAATATACTTTTACAAGATGCGTTGATTGAAGGTTTGCAGTGGGATGAGCCTCTACCGGAAGGTTTGTCGCAGAAGTTTGATTCCTGGAAGGAGGAGCTGTCCAGATTGGAAAAAAATCAGATCTCGAGATGTTTCAAGAAGGAAATCGGAGAAGTTGTAGATGTCCAACTCCATGGGTTTTCAGACGCCAGCGAACGATGCTACGGAGGTGCCATATACCTGCGTCTACAAGATAACCAAGGAAGAGTGGCGACAAATTTAGAGATGTCAAAGAACAAGCTTGCCGCGAAAAAGAAGATGTCCTTGCCGAGATTGGAGTTGTGTGGAGCCTTGATCATGACGCGTCTTATGTTGTTTGTGAAGGATGCGCTGAGCCTGGAAATATCACGAATCGCTTGTTGGTCTGATAGTATGATAGTGTTGAACTGGCTTCGCAACCCCGCTGGAACGTGGAAGAACTTCATCGCTAATCGGGTTCAGGAGATACAAGATACCATCGACCCGAGCAAGTGGAACCATGTTAGTGGTGATGAGAATCCCAGTGACCTTTTAACTCGAGGGATCTCAGTTGAGGAGCTGGAGACTGCTGACATGTGATGGAAGGGACCTGAGTGGCTTCCCCTGAATGAGGAAAAATGGCCCTCGAGCAAGCTAGTTGATGTAGATGAGTGTGAAGTGGAATTGAAGAAAGCGCCCGTCACGAAGTCAATGCGGTTGAACCCTGAAGCAGGCGAAGAAAATGAAGACGGACAAGCAGAAACACCAACCGTCGATGATACGCAATTAAGTGATGCATACCCATATTTCGCGTCAAACATCGAAACATGGAATAAGCTCAGACGGGTGACAGCGAGAGTAGTATACAAAGTAGCGGTTCTGGTGCAGCACTGACGTCATATTGTTGAAATCCTTCCAATGAAATCCCTCATTTCGTTGAATTTGTTGGTCATTTGTTGTAATTTGTTGTAATTTGTTGGTCATTTGTTGTAATTTGTTGTATTTTGTTGTGGTTCGGGTGTCATCGGAGGGATTTCAACAATAAAACCTCCGTGCTGCACCATAACCCGCTACTTTCTATACTACTATAGTACGCATTATTGCATTTTGGTGACCCCATTAGAGAAAGGTTACTATTAGGTATTACACTATGGCTGAACCTCGTTTATTATATCGTGCAATATTCTACCGTATTTTCTCTAGCGATTCTCGTTTTTCCAACCCCGAGACTTTCGCAACATTATTAGAGCGATCGTGCTATAATCGAGTAATCGAAGCCCTTCAAACAGAAGCAGTCGTCCGCAGTTGGACATCCGATTCGTTCATAAATATTTATTCTTCACGATGTGGAACCATACTTAGTAATTTAGATCCTAGTTCCAGCGTTTGTCGCACGCATGGTACATTCGCTCTTGATCAACTAGCAAAGGGAATATGGACACCTAACGAAATGGGATATCTTAGGTCAGCACAATTGTGTCCAAAAGCTTCTAGAAACGAACGTACTGAAATTGCTTTACGAAGCCAACAGAAGGTTAATGAAAAGATATCTCCGCTCTATAAATGTCCTATTTGTCACGAACGCAATTGCGTTTATCGAGAAGTACAAACTCGAGCTCTTGATGAACCAACAACGATATTTTGTACTTGTAGACAATGTGGTACGAACTTTATTGGTGGGTAAGAGATTCACCACCGTTTAGGGATACGTACCGTAGGTCTATATCTATTGTTTAAGATAGGGGAAAAAAAGAAAGATAGGAGTGGTCCTACTGTCTATCTTTCTTCTTTTTTTTCTTTTCATATCGCGATTTCTAATTATCTAGGAATCCTATGGTCCTTCAATTCCACATTATTGTGCTTCAATTCCGCTAATACATTTGAAAAGTAATCCTTGGTTTTGCATATTACGTCACGGTATTTCTTCTTGCGAATGATACGGCGTTGTATCATTCGGCGTTGTATCGTTGTACCACACCTCGCACAAAGTCCGTAACTAGTACGACAACCACGACCACACTTAGAACATGGAACGAATAATTTGTATCTGGAAGTTATGTTGAGCACAATACTCTGATATCTTAGAACACTTCCTTATTCATTTCGTGACCTTACCCCTCATCAGCCAACTACAAGTTATTATCTCAGCCATCATGTGATATATATCTTATACTAGTTTATCTCTAATTGCTGTTTGAATTCCGATCCGACCCTAAAATAAAATAGCGAAAAGTTTTTCGAGAGCAAAAAAAATCGTATTTATGTTTGGCAGATCAGCTGCTGTATGTTAATTAGTGGCTGACGAAATCGAGACAGAAATCTACAGATGTCACGTCCATTGCATAAGCCAAGGGGGATGAAATACATACATTCCTGAGCTCCCCCTAAAATTCCTGAGCGCCCCGATTTTGCTTGAACGAGTAAAACAGGGGCGCTTTGGCGCGCCAGGAATGCAAACCAAATTAATTTTGTTTACGACTCAGAAACTTTTTTCATCGAGTTTAAATAAAAATCTACAGGTGCCGCCCACCTGCCGACAGAAATTTACATACGAACCAGACGTCGGAATTAATTTATACGAAGATTTTTGTAAAGTTAAAATAAAATCCACGCCGGTTTCTTTCGTAGGAGATATCAGAGAGCTTAAGCAACGACGACGGCAACGTCTAGGACGACGGCACAACACAATAGACTTAATTGCAAAATACAATAACTGCACATGAAAATGTACGCAGTCAACTACATTTCAACCGTTGTCTGCAAAAACACAACGTGAAAACTCCATATTCTACGTTAACAAGAGAACGAAAACGGTCGTAAGTAAATCACTCCGATTTTCGTTCGGCATGAACGGAACTCTATGCTTATCATATTTTTCGAAATTATGGATGTGAAAAGTAATTAAAGGCGAACGAAGGAAATAGTAAACATCATATTTCGGGAGAAAACACTTTTCTACGTCCCGTCGTCACTGCCGTCCCCGTCGTCGTTGCTTAAGCTCTCTATTGATTCTTATCCCACTAGACTGCCAAGTTTTGCTCTCATCTCCTTTCGGATCTCTGATCGAAGTTCTTCTACGTTTTTTGACCCCCTTTCTTTCCTATTTCTTTGTCGTATTTCAAGCTTAAGCAATTCATATTTTGATTTCTCACCAATAACACTTCCGAACTCAGCTTCTGAAATGTTACCATCGATTAGAGCTTTTGAGACTTTGACTTCCACGGAATTCGCCTTTGCTCTTGCCAACATAACAGTCTTTTCATGCTTCGAGACGCGAACGCCAAGTTTCTTACTAGCAATAGCCATCGAAGACGAAATGACGGCACAAATAAATCCAATTCCTCCTAAGGAAATACCCACAGGTATCCCGATTCCCGTAAATGATATACCTAACGCTGAAGCAGATAAGACACCACTCAAGCTACCTGTGGCCACAGCAACCCCGTGAACAATACCACGCGCTCGGGCATATTTTTTACGAACGACTTCGTAGTGCTTTGCCAGCTGTTCGAGATCGGCAAGCGTATCACATACTTTCTGCAACCGAAAGTTCTCTCCAGACAAAACAGTTTCAGATGAACGTAGATTGGGATAGATCGGTGCAGTTGGAAGTAATTGAATTGAATCGCTTGCCATCGTAGCTTGCTATACGTATGATTTACTCAATCTTCAATACGTAGCGAATAGGTCGACCACGGAAGTCTATCACATTTCCTTTCTCATCGCAAATGGTCAGGCGAATGCTGCTTTGTATCGTACCTAGAGCTCGGATAGGTCGTGGGAGTGTTATAGAATAGGTTATTACATCAAACCAGCTTCCTCGTACTTTAAAGCTAGCCAAGACATTCGATCGCTTTCCTTCTAGTAGCGAGAAACTGGAATCCACCACATTGCAGTATACATACATTGTGTTGATATCTTTGATCACCAGGTCATAGTGCCCCACTTTTAGCGATACGTTTTCCCCCACATCTTCATTTCCTTCGATACCCAATAGTTCGCAGAGATTTTTACTGAACTTGATTGGTTTCTGTACCTTTAGGATCCAGTCCCTCTTACTACTTCTGTTTATAAAGCTTACGGCTTCATTCAATACAGCAGCGTTGAAGAAGGGTTTGAGTGTACGTATATTATGAGACCCCGGATAGATTTTGTATGGAAAACCCACACCCCTAGTTTCCCACTCGAACGTAGCCTCCGTCTCTAGGTTCCACCAACTGTTCTCAAAAGTGACCTCAACTATCGAAATATTCTGGATAAGAATAGGTTGATCGAAGTGGACCGTATGGTCAGCCGATGTGGTGGTGACATATAAGAGCACCATTTTATATATTGAAGTTATAAAATGTACGTATGTATAGCTTCAATTCGATGCCATTTGTACAGAAGGACACCCCCGTATGGATTAGGTTCAAGAAGAAATATCCACATGCCGACTATTCTCAATTTACCACTCGAGCATCCGAGTTCGATGGGAAGAGCTTTTCGTATGTCATATTCTTAGACAATGGAGAAGAACGCGTAGCCTATGGTGTGAGTGGCTACCATAACAAGCCCGACGTACAAAAACGTATTGATGTCGCACTAGGTAAGGCTGCTAGCTCCCCACAAGAAGATAAAAAGGTCGCAAAACTGAATGCTGGTTTATTGGAGAAATTCAAGAAACAATACTCACATGCAGATCTTCACCAGTTCCACGCAGTCACAGACATAGATGGAGATAAATATTTGACGAATATTTTATTTCGAGATGGAGATTCTAGTTATGTGGTCTATGGCGATAATGTCTCCAAGTTACCTGCTACAATTCAAAAACGCATTGATGACGCACTGTGGGATGTGCAAAGAGGTTTTCCATCTACCTTAACATTAGATCAAAGTGTAAAATATTCCGTTCCATCAATTCCTTTTACCAAATCAGCCCCAGATCTCGATCTAACGACTTTAAATATATACGTAACATCCACGGAATCATTCAAAGCAGGTGTCAAGGACATATTCAAAGAGACCGTGGTAGAACATAAAACATCAAAGGAGGCTCATAAATGGCTGGCATCTCCAGATTTCAGTTATTGGCCTCAACAGTTGAATTTCGCAATGTGGTGCGCAACTTCTGGATGTGGAATCAAGTCTCAAGTCTCAAGTCTCAAGTTTATTTCACACTATTTACACAGATACACAATTACTAACATTACATTAAAAAGAGAAGAGGAAAAAAGGAAGAATATGTTGATTATATGTTCGTGCGCAGTGATCAAAGGAGCAAAAGCTTTCGAGTTGATCACTGCCTACGTTTGTTTAGGAGTACATAATATTAGACTAAGCTGAAATAGTTGGTCAGTTGCTTGTTAATTTTGATTTTCTAAAAGGATAGTTTTATAACGTTTTTTGAATACATTAATAGAGCTAGAACGTTTAATATTCAATTCAATTGTTTCCCAAATTTTTGATGATATAAATTTGAATGTATAAATTCCATAATTAGTTCTCGCTTTTGGTCTAACAAAATTTAAATTAGCAGCAAATCTGGTATTGTATGTATGGCGTTTTGCAGCTGGTGTGAGGACTTCAGAAAAGACCGATGGTATATTCGTTTTCTTATTTATAATTTTGTAACTAAATGTTGCAATTCTTAGTTTGAAGATATTATCAAGTTTTAAAATTCCAAGAATATTAAAGTATGGTGTAGCACTTTCTCTGCTGTGTGCAAAAAATATGTTTCTAATGCACTTATTTTGTTTAGTCCGGAGTTTTATCAGTTTGGATGTATAGGTGTTACCCCAGCTCATGAGACCATAATTTAAATATGGATATACTAGTGTATAATATAGTTGCTTCAACATGTTTAAATCAAGATAATACCGGAGTTTATTGATTATTCCAATATTTTTTGCCATTTTACTATTTATATGTTTTATTTGTTGCTCCCAGTTAATATGTTCATCTAAGTATATTCCTAAGTATTTTATATAGCTTTTTTGTTCAATATTAGCAATATTAATTTTAGAGGTTTTTTTATTTGGTGAGCTTATTATCATGTAATGTGTTTTTTGAAGATTAACTGATAGTTTGTTAATAGCACAGTAATGGAGGATTAGTTTAAATTCTTCATTCATTATCGTTTCTAGATCTGTTATGTTATTACACGAATAGAAAACATTTGTATCATCTGCAAATATTCGAAAGGAAAGTTTCTTAGAGCAATTAGGCATATCATTTATATAAAGCAGAAAAAGTAACGGCCCCAATGTTGAGCCTTGTGGTACTCCGCACGTCATTTCAAGCATACTAGATTCAGTATGTCCTAATTTTACGTATTGTTTTCGATTATTTAAGTAATTAGTAAACCATGACAATGGATTTCCTCTAATTCCATATTTACTTAATTTGGATATTAGGATCTGGTGATTAACTGTATCGAAAGCTTTGGAAAAGTCGAGAAATAATCCACATGTTAATTGTTTATTATCTATAGCCGTTTTTAAATTATCTGTTATATCAAGGATTGCCTGTTCGGTGGAATGCCCTTTTCTAAATCCAAATTGATGATCAAATAAGATATTGTTTTTATCCAAAAATGATATGAGTTGATCATACACAAGTCGTTCTAAGATTTTGCTAAAAGGTGACAATGTTGCTATAGGTCTGTAGTTATAGGCATCAGTAGCTATACCACTTTTATAAATTGGAGTGATTCTAGATATTTTAAGAATATCTGGTACAACACCTGTTTTGATTGATTCATTGTAGATATAAGTAAAGGGCAGTGAGAGAGCTTCACTTGCTATTTTTATTAATTTATTGGGAACATCTATTGAAGCCTTATTTTCCTTTAAGTTTGAAAATAGTTCACAAATCTTTGATGAGTAAACTGGAGACATCACAAAGCTAGACACTGGAGAATTGTGGATATAGTTCGTTGGATTTTCATTGGAATCCTCAATTAAACTAGCCAAACTTGGGCCAACATTAACGAAATGATGATTGAATTGGTTCGCTATATCTAATGTGTCAGTGTATGTCTTGTTATTTCTTACAAGTCTTGTTGGGTATAACTGGCCTTTTGTTTTTCGTTTAATTAGTGTTCCAATCAATTTCCAAGTAGCTTTTAAATTGTCTTTACACCTTTCGAAGTTGATACTATAATACTGTCTTTTACTCTGTGTTCTTATTTGATTAAGTTTGTTAGCGTACTTCTTATATTTATTTACTTTTTCCATATCATTAGAATGAAAGTGGGTGCGATACATTTTCTGCTTAATTTTTATTGACTTTAAAATTCCATTTGTTATCCATGGCTTTGTTAATTGTTTTATTTTACTTTGCGGTGTTACTTTGTATGGAGCATGTTTATTTACAATCACTTTTATCATATTTATTGTATTAACTGTTGTTTCATTAAGGTCTTTGCTGTTAATAATAATATCATTCCAATTTATCACATCGATATCACTAAGATAAGCTTCTTTATCAAATTTGCTATAGTCTCTATAGAACCGTTTTTCTTTACCTCGTTTTATTGAAATATTGATTATACAAAAAATTGGAAGATGATCTGATATATCGAAGAGTGCAATTCCAGATAAGATATGCTCGATTGAAGTATTTGTGTATATATGATCAATCAATGTTTTAGAGTGATCTGTTAATCTTGTTGGTTTTGTTATGATGGGTAAAAAATTATTTGCATAAAGCATATCTAAATACTTTTCTGTTGGTAAATGAGTGGTAAATTTAAAGAAGTCAATGTTTATGTCACCTAAAATATATACTTGGTATTTACATTGATTTAGATGTTTAAGCAACTCTTCTAATTGATCAGTAAACCGCTCTATATTTGCTTGAGGGTGCCTATAAATACAACCGATTATTAAATTCTTTTTACCATGACCGGGGTCTATTTCGACCCAGCAAGATTCATTGACCGACCCTATTTTCAAAACATATCCACCAGTTGTTCGAGGGTTTTATCGATTTCACGTTTATTTCACAATACGACGAATTCTACATGAACTTAAAGTTCCTCTACCCGATGATCCTACTTTCAAGCAACTTGATAATCTCTATAACAAAGGGGCTCTTGAGCAATTATGTATCGAATTTGGTCTACCTAAAAAAACAGACTTCCGATGGAAAGGAGGTCGGAATCACGGACTAGGAGATATATATACGTACTTAGTTAATAAAGGAACTATTCGCAATGCCGATTATTATCACCATAAAGAAAGTCTGGATTGGCCAAATGATAATGGGTATAAGTTCCCAGATGAAGGTGGGAAATGGCATATTTCATACATCAATAATTCTCATGTATATAAGCAGTACAATTGGTTCGCACCACCAATAGGAAATGGATTAACGGAGGCTGGATTGGTCAGGATCAATCGATCAGTCGAGGCCTTTGTTTATTGCGTCGTAGCATCTCAAACCAACGTACGAAAATCCATACTAAATTTGGCTGGAGGAGCTAAAGTCGAGTTCAAAGTTCTTCTTGAAGCATCAATCATTATAAACGATTTACCAAAAAGCGTATCGAATTTTCAGATTGCTATCACAAAAGCAAATATGAGGCAAAATATTGCAGTAGCTAGTGGCGTTTGGCTATTACCAAGTAATCTGGTAGTCGACTTCGGAATAGCTGTAGGTTATAATAACGCTCTCCAGTCTGCCACAAAAGATATGAGGTTGGGTACTAACGATCATATAAATACGGAGAATATAAAACCTCCTACTCCACTTATGGAAGGACCAAGCCAAAAGACACACATGTCACCAAAGACACAATCTACTACGACGCATGTACCAAAGACTAAGTCCAATGCGGTGGATGTACCAAAGTCTCAACATGAAATCAATCTTGCAGTAGTAGCAATCGTTGCAGTTGGCGTAGCATGGATGTTATTTCGTTAACGTTTCTTGAATTGCTCTATTACGAACACAACGGCAGCCACAATCAATAACCAAATATTAGTCGCTAGGAATCCCAAAATGTCACCAGTTATACTAAATATGAAACTTGCAATTGGTCCAATCATCGTAGGTAGGATCTCTCCCAGCTTTTTTCGTACTGCTTTTAACAATTTAGCAGCACCTTTGATCGCATCTTTAATAGCATCAGGAATACCACCTGGTGGAGTTGGAACGACCTTAGTCAGACTAGAAACTATTACGCCAATTATCTCACCTGCTGAAGCTATTAAGCTAACTATACTAACTCCGTACTTCTTGAAAATAGCTTTTATACGATCCCGGAGAGACATACGTTCTGTTATGGTTTGTTCTATTTGTTCTATGACTTCCATTTTTGTTTTGTCGGTATCCATTTCTTTAATGGACGTTTCTTTCTGAGCGTTGGATGTCGTGGAATCTTGGAGTATACTTTCGTTTTGATCGATCCGCGCACTTAGTTGTTCCCGAGCTATTATGACTTCTTGTGCTGCCTCTTCTAGAGTAGGTCCTAGAAACTTTTTGAGATCCTTCCCCATCCTCCTATATAACATCGTTTTATCCTTTCTGAGCAAAGGGATAGGCTTCTTTTCGCTTCCGTACTCACGTATAGCGGTTATACCGTCGGGCATTGTTGCTACCTCAAGTACGCCCCTAATTCCAACATCTCGATAGTGGTCCCAGACGCTCTCAAACAACATCTGCTTACTCTCATCTGATAAGTCTTGCCTGAAGACTAATGTTCGGTCCCAAACGTTAGGAGGTTTCTCTTCTCTAAGATCTTTCAGAATATCCTGGAGCCCCTCAACCTGAACTTTCGGATCGGTGACCATCGAAAACGAGGTTTCCTTAGTCTTCGGCCTTGCACCTTCTTTATTATAGTCACGGCGGGTTTTCATGTTGAACCTTTCACCTCCTGGCTCCGTATCTGGAACGTCTTGGTCGTTTGGAAATAAAGAATTCCAATACTCTTGGTCGACATCATCCTGATCCACATTGTCATAGTCTTCACCTGCTTCGGCTTCATCAGGATTTCCCTCAGTCGGATCCACATCAACATCGACATCTTCCATATTGAACATAACTACATATCTTGCTATATTCAATATGATCTCATCAAAGTTAGTTCCTGCACAAACTTACAGAGAGCCACATGGACTCAAAGCTCGACGAATCCTATATAGACGCACTTTCGCTCCATCATCTGCCAATCCTGGAGAGACACTCTATGTTGCCATTCCAAAATTAGGAGAAAACATCGTACTAGTTCCTGGGAGTTTTGCACTCTTAGCCGACATTGCATTATCTGGCGGACTTAATACCAATCGCGTAGTATCCAATGTTGGACGATGTTTAGTCTCTCATCGCAGATGTAGAATTGGGACGGAAGTAATAGAAGACCTTGCATGATCAGATCTCTTACAAATATATACTGATCTATATCTTCCTACTCCAGAGAGAGACTCTCGGATCCAACAAGGTATCCAATCAGAGAATATGAACAAATTTCGATCAAAGACTAATGGCGCGACCTCTTCGACTGAAGAAACTGCACTACTAGCTGCATATGGATCGAAATATAGAATCCCATTGGATGTTGACATTCTGACACAACATGGAACTCTATATCCGCATGCCCTCCAAGACATTATTTCATTTGAATTGGTTCTAGCACCTGCCATTGATATAGTGATAGGAACAGATTCAACTAAAATAGGCACATACAAACTCAGTAACATACAACTAGAGTATGAGGTCATTGAGGATGAAAAACGTGCCAGACAAGCATCGCACGCATATTCTACGGGTGCTACCTTTCTATTTAAACAACTCTTTACACTCTACTACAGTATCTATTAATCAAGCATCAGACACTTTAGTAGCTAAGAACCTAACAGTCCAACGGATATCATTTACTGGACTACTTTTACTATTCGTAACACCACATACTCCAGGTGCTCGAGATAGTGAGTTATTCACAAATCCTGGCATCACTAAAGTAGAAGTAGATGTTAATGGCATTCCAAATTTCTTCTTTCCGGCCGGTATACTGCCTCCAGATTTCTGGGAAGCCGCCAATGGATGGTTTGGCACATCAGTAGTTACATCTATGACATCTGCCAAGTTCTATAATAATAAATTTGCCATCTTGGTCGATTGTCGCACTGCGAAGGATTCAGTTGTCCATGGTGATGGATTGGCACAAATGGGTGGAGGGAAAAATATCGACATCCGAGTGTATAGGAATGGAGGTAGTGGAACTATTAACATGCACATCTACGTTATGTCAGATGCTCAGATAAACATATTGAATGGAACCATTCATAGTTTTACATACTAACGATGGATACTCTTGTAGAACACATTCCATTCAATGCCTTAGTAGTTGGACCCACAAATTGTGGAAAGACGGCATTTCTCATAGAACAACTTCGTGGATCATTTCGCGGTAAGTTTGACTATGTAGTACTAATTTGTCCCACATATACCCACAACGAAACATGTCGTGGATTTGCCCATAGAGATCCTCGTTTCTTTGTTATGTCAGCCTCTCAGGATGCTATCAATTCTACGTTGAATATTTGTTCAAAAATGTGGAAAGGTACCAATACCCTATTGATACTTGATGATTGTGCCGCATCAAAAGATGTAAAAAGAAGGACCGACAAGCTAGTAGAATTGGCATTTTCTGCCAGACACATCGGGATTTCTGTTTGGGTACTCACTCAACAACTTACAAGTATATGCAAACCCTTTCGAGAAAATGTAGCTATAGTAGTTTCCTTTCATACCGCATCAGCTATAGATGCAAAAGTTCTATTTGGTGACTATGGCGGAGTAGTAGATGCGAATGAGAGAAAGATGCTGCAATCAGAACTACGTACGAATAAATTTGCTCGTATATGTTTTTGTTTACGTCATCCATTCGTAGTCATGTTAGAGATACCAGCACCTAACAGTATATGTCATGGACGATAAAGAAATCGAAAGACTACTCTTAAGTGAGGATGTCGCAGGTCCTCCACCTAAGTTGGATGATGATCATCGGGAAGAATTGTCTATTTTAGCTGTGACGGGTACTACAAAGGAATATCTAGGTGAAAATTTATCTCTCGGAGATATTTCTAGATTAGATGGGAAAGATGTTGAGCGATTGCATAGAAGGTACATGGCCGTTCGAGGACAACAAATAACGGAGAGTCTAGTCGATGGCGCGATGCGTCTAGCTACTCGCTTAGTTTCACACTTAGTTACTATAGACGATCAACAAGCACTCATTAAGGAACTACGAGAAGACCAACAAGTTCGCAATGAGATCAGTGTCGAGGTTGGTAGGATGTCTATAAAAGCAGGTCGATTTGTTGCTCTAGCTAGTGCCATGTTACATGTGGCTGGTCACGTTGTTATTCCGCCAAGCTATCTACATATTGAAGACATTCAGATAACTGATATATCTCAAACATCTTCAACGATATCTCAAATATCTTCAGAAATATCTCAAACATCTTCAGCAATATCTCAAATATCTCAACAAGATGGAGGAAAAGACGGATCTGATAACTGCACCTAAAAAAGAAAAAGAAAAAAAATCCAAAAAACGTAGCCGCCGGACACGCATCGGGAGAAAGAAGACGACTAAATAAAATAGAATTAGATCGTGAGTTGGTACTTGCTAGAGAAATATTAAATCGCGATGCAACGCGCGAATGTGAAGTGGTGACTAAACCCAACGGATGGTTCGACGACATTACAATTGCACATATTGGCATAGGAATAGCGTTAATAGGACTTTACTATCAATACAATAACTCACAACGTACCAAGAACTGTTGTATACCACGTGTTGTCGAACGACAAATAACACCACCACCATCACGTGTGATGTCAGATATGGATTGATGCAACACCATTTGAAGACTAGAACTATATTCCATATATGTTATGTAAAATGGCAGAGAATAAGTTTATGAAAACATTACAAGACGCTGCGATATTAACTGGTATTGCTGCTGGAATTGGGTTTGTATCGAAAAAATTAACAAAGGAGTCCATGCTTAGTGATCCTTCATCATCAATCATAAATTACGTAAAGTGGACGGCAATATTAGCTGGTAGCATAGCTGCCAAGCAATATCTTGACAAGCAAGAGATAATTCCAAAGAGTCTTTAGATGGCACTCGTCGCAATAGCAACTGCAATTGGCGGTGCCATACTAAATGCAACGGCCTTCGTAGGTGGAAGTTACATCGCCAAGGCAGCTTCTGGTGACGATTCCTCTGCAGAGAGAAAAAGACACGACCTGGCACTAGAGAAGTATAAGGCCGCATATGATATTTATATGAAAAAACGAACTCGTGTACACGACTGGTTCCAAGAACAGGCTAATATGGAACATAATGATTACGTGATTAGCAATGACGCAAATAAAAATCTCGAACTATACAATACTGTAAATGTGGGATTGAATCGAATAAGTGGAGAGGACATGCGCGAACCTAAATTATCTGACTACTATAAACCTTCTAGTTCACAGAAGACGGGTGAATTAATATACGTAGGTGGTGGAATGCTTGCTATTGGCTATGCCGCCAGTAAATGGCTATAGATCTACTTTAAAAAAAGAAAAGAAAAAGAATAAGGACTAGTTGACTCGATGGGTCTTTATTCTTTTTTTCTGCTTGTTGAAGGTTAGAATACATAGATATAAATGGATGCTAAACTTGCGAATATCTTCTATGGCCCTAAGGGATACTGGAAAGGTCACGCTGCAATTGGCAAACTCTCAGTAGCATCGAAGGTATCAGAAGACTTAGCTAAGAGTTGGTTGGAGAAACAAGCTATATGGCAAATATACTTACCACCACCACGATATATACTACGACCACATTGGACTGTATCGAAACCAAATGAGGTTCATCAAGCTTATTTGATATTTTTACCTCACGATCGACCTGGACGTGGAAGGAAACTATATAAGTATGCTTTGGTGGTAATCGATGTGGCTTCTCGATATAAAGAGGCTGAGCCCTTAGCATCGAAAGATAGTGGTGAAGTTGCTACTGCATTCGAACGAATATACAAAAGAAGTCCACTCGAATGGCCAAAAACGTTGCAAGTAGATCCTGGTAGAGAATTCATGGGACATATGTCTGAAACCTTAGAACTACGTGGTACGAAAGTTCAACTAGGTGAAGCTGGTAATCATAGGTCACAAAGTTTTGTCGAACGAGCAAATAGAACGCTAGCTGAGAGATTGTTTGGATATCAATATGCTCAAGAAATGGTACTCACGTCTGAAGGATCGGATGCACGTCGTAGAGAATGGGTATTAAGGCTTTCTGAAGTTATCAAGGCCATGAACAATGAAGTTACTCGGCTAACAGGTAAGGAGCCATCGAATTCTGTTGTGTCACAGCAAGTTAACATAAAGACTCCTACATATTCTCGAACTGTTGGATTGGACGAAAAGCGACTACCATTCGACGTTTTAGTTAGATATCTCTACGCATCTGGAGAGTTGGAAGGTGGAACCAAACGAGCGACCGATCCTGTATGGAGTTTACAGACATATATCATTTCGCGTAGTGCTATATCTCCTAACCAACCAGTTCTGTACTACCTGGAAAAGGATGCACCACAGCGTGGATTTGTACGTGAAGAACTACAAGTGGTACCATCAAATACTGAACTACCTCCTAAGGGAATTCTAAGATAGCAATTCCTCGATGAAATCCTACTCTGGAATGGCATCTTCATACCCAAGCAACTCATCTATGAAATCGTCGTCTGGAATGATGACATCTTCATAGCCAAGCAACTCATCTATGAAATCGTCATCTGGAATGATGTCTTTATGCCCATGGGCTAATGTATCGATTCCGTTTTCTGCAATCCATCGCTTGGAGTGAAATGGTGATAGAGATACTTTATTCATATGAATGCCATGCATTCTATGACCTTCACTTCGAAGCATATCCATACCATGGCGGAATACTTTCTTGTCTAGTAAGCACTCTTTATATCGCTCATGGCGGATGCGATGTTTCACAACTGCTATCTTAGTGCCTTTGGCTTTTCTAATCTCGCCACCATCTACTTTCAAAATTGAGTAGAGCTTTGATCGTAGTCCAACATATTCAACTATGGGAATACCTCCACATTCATCTTTCATTTTACCAAGTACTTTCTCGTTGTCGATATTGTATGATGGATGGTCAACTTTATAATTGCTTGTATCGTAGAGATGTTTATCAGTAATCATGTCTGCATATATGTCTTCAGTTTCAATGTGTAGCAATAGGCTATCGGTATCTGTGTATAATAGATTACAACGTTGTCCATACTGTTTATTGATCTCATTATAGTAGAAGTCATACATCAAATGTTTTGAGAGATCTAGAATTGATATTCCAACATATACTGGGCGGTTCAGATGTAACTTACTTTTGTAATTGTGTACGGCGAAGGGGAATTCTAAGATAGTAATTCCTCGATGAAATCATATTCGTACCCAGGCAACTCATCGATGAAATCATCTTCGTACCCAAGCAACTCATCGATGAAATCATCTGCTGTAATTATGTCTTTATGCCCTTAGGCTAATGTATCTATTCCGTTTTCTGCAATCCATCGCTTGGAGTCGAATGGTGATAGAGATACTTTATTCATATGCATACCATAGATTCTATGACCTTCACTTCGAAGCATATCCATACCATGGCGGACTACGTTCTTATCTAGCAAGCACTCTTTGTATTGCTCATGACGAATACGATGTTTCACAACTGCCTTTTTGGTGCCTTTAGCCTTCCTAATCTCTTCACCATCTACTTTCAATATTGAGTATAGCTTCGATCGTAGTCCAACATATTCAACTATGGGAATACCTCCACATTCGTCTTTCATTTTACCAAGTACTTTCTTGTTGTATACGTCGTATGATGGATGGTCTTTACTGTAGTTACTCGTGTCGTATAGGTGTTTGTTTTTGTCTATGTCTGCATAGATGTCTTCAGTTTCAATGTGTAGTAGTAAACTGTCAGTATCTGTATATAGTAGATTACAACGTTGTCCATACTGTTTATTGAGTTCGTTATAGTAGAAGTCATACATCAGATGTTTTGAAAGATCTAGAATTGACATTCCAACATATACTGGACGGTTCAGTAGTAACTTACTTTTGTAATTGTGTACGGCAACTAGATCGTTGTCAAAGATCGTTGAGCGAGCATAGCTAGGTTTATTCAATAAACGTTGTAGTTTAACTCCTTCTGAGGCCCGCACTAATTTGACATCTACACGCTTACGTAGATTTGCCATTGTCTTGCCAAATACACTATTGTTCATCAGTTTGTAGAGTTCTTGCTCAAGGGGGATATTCGCTTGTTTTCGTAGATCTGTATTCATTCTCATATATGGCTCCATCCATGGTGATTGATCGAATCGTAGTGCCCTATGGATCTTTATCAAACGCATGCCAAGAGATAGATATAGTTGTAGATTGCGGTAGTGGAGCACGTATCGTTCTTTGTCATATAAGTTAGGTACAAGCTTTCCCACTTTCAAGGATCCATTCCCATTATATAATTTATCGGATAGATCTGTTTGATACCTCGAGAACCAAGCTTTATCTACTTGCATTCTTTCTGGAGCTAATGGATAACTATTATGTGCGTTGTGAAGTTCTTGAGGATATTCGAGGTCAACTTCGAGAATGTAACCTTTATCAGAATCGATTTCGTGCTGGATGATTTGTTCTTTCGTTGGCATGCACCACTCGAATCCTCCCGTTGGCAGATATTGGCTCATGGCCCATCCATATAGATTATTTGCGTCAAGATATATTATATGGCTATAAATTGGCTTATCTTTATCGAAATCCGGTACGTTTGGGTTGTTTGCTTTGGCATGACGATGAGACACCATAGATATACCGCCACGTAAACCTTTCTCAACGAATAGATGCATGTCGTAGTTGGTTAATAGTTCAAGCTCCACTCCAGTCTTCTTTAACAACGCATCCCATGAGAGTCCTGGGCTAGTGTAATAGTGAGCCGGGTCTAATCCATAGTTATGCATGCATGTCGTTCGAAAGGTCTCGAACACATCTGCTAAAAGAAGTACGTCAGTTCGTAGATATAGATCGTGGTAGTCACCTAATGTCTCACAATCAAATACGTTCCAAACTTCTAGTGCATGTTCATAATCTTCATCAGATATATCCTCTATTATTAACGTACTATAAAATGCATTTTTCGGTGGAAGAGAAGTCTCTGCGAATCTATTCCAAGAAGCCATGTACTCATATGGATAAACACCTTTACGTGTTAACAACTTGGCTTTCTCTTGATTGGATGTATGTTTTGCAATTTGTTGGAACGCGTCTGATGCTGAGCCTGCTACCAACTTAGCAAGAGAGAATGGTAAGAATTGAAAACTATCAATGAATCGTAGGTTACCAAGTGAGAATGATATATATTTCTCCATATTATTTGGTATACAAGAGATATCGCCCTTCGTTTTGGAGATAGATTGCATCAATAGGTGAGAATCATATCCGCGTAGATTGTGGAATACAACTGGGATGATAGGTGAAAGACGTAATTTGAGATTACATACCGCGCCTCGAAACTCACCAGTGATATGAAAATGATCTCGTACTCTATCATTACCAACTAAGGGCTTCTGGCAAATATGACAAATCTTTGCGTGATCGAAAGCCCGCTTGTTTTTCCACGACATACATAATGGTTTGGCCACGTGGGCTTTTATCTTAGTTTCTTCATCTTGTACACGCTCGATAGTATCGCTCGATAGTATCTATACATCGATATAGTACGGGCGGTTCGCTACGACCATCGCAATGTACAACGATATAGGAAAATCCACATGGAATATGTTCTTCTGTTTTAAGTGTATTACTTTTCTTAGGGTCTTGGGCACGTTCTTCGATTTTAGTTGTTAAGGCCTTAAGGTCTGCATAGATAACGTACGTAGCTTTTAGTTGTTTATGTATGTTCTGAAAGGATAATTTGTTGTTATACTTGGTAGGCATTTCAATTCGAATGGCTCGATCGTTAGCACCGTTACACTCGGGAATGTGTTTCTTGAGAAAATCTTCGTTGGGATATCCATGTAGACATCGCTCACAGAAGTATTTTCTACATTTATGTTTTGTTTGATCGCATAATAGCTTATTAAAATCCTTGATCCAACAGTAGTGTTGAAGACCGCTATCTGGGCACTCTATTAGCAATAGGTTAACTCTTTTCGAAAAGGTCTCCTTCGAGATATGGTGCACGATCAAACACTTTTCCTTATGATCCCAACCATATACATTGATAGAGATATTGTTTTGCTTCTCTACACGTTTTATTTGTGAGATTGGTGTTGGTGAATCCACCCCATCAAAGTTAAACCCATCATCTTCTTGGTACTTTCATGTCCTCTCAGGATTTTGTGTGACTCGAGACTTTTCTGCGCGTAGTGCCCAACGTAAGCATCGGTCGTCATAGTTCTTTACGTTGATCACAGCTTTCTTACTAGCGATTTCTGGAAACTCTGGAAGTAGTGGTATATATGAACCTCCACGTAGTGGTTGATATCGAGCAATGTTCAACCATAGAATGTTGACTTTATCTATAACCCAGTTCGATCCTCGGCTGATCCACTTCTCAATGATGTTGTGGATCTGAGCATGTGCTTCTACTATTACCCCACGGATCTCATCACTATTGGTCAAAACGGCTTGAGAACTACGAAAGGTAATTATCTCGTATACTGAACCCTCGGGTTTGTCAAGTCGTTCGATGACTCCCGAACCACAACGAATTGTTGTACCAAATTACAACGCTCGAGAGATATTTGGTCAACAATTCGATGAGGTGAGGGAGTCATCGGGTGGGATTGCAACAATATGACGTCAGTGCTGCACCAGAACCCCCACTTTGTATACTACTGCGAGAATTATGTCGTGGAAAAGGGCGTCAGAAGGGGAGAATGAAGTGAGAGAGTTGAAGGCAGAGGATATAAAGGGAGCCGAAGACGTGTGGTTAAAACTTGTGCAGAAGCAACACTTCAGAGAAGAGTATCGAGCTTTATCAGAAGGAAATTCTTTAACAGCCAAGAGCCGTATCGTGAGCTTGGATCCTGTGTTAATGGACGGATTGATTCTAGTAGGTGGTCGCTTAGAGAGAGAGCAGATATCAGAGGATGCGAAGCATCATGTGATTCTCCCTCACAACGATGAAGTCGTTGCTAAGTTGGTCCTCGATGTTCACAGAAAGAATGCGCATGCGGGACCCGAGACGACATTAGCCATTTTACGTGAGCGTTACTGGATAATAAAGGGTCGACGGGAGGTAAAGAGACTGCTAGGATCTTGTCTACTAGTACTATGTTGCCACCTAAAGACTGCAGCTCAAGGTCAGAAAATGGGGTACTTACCCCGTGAGCGAGTGAGGATCTGGGATCACGCTGGCTTCGTCGATGTAGGCATTGATTTTACCGGCCCGGTTTACATTAAGGACGGAAGTAACACCAGAAAGACTTGGATCTGCCTTTTTGTTTGTGGCAACACAAGAGCCATCCATTTAGAACTTACCACGGATATGACGACTGAAACCTTTCTAGATGCGTATCAGAGAATGATCAATCGCAGAGAAATTAGTGAGAAGATTCATTCTGACAATCAAACGTCGTTTCACAAAGCAGACAAGGTGCTCAAGGCGGCATATAACGAAACCGAGAAGGCTTGAAAGAAGATAGATTGGAAGGCAGTTGAGCGTCGATTCGCCTCATTGGGTATGAAGTGGAAGTTTACAACTGAACGTGCGAGCCACCAAGGAGGATGGTGGGAACGCTATTGTCGTATGTTGAAGGGGCCTTGGAAGGGCCTTGCTTACGTTTCAATAGTTGCAAACCGTTCTAACGGATATCGAGGCTCAGATCAATTCAAGGCCGTTGACCTTTGTTGGAGACGATATAAGTGATGGAATGGTAATTACCCCTGCTCATCTTTTAATCGGACGTTCGCTGGAACACCTACCAGAGTTTCCGAAGAGGAAGGAAGTTATGCTAGACACCGACGTGTCTATGGTGGAGGACATCGCGTAAAATTGGAGGTCATTTCCGGTGTATTTTCTAATTTGCATAATATCTTGGCGTCAAATTTCAAGTTTCAAGCTCATTAACTCCGTAATTTTACAGTAAACACGCGTGCAGCCGTACTTTCATAAACGTATGGCAAGATAACAGCACGTATCGAAGAAAACTTAACATCGGAAAATAAAATCATTACGACAATAACACAACTTAATTTAATCCTTACCTCTGTAATGTATGTCTATCTAGCGATGTTATTCTCATGAATACGGCCCCGCAATGGCCGCGTCTTGTATGGAAATGAGTCCGTCGCGAAGAAAACCAGCTTGTTGTGATTTACGACGGTCCACAATAAAATACTTAACATCGGAAATCTGATGTACTTCTAAAGCCATTCAAGAGACTTGTATTTGTTTGCCAATAAATTAAACGTATCATTTTTTTTTTCTCTGTAGGGGTCGTTTGTATGAGACAGAACTGTATAAGTACCCCAAATTGCCCAAGTTCGCGAGCGTTTTTCTCTTGCCAGAAGGCTTTCTTAGTCAGCCATATTGGAAAATATAGTAGCCAGGCCTCCGTTACTACAGAAACCGAGCTGCTTCGTACCTAGTTTCAAGTTAAAACACGGTCAAACTCAGCCAAAGAGCGCTTCCGAGGACTGGCGACTTGGACGCGTGGGACCTGAGTCCAATATTTTTTGCGGGAAATAAAATAGTTTTCTCTCGCTCGTGAAAAATGTTCCTTCCCTGTTTCAATAGTAAATATACACATTTTATTTGAGTTTGTTGACAAAACTAGTTTACTAAAACGGAGAAAAGCAATAGAGTTGTTGTGTGCTTGTTTTCAGTCTTCCACACGGTCATGACCTAATTTTAGGGGCAATCGTACGCGATGAGGATGTTCCGGCCCGAAATCCGATTCCTGTGGTGGCTGATTCTTGCGTGAGGACTCGGTCGGGTAGACGAGTAAAGACTCCAAGGAGGTTCCTCTGACTTTGGTGTTGCTTGGTCGCCATGTCGGAATGAACTGAGTACAGAGCTGAATTAATAAGTGTAGTTGAGTTGAAACAAAATACTGGACGCTGATCATAATGAAGGCAATCCCTTGATAAAAACGATATTGACAATAGGGGCAAACAACTCATCGACTCGTGTGTCGCAAACGGACTAAAAATTGGCAACGGTAGAATAATCGGGGATCGAAAAGGCTTGAAGACCTGTCACCAACCAAACGGCTCGAGTCTAGTTGACTACGTCATTTCAGATAATGAAACATTAAACTCATTTCAATATTTAAAAGTAGAAGATCTTCGGACCACTCAAACATTACATATAGTATAGCGGTAAAGAAACTACCACTTCCGGTTAATGACGAAAGTCAAAACAAGGGCAGGCGTCTACACGCAAAATTATTTTGGAACGATAATGTCTCATAAAGTTGCAGCATATTTAAATTTACCAGAAACATTAGCCGATATTGGTAACCTGAACCAGAGGCCGCTCAACGATAACACCAACAATTTTGTTGAAGAATTTAATAAGCTGATACATAAAGTTCTTGACAATGGTGGGGCACTAAAAATACTAACGTCGATAAAAGAAAAAACACGCATAGAACATAGAGTATTCTCTGTAAGCCAAAATTTATTCTCAGAAATACTCAAAACGTTTCAAAGATTTATATCTATAACAATTGCAAAAGGGGTTATTGGCATTTTAAACACCGACAACAATAGATGAGATGATACCATGCATGTTGATTTAAACAGCTTTCATGAATATTTCAAAGTCTTAACAGAACCGAAAAAGACAACACTGGTGAAACACACGACACAATTACGCATGCTGAAAACAATGAAGCCGGTCCACTTGATTTCGCATTTACGAAAGAAGAAGTGATAAATGGAAGCAAAGCACTTAAAAGCGGCAAAACACCCGGAAGCGATTTTATTAACAACGAATTCCTGAAGGTCAGTTATAAACTACTATCGGAAACAATAACTCTGTTATTTAATTATATTCTAAACTCGAAAATATATCCTAAAATTTGGGCCTCTGGATACATAACTCCTATTTATAAAAAAGCCACGAAATCAGAGCCAGGAAACTACACAGGAATTACAATCCTTTCCCACCTAGGAAAACGTTTTAATATGTTATTAAATACCCGGCTAGTTAGCTACTTAGATTTTCACAATATTCTGCCTCAAAAACAAGCAGGTTCCAGGAAAACATTTAGAGGTACTGACAATATTTTAGTATTAAAAGCGCTGATCGACAAATATATAAAGAACAAACCAAAACCCAGGAATAATTGCTTGTACACTTGCTTCATCGATTTTAGCAAAGCCTTCGATAACATATCACGTGACAAATTATACACAAAGTTAAACAATATTGGTATAAACGGTAATTTTCTTGCCATTATTAAAGACATGTACAGCAAAGACTCCGCGTGTGTTAAACTTGACGGGCACATCTCGGAGAAATTTGTGTGCCTTAAAGGAGTTAAGCAAGGATGCATGTTGCCACCTAGTACTCTTTTCAATATATATTTAAGCGATCTAGCAAATATTCTCAACAAAGACAAAGACGTCCCCAAATTAAACAATAGAACCGTTAGTTGCTTTCTATACGCAGACGATTTAGTAATTATCTCAAAGTCTCAGCTGGGATTATAAAACAATTGAAAATGCCTACTGGATTACGGCAAAGCCAACAGTCTCTGCATCAACGAAAGTAAAACAAAAGTAATAATATTTAACCCTAATGGTAGAAAACTAAATCGTTATTTATTTAACGTTGGAATAATCACGATTGAGAACGTAACTAAATATAAGTATTTAGGACTGACTTTAAGTGCCTCTGGATCATTTACTATAGCAAAACAAGAGCTGAAAAAGGTTGCACTAAAAGCTTTTTACTCACTACGCAAGAATATGGGAATTTCATTTAGAAGAGACCTGCCACTTACCTTACACCTATTTGACACCCTAATAAAACCCATTCTCACATATGGCTCTGAAATTTGGGGTCTTGCTACTGTCAAATATAATGAATCACGAGACCCAATAGAACAAGTTCACACAAAGTTCTGTAAGCAAATCCTAGGCGTAAGCAAAAGAGCAGTGAACATAGCTTGCCGTGCAGAATTAGGCCGTTTCCCCATTATCATCGAAGTTAAATCTAAGCCATTATCATTCTGGGCCCGCCTTCTAACATTAGACGAAAATAGAATCGCAAATTAAAGCAAGCCTACTTAGATATGATAAGTCACACAAATACAAAGAACTGGGCAATGCAAATTAAAGCTATATTATTTCAGAATGGCTTTCGTTATTGACGAAAACGAGATCAAGCGGTTTTATAAATATACTAAACAAAGACTACTAGAGGATATTTAAACTCAAGACTGGAGATCAAGCATCTTCTATGATGAATCTAGATCAGTGGGAGGGAACAAATTAAGAAAATTCCGTGAGTTCAAAACAGAATATAAACTCGAATATTATTTATTGGAAGTTAAAAACATAGATCATCGCAGAGCACTAACTAAGTTAAGAATAAAATACCATATTTTACAAATTGAAAGAGGTCGTTATAACAGAATTTACGTGAGTCCTGAATTGAGAATATGGCCACATTGTCAAATTATGGAAAACGAAGAACATTTTTTTATCTAAATGTCAATTATATTATGATCTGATAAATTCTCTCTTTCAAGATATAAAAAAAAAAAATATAAAGATTTAATCGCACCAAAAAAGCATAAGCCAGAAATAGCAAAATACATCTACGAATGTTTCAAAGTTAGGCAAACCATCCCTGTATAGAATATTGGAGAAGTATGCCTATGTACAGTCTGTCGCTTGGCACTCTAATAAAATATGTATTGTCTTGTAGTAAAATAACCCCCTCTGCCACCCATGATAATGCAGCTACAAAGCTACTCAAATGTATTATAAGTAATAGCATGGGATGAAGGCAATTAGTGGTTAAATTTCCCCGAGGCCCGAGAGGAAATTTAATCACTAATTTCCCGAAATGTCATACTATCACTTTGTAATACTATTATCACCGAGGAACGGACAAATGTCTGAAACGTTTAGTTTTCTATGCCTAAACTAAAGACGTCGCAGTTGATTTGCTTTCGAAAAGGTTTTGTTATTACATGTATGTTTGATTGAGCGCCATTGATTGAATGATCCTGGCTTCCCCTGAGGACAATCGTGTTGTTTTTGAGAAGAATAAGACTAAAATACAATATAATTATATGGTTGACTGAATATTCAAATCGCATGCATGGAGTTGAATACGTCACGTTTATGGTTTTAAGTATCCCACATGGAATATGCGGGTTTGAGAAATGAAGAGAATGACTTTCTCGAACCATAAAATTGGAAGTACTGGATATATACTTCATGGTAGTGTTTCGTTCCATATAGTCAGGGGCATAATCATTTTCTCTACTGTTAACAGGCATTGCGTCATAACCCCGTGTACCAATGTTCTATAATCACCGTGCATGCATGCATGCTCATGAGGGCATTTAGAGGTTAAATGTCCCTGATCAAACAAAGAAAACCGTGGTGATCATGGTATTGCTATAGTAATACTAAACTCGCCTTATATCTACGTGTTTCCGAAGGTGAAAGCAACCGTAGCGATACAGTAGAATCCCGTTAACTCGATCTTTTTGCTAATTCAAACTAAAGGTAGTTTCCCCTGGAGTTGCTTCTCTCTATTACAGCAATTCTCGAACTTTTCGTTAACTCAAAGAAGATATGATTCCCTAGAGGAGAATTTCCCTCTAATTTACCTTTGCTAACTCGATCGTACTTTGATGAACTGCATTGCCAGATCAAATTTACAAATCTGAATCAAGGAAAAGTAAATACATGTACGCGTTAGTGATAGCTTTATTCATTATGATTGGCAAATTGATGTCCACATTCCTTCTCTACAATCAACTCTTGGATGATCACGAAGTGTTCTTACACAGTTTCAGCAATTTTCTGAAATTTGGACTCACATTCAATAACTCGAACTCACGATAACTACAATGGCGTAGCCAGGTTTTATTTATTTTTCGCTTCATACGGGTCGCTTCTTGAGGGGTCCGGGGAAAGGTTTTAGATGTAGACTTTTGCAAATTCCTTCTGCTGCACCTTCAGGTCATGTTTTGTTTCAACAGCTCCTCAAGCCCAACATTCATTTGTAATAGTAAAACAAGTAGGCTGCAAAGTGTTTAGGTCCGTAGGCTAGTGACGCCCTTGAACTCGATCAGATTTTTTGGGATCAATACCCTTAGGGTTCAAGTTATCGGGATTCTACTGTATATGATTTAACTGGTCAGTGTTATCAGGGGTAGTTAAAACCTCTTAAAGTGCCAACGAAATGACAAAATTATCCCGTTTGTATTTCATTTTATTAAATTATAGGTTTTCCTTAGCCATTTTGTGCAATTAAAAATCAATTTGGAGAACGCGAACATAATTTTATTTCGTATCGAAGTCAGGCATAATTGCCAAAATCAGGCGACAATTTTTATGCCGTTAAAAGTTGCTAATCACATGCGTGACGTCACTGAGTCTGCACATTTATATTCACAAGTAAAATTATGGCTGACTGCAAAGCTTCTATTAGAAAAACTTATGACCATCGTCAAGGTTTCTCAAAGTAAAAAAATTGCCCCAAAAATGCACTTATTTTGCAGTATTTATGAGGCGAAATATAAATGCACAGACCCAGTGACGTCACACATGTGATTATCCAGTCGGAACCAGTCGGAAATCGACCACTTTTTTAAAATCTATAATAGTACCTAAGATAAATTATGGCCTACCTGTGTACGGCTCTTCTGAGCCTTACTTATCTATCATCCAATGTTTTCTAGACAGATGTTTTAAGGGAAATTACACTACTAGTCACTTACGAATCAGAGAATTACTCCAGAGGTGTGACAGACAGATTTTTAGTAAAGTCCGCAATAATTCTAATCACCCTCTGACTCAGCTTATGCCGAAAATTAAACCTCCTTCCAGGAACCTCAGAAAACAATCCTCCCTTTGGCCTAAAATAAACACCTCTCACTTCAAGAACTCGTTTGTAAATAGATTAATCTTTAGATATAACTTGGCCCTTTAATTATAGACAATTGTTACATTTATATTTACTATACTTATTATGATATATTGTATTACTAATATTTCTTGTATTATTATGACTGTAACATTCGGTACGTATTTTACCGGTTGAGAAATAAAGACATTATTATCATATCTTTCACGGCATAAAACTTGTCGCCTGAATTTGGCAATTCCGCCTGACTTCGATACGAAAAAGAAATGTTTGCGCTCTCCAATTTGATTTTTAATTACACAAAATGACTAAGAGATGCCTAGAATTTACATATATACATACTTTTATTATCCACTCCCCCGTGGGGCTTTTCAGAGATAATTACAATTAAATATCTAATTAACTAATTTCATATCTATATAAACTATATACAATGATTATATACGCATAATAAAGGACTAATGTAAATGGAAAATATTAATCAATATAATTCTGTAGTAATTTATGTCTCAGAGAACGCTTAAAAATACTAATAGTTCGGCAAAGTTTCAAGGACGGATCTATTAAGTTCCAGATACTGACAGTTCTGTAGTAGAAGGAATATTCAGTTTTTGGGAGCTCCTGATATTGCGGTTAATGATTTCTTTATGCTTAATAAATTGAGAAGAAACTAAGGTAATCAGAGTCACAGCCAGTCATGTATACTTAAAAGCCATTATGGTACTAGGATAATTGAGTTGGCTTGAAACTGGCAGCCAGCGTAGTTGCTTTAAAATCGGTGTTACGTGGTCGAACTTCCGTACGCCACTAACGATGCGGTATGCAAAGTTCTGCACAGCTTGCAGTTTATTGATATTAGAGTTAGTGGCATTTGCCCACACATTTGAGCAATAAAATAATTTGCTAAAAACTAAAGCATTAATTACTGTTAGCAACGTTTTAAATAAAATATAACAAAAACGGGATCGATTTTTTCATTTCATTGGCTCTTTAATGCGCAATCGTAAAGTGAAACATTTTTAGTTTAAAATAAACAACAAAACAAAACTACCGTACTCAATTCGACAGGATATCATATTACCAGTATATACAGGGCATGGCATGGAAAGGAGGATTATTTATTAGATATAATACAATACAATTTTATTTAACGTGAACAGACACTTAGCTGTAAAGAGCTAATTTATAGGTATTGCCACAACAGAAAAAAACAAAATAATAATCATAATAATCCAGCTAATGATGTCTATATATACATATAAGATGCTAATATGTAATCCACATAAGTAATTTACTTAAAAATACTGAAATGCGAGTGTTACTGACAAATGCGCTTAGGTAGTACTTAATTGTAATGAGTAAACATTTAACTAAAACTATTAAAATCAATGTCAAGAACGCATTTTCTAAAAGCTTTGTAGCAGGGTGCCTGTCGCGCTGTGTTTGGGATCGGGAGAGCATTCCATAACTTTGCTGAATGGTAACGCCAACACTTAAGCCCGGCGTACGTAGTAGTATTGGCCTTCGGCAGATTCAAGATATCTTTTCCTCTCAGTGTGTATACGCTTTGTCTAAGTTCGAGTAATTCCTTTAAGCACCTTGGAGAATTACTGTTATTTATTAACTTATAAACAGTACTAACAATTGTTGTGACTCTCTGCTTACTTAATGTAGTACTCCCCAATTTATTAAGCAGCTCCTCGTACGGGGTGCTGTTTTCCTTAAAGACAAAGCGGACGGCGCGTTCGTTTACTTTCTCCAGCTTGTCGGCTGAGGTCTCGTTACAGAAGTGCCAGGTCTCAGCGCAATAGTTGAAGTGTGGAGCAATGAAAGATGTATAAATACTCTTTCTTACATCGAGAGGAAGCATGTTCCTCGTGCGCTTTAACACAGCGATCTGTTGGGATACTTTCCTGCAGACTTTAGCAGCAAGTTTATCAAATTTTAATTCATCATCAACAAAAACCCCAAGCAGTTCGATCTCCTCACTGTTGGGAATAACTATCTCCTCGCAGCAAAATTACTGAGATAGTTACTGAGATCGAGAGTTAGCTACAATATTTGTTGTCGGCCTCTGTCTAATAGAGATTTTTGTTGTTCCAGTCCATACCACAGGGAGTTCTAACTAATATTATTTTTTTCGCGAGAAGACGCACGGGGCGACGGGACACTTTTTTCACAAGAATTCGCGCGGGACTTGGGTTTAGTCACCGCGCGGGACTCTGGACTCTCGAATGACCACACGTGAGAGTTTATAAGAACTTGTATCAGTAATAAACAGTTACCGTGCGAGGTCTGAGTCCGAGTCCCTCTGCCCGCGCGGAGTCTAAGCCCATGTTTAGGGATCACAGATTCGCTCGGGAGATACCGGAATCTGAAAGCTTCTGTGTTCAAAAGGACAGCATATAACGGTATCTGTAGTAAGCAGGAGCCCATAACCAGGAGCGTCCTAGCCTGCTAGCGACTCTTATGGGTGTTTTTTTCCTTTTCTCACTTTCCCCTCCCCCTCCCCCTCCTTCCCTTTTCTCCTCGCCCCATTTTGACCGCGCGCCACAGGTAGCCCAATCCGAAAACAAATTCGCAAAAAAACACCCATAAGAGCCGCTAGCGGGCTAGGAGCGTCCATATCTCATATACAGGTGTCACAGCGTTTTTACAAGTTGGGCTATTTTTAGATTATTTTCCCCGCCAATTGGTGGTTTGCATCGTGGCGGAACAAAAGATGCCTCATTATCTACTTTTGTTAAACCAAACAACATCGCTGCTACGCTTTTGTGATTTTATTCCCTTAGGAATAATTGCAACTCAAACAATACTGGGAAGCCGTTCTAAAAATAACCTAACTTGTGAAAATGCTGTGACATCGGCCAAGTATGCGGGATAGACGCTCCTACAACCCTTGCCATTTAGTCGGACCGCTTCAGAAATTTCAGGCTATTTTTAAAACAACCCCCCTCCACCATTTCAATGTTGGTTTTCGAGCAGACTGAAATGTTGCCTTTCTATCCCAACATTGTGAAGAGGGAGGGGGGACAAGCGAAGTCATAAAAAATGCCCGCGATCTGTTGGAGGAGTTCGTTCAGTGTTCTGAATAGCCTTATTTTGTCGGGCGGTCCGTACTTAAATGGCGAAGGTTGTCTGAGGCGAGATTTTAGGTAGCTCACGTGGTATAATTGTTAATAACGTCCAGGGAATTTAACGAAAACAGCTCAAAACTAGATGGGATAGTAAGCACTTTGTGGGAATACGGATGCGCTTGTCAATGCAAATTTGATGAAAAAGCCCGATACCCCGGGTAAAAAAATATCCGAGGGCGTATCCAAATATTTTACTTAATTGTTTTCGCACAATTAGGTTCAGTGATCACACTCAATGATCAAAAAAGCGGATAAAGGGCTTCGTTTATGCTGTAGATGTATCCATTTCTACTGTTTTCAGTATTAATTCCGGTGCAGCATTTGCGTTTCATCAAATGTTTCATCAGTCTAGTAGCATGCGTGTTTCACAAAGCCCTTCAATCTATATATAGCTACTCAGTATAGGAGCAGAATTCCACCGGATTCCGCCTCGCAGTGCTGTTCTCAATCCGATAGAGAACTGTTTCATCATAATTCAGTCATCTTTAGAGAAAGACGCTATCAAACAGAAAATTACGCGCGAGTCGTTCGAGGAATTCAAAGCTCGTGTATCCCTGCATATGAATAATATCCCACTACAGTTCGTTGACAACGCTATTGAAAGCATGCCAAAAAGGTTGCAGACTGTTGTAGTACAGAAGGGACATAGGACCAGGTACTAGAGATGGAAAAGGACAACAACGGTTGCATATCCTGATTACTGTCACTGCCGATTTATTCGTGCCGTAACTGTAACCGTTACGTTACCCACTGAGCGTAGTGTAAAACTGTTATTGGACTCGGCCGATCAAGCCTGCTCTTACCAATATATTCATAACCCACTCTAAACTGTCTAATATATAACAAATAACACAGTATATAAAATGTTAATCCGTTCCAGAACTATTGATATACTTGTTGGGCTTTTTTCCCGTTCGGCCCTGCATTTCAGCCGTGTCACGGCAGCAGTCACACAACAGCATAAGCTGTTGTTTTCCATCGGCATTTCTATGCAGAACAGTCAGGCAGTAGAGGCTTTTACTACTTGGATCTATCAGCTTTCATGCACTGGAAAAAGCATTCTACAGCTTCAAACTTGTGTCGATTTCTTAGAATGGTATCCTGTATGAGCTGCTGTGGTTCTTTGGAGAGCAGGAACTTTTTAAACGGAAGTTTGCGTGCCGTATTTGCAACAAGAAATATCAGCCTCGATTCCATGCCGTAAAGTTTATTACTGTGATCTTAGAACTTTTACGCTGTTAGTTTTATTTTAAAACGTTTTTGAAGTTTGATATGTATGTCGATTAGTCACACAAGACCCTAAAGTTGTCCTAGGGTAGTTTTTTTTTGGTAGCAGAGGTTGTTTTAACCGGACTTTCTGTTCAAAGTTTAGATGCCATTGCCGTACATGAACTTACGGAAGTGCCATGAAACTTTTTCCATAACATACTCAGTATGTGTGTTCACTCCTGCAGGGAAAATCATAATATTCCATGAAAGATTTGGTCTTCTAAAAGCCAAAAACCTAGGAGAATGTTTCAGGTCTATTAATGCATGAGATTTATATAAGCGGAGGACGATTAGTGATTTACCAAAGCACGTACGTAGATTCACAAACACATCGTTTCAATGAATACACGATTCCAATGCTTTCTTCTGCTCTGGATATAGCTTTGAAATCCTGAAAACTTTACAACTTCGGTCGACATACTGCTCAAGTTCTTCCCCAACGCCATTTAGAAAACTATGCGAGCACTTTCCTTAAATTCCAGACTTTGCCAAAAGTGTAAAGTTCGCTCTGATTGGTTGAAATTATGACGTCAGGAACATGATAGTCTATGAAGTCCATCAGACGGGGAGGGGAAGGAAGTGAGCGGACGACATCGTACCGTCTGAAAATCAGGCTAACGGTAAGGTTGATGGATGTTTATTATATATTTATGTTGAAAATTGAGAACGGAAAATTTCCTTTACAAACACTGTTAATTTCCATACACTGTTACTATCAATGATCTTGGGCTGCCTGTGGTAACGTGATAAAACTCGATACAAGACGTACATTGTATTCTTTGCTTTATAAGAATGACTCATATTGTATGGATAGTTTAAGCATTGTTAGTGAGCTATAATGTAGTTATATAAGTATATCTAACCAATTGTTTATGGTACATTTATGCATGGAGAAACAGCAATATCAAAAATATTAACTGCATGACTGCTTACTATTTCAATATTTGGATATTTCAAAGCATACTGTCTTTCTATTCCACAAGTTTCCTTACCAAACTCAACCCTTACCCCAGTTATATTGTGCAATTGTGGTTGATGCAGCCAGTCCCTGCATGATAGGCTCTATTGTTCATACACAAAGGTCAGCTAAACTTATAAAATCCTGCTGCCCCAGAAATGATGTAGTATCATAATGAATTTATTAAACAAGCTTGGTTGGTCTGTATACATGTAGGATCTTGACTGATGTAATACATTACAGGGTTTGTACTTTATGATACTGGTCAAGATTCTCCAATACAGACTGCCCGCTCCTAATGTACTGTGCATCTACTGTAACCAAAGCAAATGTGTACACAGTTTAGAGGCTTTTAGAGTTAAACACATGCAAGTATTTCTCCTTCAGATTGTGGCTTCCATCTTGATTTGTTTAATTTGATTTTGATTTGTTCTGTTTACCACTCGAAGGTAGATGGAGAACCTCAGTAGGGCATAAAGCTCCCTCTATGGAGGTCTCTGAGGGCCTACCATTTATCGTCCTTATCGATCTGAGAAGATGTGAAGATTTAATCATTTGCACTTCGATCACAAAGGCAGGCCCGTCAACTCAGTTATTTCAAGACCCTGAGTGGTGGCCCTGAGTGAGCTGGGGTTTGAACTTGCGACATCCTGCACGGCAGACCGGAGCTTTAAGCCACTGAGCTAACCGGGAGGTGGTTCATGTTGAATGAAGATTACTGACCACAGGATTTGAAGGCTCAAATATGGTGGATAAGGCCAAGTTCCTTTTTTGGTGATATTCGGAGCACAAGAAAATATATCAAACTAGTCATTAGGCCAGCACATCCAAAAGTTAGTGTCAAGCCCTGAAGATTCCTTGTAAATTCAATGGTAGATGAGCTAAGTTGCGTTGTACACATTTGCTTTGGTTACAGTAGATGCACAGTACATTTATAGGAGCAGGCAGTCTGTATTGGAAAATCTTGACCAGTATCATAAAGTACAAACCCTGTAATTTATGACATCAGTCAAGATCCCAAACCAAGCTTGTTTAATGAATTTATTATGATAGTACATCATTTCTGGGGCAGCAGGATTTTATAAGTTTAGGTGACCTTTGTGTATGCACAATAGAGCCTATCATGCAGGGACTGGCTGGATCAACCAAAATTGAAGGGCTGTGTGCAAAAAGGGCATAAGTGACTCTTGATCACATTCTAAATTCTCCTTCAATTTCTTTGTTTTCTAAGGGAGAATTTAGAACGTGATCAAGAATCACTTACGCCCTTTTTGCACACAACCCTTCAATTGCACAATAAAACTGGGGGAAGGGTTGGGTTTGGTAAGGAAACTTGTGGAATAGAAAGACATTATTCTTTGAAATATCCAAATATTGAAATAGTAAGCAGTTATGCAGTAAAAAAAAATGATAGTGTGTTTACTGTTTATCCATGCATAAATGTACCATAAACAATTATTGCAGATGTTCTCACAGTTAGATAAGTGGCACCCCTGATTTCGGATGAAGATTTTGGGTTAAAAATGTGTTGCTTATCTGTGACAGTTCACAGTAAATTGAATGGCTGTGTGTAACAAGGGCATAAGCAACTCCTATCACATTCAAAATTCCCATTCAAATTCTTTGTTTTCTAAGGGAGAATTTAAAATGTGATCAAGGGTTATTATGCCCTTATTGTATGCAGCCCTTCAATTACCAAATAGAACCCAGTTTGAACATTCCTTTGTTCTGTTCTGTCCTTTAAACCCTGTTCACTTCATTCCACTGTACTATGGTTCAAGGTTAACATTCCTGTGTTCTGTTCTGTCCTTTAAACCCTGTTCACTTCATTCCACTGTACTATGGTTCAAGGTTAACATTCCTTTCTTCTGTTCTGTCCTTTAAACCCTGTTCACTTCATTCCACTGTACTATGGTTCAAGGTTAACATTCCTTCGTTCTGTTCTGTCCTTTAAACCACTTCATTCCACTGTACTATGGTTCACGGTTAACATTCCTTTGTTCTGTTCTGTCCTTTAAACCCTGTTCACTTCATTCCACTGTACTATGGTTCAAGGTTAACATTCCTTTGTTCTGTTTTGTCCTTTAAACCCTGTTCACTTCATTCCTCCACTGTACTATGGTTCAAGGTTAACATTCCTCTGTTCTGTTCTGTCCTTTAAACCACTTCATTCCACTGTACTATGGTTCAAGGTTAACATTCCTTTGTTCTGTTCTGTCCTTTAAACCCTGTTCACTTCATTCCACTGTACTATGGTTAAAGGTTATAATAATGATAATAAATAATAAAAATAATATGGTTCAAGGTTAGACTGCTAGCAAGTACCTTCTATTCTGCAATGTTTGTAGAATGGCTAAACATGGTTGAAGATGGCTAGACATGGCACACATAGTTCAACATGGTTGTGTCTATAAGTAGGGACTGCCGACACTTTTTTTAAGTTTTGTACTAACCATGCTGTTGCTAACTGCCTCACTGGTTAGTTCAGTTGGTAGAGCACTGTCTAGAGTGCGTGAGGACAGGGGTTTGAATCCCGGCCATGTCCTTGGACAGGGATGTATAAGCCCTTGGCCTAGTCTCCTTCCTCTTCTAATCCATATGAGGAGGACGTCAAAGAACTTGTTGTATTATTTCGAGAAAGAGTAGGGGATTAATTGTCTCCCAACACAATAACCCATGGTATTCTGAGGTACAATGTACATGTACTAACAAGCACTCCTGGTTGTAAACTGCATGGCAGCGCATTGCACCACAATAGCAGTCTGTATCATAAAAACAACCTTGTAAAGTGCATTTGAATATATCTCTTTTTTTTTTCACGCGTATGCGCAGGAACGACTTCTTGCGTGAGGTGGGCGAATGATGTCTAGCTAGCCAGTCGTTAGCAAAAAATCAATCAATATCAAATCGTATGCTGTTCGGAATACGAGCGAGGAAGCCTCGGGGACGAGTTTGAGGCACTGTGAGCTGTCGGACGAGTGGCATTCAGAGCTGCAGACGTCTTTTACACGGAGACTACACACTGTGATGGCAGAAAAATCAACTTTATGAAATGATAGACTTGTTTACAAGGTTCTGTATTGCACAGAAGGATTGGTTTCCCGGGAATATTTGGGCACTTTTGACTCGCAAACATGTCTCACGCCGAAGTCTAGCATTGAACGGTCTTTGAAGGGGATGAGTTCCGGCTAGAAGGTAGATTAAAATACCAGGGAGTATAATAAATCACAAATATAAATGTATAATTTAAAATTGTACCTCAATTCTAAAGTAGAATTAGAATCCGTTTACTCTGATTTACAAGTATTTGATCGAGTGTGTGTTCTTCGTGAAATTTTATGGCTGCTTTCCGAGATCATGAAATGAGACCTTTCTCACGGTAATTGTCACATCATCAACAGTACATCTCATTGTTACACCAAATAGCATGAAAGTTAAATGGCAATATGAACTTCACTACTAACAACAAAGTTAAAGATTACATGGCTCCTGTTCATTCCAAGCATAATGAACCAGTGTTGTATACTTTTCAGATAAAGGCTTTTCTTAGCAATCCACTAACTTCGTCACTACATCCACGAGTTCACCATTGGGTGCCTATGTTTTTATTAATCCTCAACAAATAAAATCCATGTTTAGAATCTTGATAATTGGGAATTCATATTTTTTTGGGGGGAGGGGGCGGGGGCGGAACAAATAAAAAAATATCACCCACCCACCCCTCTCCAGCAAAATATGTTTGACCACTCTCCCCTCCCTAGTCCCCTTTCCCTTCCCTATTCCCCCACAACCAACTTTGTAATGCATTAATTTAATGACACATTACTACTTACTTTTACATGTATTTCACTTTTTCATTCACCGGTAGTGGTACTCGAACCAGCAACACTTTGCTTGGAAGAATGCCTTGTAAGACCAGAGCTTTACCAACTGCGCCACAGACACTTGCTTTTTTATGGAAATTAGTTAATAGTTCCCTCTCAGCCACTTAATTGTATTCAGCACATGCATACTACTAATAAAGTCGGACTTCGAAAACGTCCCCAAGTTGCATGATTAGAAGTGGTAAACTGCGAACTTTAAGTGCCTTTTATAGAGTTATAACCAAACGAAAACGAAGCCAGAGAATAGGATTTTAGAAGAAAAGTTATGGAGTGTGATGAATGTCTGTAAAAAGCAACTTACAGATCTCTGATACTGTTTCTATAATAGATTTTCAAAATGTTATCCTGTCATCACAAGACTGAAAGTGCCAAAAATAGCTGTGAATGAAATATGTCTCAGGCATTACTATTACGTGTATAAAACTCAAAAAGTTATCAACTGTCAGTTTTGTTGTATTATACAATTCACTACAGCTATGAGCATAGTAAAATTTTACGGATTTTTGCAATTATTGTCTATAAATACATGAACAAAAACATGAGTAAACTGTACACCTACTACACCATTATTTCCCTGTACGAGACCTTTATTTTTCATTAAGTACAATAAAGTAAAAGAGTAACAAAAATCACTGACAGTATATGCTTATTCAATGGTCATGTGCACTGAAGTAGTGTTACTACTTCCTCCAGATCTAGTAGACGCCATCAGTTTAAGTACACACAACTTCCAGTTAATGTATTAGCATATAGCTATTCTTTTTTCCCTAGGGCTATAAGAGTATGGAACCTGCTTCCGTATGAAGCAGTTTCTGCTAACAGTCTAGCCAGTTTCAAGTCAGCCGCCCTGCCTGCTATTCGATCTATGCAGGTGCCTAGCCACCTGCGCAGGCTATAGATCGCTCGTATATATGTTTAGTTATTATTCTTATCTATTTAATATTTACTTAATATTTTGGTATGTGTCACGATTTAAATCGCGTAGTTTATTATTATCATTATTAGTAGTATTATCATCATTATTGGTAGTAGTAGTATTATTATTATTATTATCATTACTATTATGTTACTTAGTTTATTATTATTATTCTAATTTATATATTATTTAAACTCCCAGTATTAGTGAAAACTATCCCAGGGAGTATAACCATTTAAGTATTTAAGTATTTAAGTACTAATCCAAATCCTAACCCTAAATATAAAAAAAACACTAACCGTCAACAAATTGGGTGCTCACTAATTTAGGGTTTTTTGAGCAAGTCACAAAACAACATACAACTAAATGCTTCTTCAATGGTCCTGTGAAATGATCCATATAGAATTTGTGCTATATAAATGAATACCAGCCCTTTACCTTTCAAAAGCGTTCATTTACTTGACAGCTCTGCCAACTAATTACTCCCTAGGAACGTATGGGCTCATTCTTTCTCAGTTTTCGAGAAACATTTATTATATGAGCAGCAGTGCAGTAGCACGAATTAAACTGCTAAAAAGTAGAATACAATGTAGGAGACAATGCTGTATCTGCATTCTTTGTTTTACATGGTTATTGCAGACTTTGAAAATCACTGTTTAAGATAAGTAGTGATTTTTAATAGTTTGTTCAAAATAGGTAATTAGATACATTGTACCCACCTGACACACATTCATGCCATGTTGAACTGTGTGTGCTATGTCTAGCCATCTTGAACCATGTTTAGCCATTCTATAAAAAAAAGAGTGAAATAGAAGGGACTTGCTAGCAGTCCAGTTGAAGGCTTACCCTAACAATTTATCCAGAAAGCACTCTATAACTTATGGCGAAGTCTCTGTAAGTACTGTACTTGGCAAGATTCTTAAAGTGATAATGATACACAGCCGATTGGAAGCTGCGTGCATTGTATTTCAGTTTGTTAAAGTGCCCATGAACCCAATTTTTTTATTTTAGATATCAATTCTACACCAAGTGAATAGTAGAATGGTACAATATATCTTACTTTGAATGCTGTGCCGCTGAGTTAAGGAGGTTTTAATATCCAAGATGCTAATTACAGGGGATATTAAAACCTCCTTAAATCAGCGGCACAGCATTCAAAACAAAATATATTTTACCATTCTACTATTCACTTGATGTCGAATTGATATCTAAAATAAGGTTTGTGAACACAAGGAGAGGAATATTTTGTGGCTGAGCTAAGTTTGATGTGTCAAGGATGTTGTGTGATTCAGATGAGGAACTGAGATAATTGAGAAAAATATTTCCTTTTGAATTGTCATTTAATGTGATTAAACTGCATGAAAAAGAGGCAAACAGTGACTCAAGCGATGCTACGAGAATTAAAGTACTGTAGATAGAATATTACACATTATTACATGGCAAGCCACTCTCTATGTCAAATCGAGTGTTTTGATTGGCAGGTGCTCGGTCGGGATTTTACCGTACGGACCGTTACCATGATAACGGTCACAAATTCGCATATTTTGGTCTAAGCTCGGGAAATTGAAAACTCAAATCGAACCGGGTAAAACAGAGATAACTAGGCACTTAGTGATGCAGTTTAAGAGCACAAACATCTGTAATAATACCGTTTTTAAAAGAGAGAAAGCCGGTCCATCAAAAAATTTGACCTGTAAATATAATTACAAAGCTTACCTCCAAAACGAACTTGACCATTTGTTGTCAAACATTATCATTGATGTACGCAAAGTCAACCAGAAAAGGACAGGAAAGAACTAGTTGAAATACAATGCCATCCAAAGGTCTATGCTACAGAGACCAGATACATGTCCTATTAGGTTCTACAGAAGTTTCAGAAGTCACCGTCTAGCAGAGTTCAATGTACGTATACGGAAGAACAATATCCTCTGGCCGTCAACTCGATACAAGCGAGTCCCAACATGAAGTCTCCACTCGGTATAGAAACGAAATTAGAACATAGCTCAGTAATGTATCAGGTAATGCAGGAATCAAACACCCCAGCAGCGAAATAACTGAATAATCCGACTCAATAAAGATAAACCTGCTAACGCTGATCCTGATAGCTTCGTGGCTCTGTTGAGTTGACACGAGAACTCGATCCGTCCAGTGGAAGTAGCGAGTAAAACTACAAGACAACAACTCTGCCAGCGACTATCACCAGAGCCAGAAGTCATAGTCCATATTCAGTCAACAAGTTTACTCCTCTGCAGCCGGCTTTCTTTCGGCTTCAGAAATTTGTCTTGAATGTCAGCATCCGTCCAGTTTACAAATTACAATCCCTCACTATAAACCAGGGAAGTTTTGATTCCATAGCGGCAACCAGTTTTGCCGATCAGTAGCAAATATCAGAGATTGTCAGGTCCAGATTTTCCACTTATGTCCTCCCAGTCAAAGTTGTCCAGGATACAAACAAACAGCATAGAACTGTCATCGCCGAAAGTGATCCGACGAAGATCTTGAACTTTTTCGCCGACCACATGGCACTTGACTTGAGCGAACGGTTTGTTTTTCGAGTTGATTTAGTGGAAATATGTTCTTTTCTGATAGCTTTTTCTACGAATTCCACCTTTCATGCACTTTGAATTAGCAAAGTTTTCTAATTCTGAATTGATTCTGACATCTGACATTGTATTTCCATTCATCTTTTGTATTGATTTACGGAGAGCTGTCAAATAGATCCCGCAATAAATTCTGAACGGCTTCCACTTTGGTATGTAAATTTATGCAAATTAGGTATATCACGTTGTGTTACGGGGCGCGAGTCACACGAGTCACTTATTTTCTCATTCTTCGTTTATCACAAAGTGCCATATAATAAACTACTTATTAACCTCGCTCACTCGGTCTTTACGGGAAATATCAGACCTCGGTCTTTTATGTACGGACCTCGCTATCGCTCGGTCCGTACTGTCAAGACCTCGGTCTGATATTTTCCCGTAAAGACCTCGCTCTCGGTTAATAAGAAGTTAATATTGTACAGCAAATTTCTCAATTTGTTTTAAATTAGATAATTCCCATGTTTGTTTTATATTCATGAACGAGGTAACATTCACCTCGTTTTCATGAGCGCTTGACATGAAATATTCAAAGGAGGGAACTGAGCAGGCCTATTACGTTTTGTAAGTAATGTTTCATATACAAGTAACTGGATTCCACAGGGAGTTAAAAATCCAAGTGAAATTTCCAATACTAAGGGTGCAGCCCAAGTCATTTCAAATTCTCATGAGGATTTTAAAAGCGCTGTTGGATTTGGTGACAAGTATATTAGACAGCTTCTACTACAACTCTTTAATTATTACATGCAGGTAAAATGTATGTTTTATTTACCAGTAAGCATTGTTTCTATTGTTTTTAATTATAGGAGCCGTCTCACCCACAGTGCTTAGCGCGCTCACATAGTATAGCGGCCATTTTCTATGCATTCGAAATCCAGAGTTCCTCAGTCATCTGTGTCCTTCTACCTTCAACGGCTTGTGCATGATCCCAAGCTAGCTGCAGTGGTGATCATGAATGGTATGTCAATCTGCTTTGTTGCACACAACAATGAACTCATTCATAGTCATGGACAGTCATCTACATGGCAACTATGGAGCCCTCATTGGTAGAACCACTTTAGATGACGTAGATCATTTTGTCTCTAATATTCATCAGCTCATCAGTCCATCCATTAACATGTGTACGTTAACTTTCATTACCTTTAGGTAACAAGATTAAGTGCCATGCATCATTATTGTATTTGATTAAGTAATTATTTGCCATAGCAGGAGCAAGACAATAGGCTGCAGCAATGAGCAGATTCCCACATACGATTTTGCTTGAATGCCTTAATGCCTTAAGTGCTGTCTGAGATGCCTACAGTCAAAGTTTATAAGCAGAAAAGAAAGGAATCTATGCTGTTGGCCATTAATTGTTAGTGTAATAAAACACAATACAGCCCATGAGAAAGGGGAAAGTAGTCAAACCATTAAGCTAGCAAAGTTCTCCTGAAGCACCAGCGACGTTCTTTGTGTACTCGATTTGAACATGCTGGCTACAAGCTTCCTACAATATCCTTTTTACTTACTGTAGAAGCCTGGATTTGAAATCAATGCCCCCTACTCATTTTTTCTACCCAGACTATGCCTGTGTTGGGAGAACCCTGAGCTAGTTTAATTTAACGAAATTGAAACTTTAAAAGTTATCTAATGAAAATATATCACCTTGCTGGTTTTCTTTTGAATGTACATTAAGTACAAGTATCAACCAATGATAATGACTAGAAAGAACAGAAATTAACACCTCTTATATTCTGCTGCCATTTGGTGCTCCCATTCTTAGGCAAATCATTACCTGTACTTAATTGTAAAATCATGTACATTCAGTAAATTATGGGTTTCATTAGAAGCTGGCAGGGGTTGGAAATCCTGGCACTAGTTCATGTACATGTAAGCACCAACTTAAACATTTTCCAACCCATTTGTCAATAAATAATGAACCCCTGCTCATGGTACATTGTAAATGCAATAGCTGTTATTATGGCTGAGCCAAATGGTCAGCAATTTCACCCATCAGCCCTGATGAAAACAAAGCTTTTGGGTCAACCATTTCAAAATAGTACAGAGATGGAGTCATGTTGAACAGAGATCCCTAAGAAGATGATCCCCCAAATGGTTATTAAATATGTTCTAAAGAAAAACAAGAATAAAATGTTAAGTGGTGTCTGTCTGATTTGACGGAAAATGTTTACAAGCCACGTCTTCTTTGCATTCCGCCTTATCATATCGTTAGTCCATCTTTAGGCCACTCAACATCTTACTATCGCTACTACTACATCAAATGAAGCGACAGGAATGATAAAACAGAGTAAAACGAGGATATTTCAAAGAACATTTCACTCAAACAAGCTCAAAGCTGCAACAGCCTCAAACGAGTTCATGACCCGATCATTTGGCTCAGCCATAATAACAGCTTCATGTATTAATATATTAGTCATTTAGAATGAGCAAATGACAACATATATATTTTTCGTTATATATATATTTGTAGTTGTGTGCAGCTTCATGTACCAAAATAGGGTTTAGGGAATAAGAATGAAGTACATGTTATCATATGACGGCCTCACATGCACTTGCCATTCACAACCATTGACAAAAGACATGTGATGGGGGCCGTACATGTTTGAGGTGAGCAGGCTGGAAAAAGCTGTCTGGCCATACTTGATTTGTTGTTTTATTACAAGAAACTAAGTGAACATATGAACACTAACTTATTGACTGAGTTAATTAAGTAGCGCCAAATGGGAAAATATTTGGCTCTTGGTCATTTTGTTGCAATTTGCATGATATAAATAAATAAATATTATTTTGTACAGTCATGACCTCAAGTCACATATGTTCTGTTTGGCCCTCCCACTAAGTCAGTAAGTACCAAATATTCGATTGTTCTGTCCTATAATAAATCACAGGTTTTCCATTGTTTCGCTAGTAAAATGGCAATGTCTGTGTGTTTGAGGTGATTATTTGAAGCTAATGAGTATTTTAATATTACAATATCACGGTGAAAGGTGAGACATAACAATTAATTATACATTACATATATGGTGAGGAAAATCCAAATTTTTCACTCAGTTATCTTGATAATTATTAATTACGTCTCCCATTTTACACCATGCGCACACTTTGCATATTAATAATAAATGATACTTTACTCAGTCATAGTGAGAGGTGTGAAGACATTTCCTTAAAACGAGGCTTTCAAACAATACAATGAACTTATTACGTAAATTTTAAGAGCCCAACGCTGCGCATATTCAGCTCAATTGAGTTTCTTTCAGGACCTGGTGCACATTTGGATAATTGTGTTCGTGCTGCACTGCTGGCCCAAAAAGGCGAAAGAACGCCTTGACAAAAAAGGCGTAAAAGTCAAACATATCTACACAAATACCGTCACAATTATCTTACCTTGATCCGTATTCGCTTGTCCTTATGATTTCTAGTAATCAGCATAGTTTGCAAAGGAGTTTTACTGAAATATTCATCAAACACGAGCACACTTTCACCCTCACCACACGAGATTCGAAAATCACAGTTAACGCATACGCAGACGTTTTGCCGCGGTGTGCAGTTAGCGTATTATTATATAAAATCCTTTCAATCAAGCATCGAGGGAGGGAAGTTTAACTGTTTGTATCCAATTAACAGCCACTAAATGAGCGATTACTCGATAAATGCGCAGTACCTACCCTGGGAAACCAACCGACTCTTATCGCTCCCCATGACATAGCCCCTTTAAAGGGGACAACCCAATGTCCATACAAACATTTATTCGAAATAAATAGGTTCTGCTATTGAATGTTTCTGTGTTTCTGTCTATGAAGAGAAAATCCGAAAACCTTCCTCACAACCTCCGCTATGTACAGACGGCGCAAGTCTTGTAATTTGTGACGTAGTATAGGGGAATAAATTAGTTTTGCCATGCTATCCCCGAGATTGAATAGCAGGACTAATGCTTCTAATTACTGACCATTGTGTTTTCTTTGTGCTGAAGGTGTGATCGTTCTTCCTTAGTATGTGTGACGTACGTTATGGGGAAATTTGCACTGAATTGAGCCACCACACAATATATATTTTTTTCAGCGGAAAATCGAACTTGGAGACTAATGTTCTCCTCGTAGCCGTGCAACACAAAACTATACAACAGCAGAACCTATTTATTTCGAATATATCTTTGTCAAGACGTTGGGTTGATTTTAGAGTTCAGTTCCCCTTTCATGTTCTAATTTTTTTTTATATATACAGACGAACTAACGCACGCGAACGAACGACAAAATGCGCGAATGAAAGGCTAAGGGCCGAATCGCACAGGGACAAGTTCTGTCAATTTTACATCAAAAGCTGTCATCGCTACACTTGTCACAGTGCGATTGCCTTTTCTGAGATTGTAGAAAAATTCCTAAGGACAACAAAACTTCAAAGTTTCCGAATGTTTCACTTGTCATGCCTCGAAGCAGGACAAGCTGGACAAGCTGGACAACATTTTATAGAATAGACACATAGGCTATTGTTTTTTTAATTAAACTGTCATATTTGTGATATTATAATTAGATTACGCGGTGAACCGTGACCTCGTGTTGTTCTTGAGAAAGAAAAGGCAAGATGTCGGACAGAAATTATTTTGCGTCAAATCCGTAGATTCAAGCCGACTGGTCTCGAAACTTTCAGTATCCCTTCTATTACAACCAAGGTGTAGCATCCTTCCAACCTTCGGCATCTTCAGGCTCGCAAAGGAGCGAAATTGATGCCATCAGCGCTCCCGGGACCAGCGCTAGCTCGCAGTCGGGAGACATTAGGGACCTTAAGCAACCACGACGGCAACGTCTAGGACGACGGCATAAAACAATAGCCTTAATTACAAAATACAATAACTGCACGTGAAAATGCACGCAGTCGCCTACATTTTCACCGTTCTCTGCAAAAGCACAACGTGAAAACCCCAAATTGTACGTTTTAAAGACAACGCGAACGTAAGAAAGTAAATCAAATCATTTCTCGTTCGCCGTGAACGGAACACTATAGCCATTATATTTTTCGAAAATCTGATTTGGAAAAACAATTCAAGGCGAACAAGGGAAATAATAAACATCAAATTTCGGGAGAATACTTTTTCTACGTCCCGTCGTCACTGCCGTCGCCGTCCTGGTTGCTTAAGGTCCCTAGTGAAGCGGCGAAACGAGAATATGATCGATGGAGCAAGGGTGAACAACAATTTATTGTTAATCTATGGGCCAACAGCCTTGAAAAGCTTGAGAGCCAGCAAGCAAGGAAGGAATGGGTTTCAATTACGAAAGCCTTGAATGATAAGTACAACATATCTCGTACAGTTTCACAGTGCATGAGAAAGTTGAAATATCTTAAAGATAAATACAGAGAAGCAAAAGACTGGAATAACCGTCAGACTGGGGGCAACCACAAAACATCCCCCATTACGATGTCTTTGACTCTGTTCTTGGTTGTAGAGACATTGTAACGTTACAGCATGTGCGTGAAACAACTCAAGAGCAGGTCAGCTCAGAGATTAGAGAGCTTAAGCAACGACGACGGCAACGTCTAGGACGACGGCATAACACAATAGACTTACAAAATACAATAACTTCACGTGAAAATGCAAGCAGTCAACTACATTTCAACCGTTGTCTGCAAAAACACAACGTGAAAACTCCATATTCCACGTTAACAAGAGAACGCGAACGGTCGAAAGTAAATCACTCCGTTTTTCGTTTGGCGTGAACGGAACTCTATGCTTATCATATTTTTCGAAGATATGGATGTGAAAAGTAATTAAAGGCGAACGAAGGAAATAGTAAACATCATATTTCGGGAGAAAACACTTTTCTACGTCCCATCGTCACTACCGTCCCCGTCGTCGTTGCTTAAAGGAGCAGTGTCACGATTAGTATTCATGCCAAAAGTTTTGAAAATGTGTCAGGTGGACAAGAAATCAAAAGATGTGACAGAAGTAGAAGTCCGTAAGTAATCCGCTTGCATCGGCGTATTTGCACGATATCTCGAGCCGAAATTGCTTTAAAACTATACTTCAGTATTATATGGTTAGGTTTGATGTTATATTTTCATAAAGCAGCATTTTATTTATTTCAATCGAAAGGGAAATTTGCAGCGGCGCGTGACATAGCGTGATTTTGCCATTGTCTATAACAACCAATCAGAATCGTGACACTGCCCCTTTAAGCTCTCTGTTAATATTGCTGGGAACGAGCAACAACTTGAAGGTGCCGTATCCCGACCCAGCACCAGCACCAGTAGGGACACAGAGCAAGATTTCAGTAGTTTCAGTGATGAAGGTGAAGTCCAAGAAGCCCTCAGGTCACTGGGAATAAAAACCAAGGTTAAAGCACCACAATCGAGGACAGAGAGGAAAAAAGGAAGAGGAAAGGGGCGAAAGAGAAGCCGCGAGACAGACGAAGACGTTCGAGCGACAGAGGAATCTGCCGAGAAAAAGGCGTTCGAAAGATATTCCGAGCGACTAGAACAACAGAGCGACAGGCTTGCCTCTGTTGTGGAGCGTATGGAAACAAACCAGAATCAGCAAACGCAAGTCATGACTCAGTTCCTGGCAGCTGTCACAAGGATGTTGGACAACGGGAAGAATTAAACAGAAACATTTACGACAATAAACTCTTTATTTCGTTCTTTGAATGCATGAAAAGGGGGCACTGTCAAGTTTCTTTGAAAAAAAACCACAACTACTAAATAACACCATGAGGTGGGATTGCGAAAAACCTTAGCGTGTGCACTGATATCCTCTTTTATATGGGATAGTAAATATTAAATTGGATTTAATTTTATTTGGGATAGTGAATGAAATTCAAGTCAAAGTAAAATTGTTTTATCTACTCGAATAGAGGTAATCGGCTAACGCTGTTAATTACCACCCAATTCAGATCATGTGTCGATGTGATGTAAACACACATTATTCAGATAGGCACGACTACATTATGATTATAATGAAAAAGGAATAATTCCCTAGAGTAGCATCTGTTTAAAAATTACATCACATGATCTGAATTGGGTGGCAACAGCGTCAGCCATTTACCTCTATCTTTGCCATTTTTCACAGTGTTCTCCAGTTCTCTTTTTGTCATGAAATCGTTTTTTGTTTTGGAGTTGACAGTGTCCCCTTTTATGCTCAACTTGAGTTACAGTTTCACGTAAAATACACATTCAGCTGGATTTATGCAGTGTATATTTTGTACCATAGAACTGAAAGATAACAAATGACTAGACGTCTTGGAGCAATCCATGTTCACTGAAAGTCGTTTTATCGATATAATGAACCATTATTGAGTTGGCATAACTTCAATAAATCTTGAGGCTTGACCCATAGTCTGCCTGTATGGTGGTTCGTAATCATTCACAAATTGGATATATGATCTTTTAAAAGTTCCCTTATATCATCGCCGTCCCTTAAAATATTGTCATTATTAATGTAGTCATCTGGGTCGTCCCCACCCTCTTGCACTTCCCAGTCATCCCCTACGTTTATACAAAAATTATGTAAAACCGCACATGCTACGACCACATCGCTGTCAAAACCTGTACTGCTATCAATTTGTTTCATAAGAATTCGCCAGCGGCTTTTCAAGATGCCAAATGCGCATTATACTGATACTCTAGCTGATGAGAGCTGTTCATTAAATGCAATTTCATCCTGATCATTCGTTCCTTCTGGGTATACTTTTTGTAACCAGGGGGCTAAGGGATACGCACTGTCACCAACTAAATATGGGCCAATTTCATGAGCACCGACTTGAATAGCTGGGGCTACTAAAATTTCCCGGTTCTCACAACGCCTAAATAAGAGGCTGTTTCGCAGAACACGAGAGTCGTGCATGCTTCCAGGAAAGCCAGCCGCCACATCTAAAAATCGCTTGTTCCCATCGACTACAGCTTGAACAATTATGTCGTGATGTTGATAACGGCTAAAATAATCCACGGCACTGTCAGGAGGGGCTTTGATGCGAATATGAGTGCAATCGATTGCCCCAACAACATTAGGAAGGTCTGAGATCCTTTCAAATGTCTCCCTCACAGCAATTACTTCATGTTGAGTCTCAGGGAATATGATGTATTCATCTTTTACAAAGATAAGTGCATTTACAACGTCTTGTACTGCTTCTATAACTGTTGTGGTTCCAACATTGAAACCTGGTCCAATTGCAACATACGGGCTTCCATGGGCCAAACGAGATAACCCAATAGCTAGGACCATATCTGGAGGAATACATCTCCTCGAACGAGTGTTTTGTCTCGTTATACGTGGGCGAAGAACATCTAACAGCAAACGAAATGTAGCTCTCCTCATTCGCAGCTGTCGCCTAAAGTAATCATCAGGAATAGCAAGGTTATTTAAATGTATCTCGAACCAAGACTCTCGAGGTCGAGGAAGGACCCAAAAATAAGGATGTCGGTGCCGACGACACAATCTGCACCTCCGTATTTCATTTAGACGGCGTTCGTATCTGCGAAGAAATATCAACCTTTCCCGGAGTTGGTTTTGAGCCAAACACACAATCATTAGCAGCATTCTCATCTGACAATTCACTTGAAAGTTCAGAAGCATGGCTGCTGCGATTACAAGTAGAAATCGTCTTGGAATCATTTTGTGTTTCCCGGGGTTGTTTCAAGCGACATAATTTTTTCGCGGGTGAAATCTGATCACTGGCCAGCTGAGAAAGGTCAGTCGGGCGTCGTTAATTTTGACGTCTGTGAGAAAACAAGAAATCCTAGTGCGATGGTGCATTTCGATTGTCAAAGTTGTCAGGGTTGTTTGGGCAAAATATTTTTGGCGCGACATTTCAAATGTTATCCTTTAGTGCGATTCGGCCCTAACTGACTTCCGGCTTCCTTGCGTAGTCTGGCTGTAAGTTTTCATTTAGGTTTTCACTGTGCGGATGTCCTTTTCACCATGTCTCGTTCCAGGCTACGCTGGCGCGACTAAGCGTAACAAGTATAGTATAGAATCTCGTAGCACGACGCAAACTCGCGCGCTGATTGGCTAACGAAGGGTTGACATTTTGTGGAAAAGACCCTTTCAGCTTGACTGTTTGTTTCCCCATTTCAGACAACGTGATAGCTCTCCATAGGATTCAGTGCGTTGTTTAATTTCCAATTATAGAAATTGGTACATTTCCTCTTGGGATAAAGAAAAAAAAGAAGGGAAAATTGACAGCTGAAAGCGTCTATTCAATGGTATTCAACGATGTACAGGAAGCCCACGCGTGGTATTTTGTTTCATTTTATTATCGCGAATGGAGACGAAATCCCCTTCCGCGAGTTCTAGGCAGCGCCTTGTGTCCCGTTGCGGCGTTGCAGAATCATTTGCATCTCAGCCATATGCCACATCACGCGCCACTTTTTTCGGTCAAATATTCCGTTGCTTTCAGCCTCTTTCATACGCACAGTTTAGTTCTTTCATTTCGAAAATCGCTAAAGCTTAGGAGGAGCTAGACTCCTCACACTATCCGCTCATAGTTTCAGGCGATGGGGCGCTTCGTTTGCTTTTGAAGCACGTGTCCCTTCAGAACTCATCAAGGTTCAAGGCGACTGGCAAAGCGACACCTACTTAGTTTGTTTAGAGATGATAGATAGGCAAAAACAAGCAGCTGCTGTTCGTATGGCAGCCCATCTCGTACAAGCTTATTAGTTGGGTCTTACATTTCTATTGCTGGCTTTCACTGGCCTGCGTCGCATCCGAACTGAACCCCGGTTAAGTCCGTCTGCGAATTAACGAACGAAAGCTTGTTTTGGACCCCCAGCGGAGTAGCACGATTATATGTACCCTCCTTTGATTGTTTTTTACTAATGCTCATTCTTACACGTCTTCTGAATGGCCATTCAACTGTCACCAGCCTCGGAGATTGTTGTGATAGGCAGTTCATGTCAGAGGCCGCTCGGTTAAAACTGTTCGTTTGCATCTGAGTCAGCTGTTTACTTCGGATTTCTCGCCCTAGACGAGTTCAGTCGTCATTTCCCTGTGTTTTACTATTGGAGAAGGTTAGGTTTATTTCAATTTCGGGTCAGGTTTTGAAGTAATGTAACATAATAGGCTGGCTGTGGTTTAGTTCCACATGAAAGGAAACTTGCCGAACACATTGAATAGAATCTGTCACGACAAAATGCTCGTTCGAGGAACACAAACAAATCTCCCATGAAGCTTGGAAAGATCTAGTATGTGCCACATCTGAACTCAACTACGGTCAACTGCTCTTATTCTAACAAACAAATATTGATGTCAAACTGATATTCTACAAATGCCATTGCTTTTCTCAACGTGATCTGACATATTTTGAAATGTAAGTCGCACTAGTGACAGTTTAATGGCCATTCAGAAGACGTGTAAGAATGAGCATTAGTAAAAACCAGTCAGAGGAGGGTACATATAATCGTGCTACTCCGCTGGGGGTCCAAAACAAGGTGTCGTTGGTTAATTCGCAGACGGAGTTAACCGGGGTTCAGTTCGGATGCGACGCAGGCTAGCTTTCATTTGACGTCATAGCCGCCATGTTGGTGTCCTTAAACAATAGATTTCTCGTGAGCTTCTTTTGTTGGGGCACCAACATGGCCGCTATGCCCTTTGTCATTTGAATCTCTGGAGATTGAGTGAAAACCAGCAATATCATACTCCATCTCACTTACATTATTACTCCCTATCTCCTCGATGACAGTCTCCCAATGCTTTTTTTGCCTCCTTCCCAAGTAGGTTGACTGTAGCTGTAATCTTTCTCTTGTGTCGTATTGCGGTCAATAAACTACTTGTTCCAAACATGGGCAATCCCTTTATGTAGGACGACACGAATTTTTACCAAAAATACAATAGAATACAACACAATACAATTCAATACAACAATAGAACGCAACACAATACAATACAATATAATACAATTTGGTAGCAATTCGTGTCGTCCTACATGAAGGGATGGCCCAAACATGGCAGTATGTGGGTGATAGTAGGAAGTAATTGTACGATAAGCACGTAGTGATAATGGATAATTACATGTACTTATTTCGGATCGTGTCACATACCTATCGAGAGGCGTCTGGTTCCATATTTCAAATCCCTTTCTAGCGAACAGTCACGTTTTGCTTTCCCTTCCGCCCTTATAGACCCTATGCATAAGTCCTGGTAACTAGCATGTCAACGAGGCCAGTAGGTCCTCTGGAATGTTGAAATTGAAGCGCCCGGGGAGATTGTGAAATGCACTGAAGGAATGTTCAGTGAAACAATGCCGTTAATTTGCTATGCGCCTGGCTGGTTGTACTATAAAGAAACATTTTTCAACTAAACAATCATGTTCAACAGGTTTCACACCTCCTGCTAGCATTTCAACTTCAACATTCCAGAGGACCTACTGGCCTCTTTTTCGTGTTGTGACCGCGCGAGTTATGCATAGTGTGTATAGGCCTCCTTCCCACGTAGGTTGATTAGTATAGGTAATAGCATGATTTGTAGTGATATTTGGCATAAATACCGCGAGTGATATTTCAAAATTGTTCGTAATATCACGAGCCGCTTTGAAAAAACGCACTGGGCACCGGGGATCTCCAGATGAAAACATTTTGGGCTGAACGGCTCTGCGTTTTTTCTCAGGCCCCCTTGTCTGGTCTTAGTTGGATCCTCTTCGTACGTTAAATACTCCACACCATGGTCATCTTTATTGAGGGAGAAATCCTCCACAAACATGTTATGGTGTTCTTGGCAGCCTCGTAAGCCAAAATGCAGTGTGAGCAAATACCAAAGAGTACTTATTAGTGCTTTTGGGTTGTGGTCACCTAGAACTCCTCCACTCCAAAGCTGTTATTCATCATGTGCGGTCAGATGTTTCGCGGCATTCGGGCGCTTGCCATAACCCTCTTGTCGAAGACCTCTAGCTTTTCCCTCCAGGACCTTTCGGCATTGGACAAACTCTCGGTCCTTTGTAATGGAGTGCTTCACCTGTTTTTTCCGAAAGTGTCTATCGAGAGCGGCTAACATCACTCGTAGCGAGTCAGGCTCGTATTCACTTCCATCCGTTTTCCTGACTTCGGCAAAGAAGACTTCTAGCGTTTTGCCGAGCTCCTCAGACTGGTAAGTGAGAATATTTGGTTCAAATCCTTTCTTACCTGCCCAGTTTTAACCAACCAACCACGGCGATTCTTTTTCAGATAAGAAACGTTTTCTGTTTGGGCGATCAATATCAACCCAAAGAATCTGAAACTATCTGGTGGATAATAATTATTTCAAAGGGCTTATACTCCGATAGTGATGCTGTGGAGGTGGAATGCTTGAAGTTCTGCTTTACGTCACTGATTAAAGAAGAACTAAATCGTATTACTCTCCATTGGGACTTGCACAGAATTCGACCAAGTCCAAACAACGAAACTCCATAAGGTCGGCCAGACGTTTTGTATTTCTTGCCAGAACTTAATGGCACGTCAGCCTGTGAACATGGATGATTTTGAAGACATTATGCGGAGCTGGACAACCAATAACACCTTTTGGTTTCTCGTGATGGCATGTTTTTGGAACTGGCACAGCTCATAATGGAAGACATGGACCTTAGTCCTCCAAAATCTCCCGACTAAGCACTTTCACTTTATACAGCCTTAGTCTTGGCTATAAAGAACTTGTAAATTGAATGAGAAAAATGAACTCAGCACATCCAAGTTCCAATGTAGAGTAATACGATTTAGTCCTTCTTGATTCAGTGACATAAAGTAGAACTTCAAGCATTCCAATGTAATTTCAAGGGAGTTCCTCCAACATTCTCGGTTTTTAGTAATAAAATACAATTTGTGTATGACATATAATTATTTATCGCCTGGGAGAATGATAGACTAACCTTCCATTTCGATAAATGGTATAAACTTCTTCCTTTTTTTAAACTAAACGTAGTGATGACGCCGTAACCGGCTGTAATCATTAATACGCCGTTATATTAGTAGAAAGCGACTTGCTCTGTTTACCTTCTTGCTTGTCATTCCAATAAGTATTTTTTAAATGTTTTTTTCTTATATATTATTGGTAAAGTTAAAAATGTAACAAAAAAATAAATATTCGTGTTATTGATTTTCTTAATATAAATAAAATGCCAGTGCCAGTTACGTAAGTAGCAGCGCCAGTTATAAGTAGCACTGTCAGTTACATAAGTGGCAGTGCTAGTTACATAAGTGGCAGCGCCAGTTACATAAGTGGAAGTGCCAGTTATAAGTGGCACTGTCAGTTACATAAGTAGCATTTACATATTCATAAATAAAAGTAGAGTTGATATATTATTACCAGTTAAAATCGTTTTTCGATACGAGGGGAAGTCTTATTTTTTGAACTCCGAATATTGAATCTAAACGTCCACCATTACTGGAAGCCGTTCCCTTTATTCAGCTTTATACAAAGAGTTATTCAGAGGAAGTGATGTCAGCAGTCAACGCTCGTTCGCCCGCACAACACAACGCCTTGGAGGCATATTTATACTAAAAGGTCTTCATGTACACAAGATGAAAGTTATATTTACCTTTGCGAGGTTGGCTACTATTTTATGAACACTAATTTCGCACTACGTGGTTGTCGTGTCAAGTGTATGACATCACTCCCGCTGAATAATGTCGCTTCCAGTAATGGCGGACAGAACTTTACCGGTAAACTCTCTTAACATTTTGTGAGTTAACTTGCCCATTTGGCAATATTTTTTACTATTTCGGATATTTCTAATACGGATTGACCTATTTACACTGAAAAGGTGGCAAATGGAAATGGTACATTTTCGTCGTAGTGGCACTTTTACAAAATCCTGTAAATGCAAAAGACCTGTCGGTCTGTCTGGCAAGTACTGGGCACAGTGAATAGCTGATATTACAGTGGCGTCTACGAATAGCAGTTTCAGCGGTATTGACCTGTTAGCCTCGCTTACATGTAATGAAGCGCTATTCAAACTGTGTATCTATATTAGTCGTGCTTGTTTAAGAGGGTATTGGTGTCATACAATAATGATGGTTTCAATGGCATGGTTTGAGCATGAAATCGAGGCTAAAGCAATTTTATTGAATATAGTGGCTTATGTTTGCCCGAATTCTACAAAAATAGTGGATATCACTAATCTCAGCGTTCTGAATCGTTCGTACATATTTTGTCGTAAAATGTCTATCACGTGACCAGCCACGTGATTACAAAATCGGGAAATTTCATCTCAAAATGGGCCGGTCACACATTTTTAAAGTAACGGTTTCTTGCTTTTCTGATTACACTTCTGGTTGTTTCTAATGATCTGTTTGGAACGGTTGATCCTGATAGATTGTTAAGGCGAAAATAGAGAAAACAGGTTACGTGACCTGTTCTTGGAATCAGTTTTCCCCAATTTTCTCACCAACAATGGCAAAATGTCAACCATTCTAGGCAGTGCTTTAGAGACAACCATAAGTGTAATCATATAAGCCAGAACTCGTTACTTTAAAAATCCAGTGTGACCGGCCCATTTTGAGTTCTTTGTTTTATCAGCCTTAAGGTCACGTGACCACCAAAACACCAGCATACCTTACTTAAAATGTTGAGACATATGATTGCTGCCTAATTACCGATTTCTATGGTATTTCATTGAAACATGACAAATATAGCGAATTTAGGAGTGTTTAACAGAATTGCTGAATAAACTATGCCTTAACATGCTTGATACATTTAATCGAGGCCATCGGGTCAATACCGTTGAGACTGCTATTCGTAGACGCTACTGTAATATCAGCTATTGTTGTACTAACGCATCACAAAATCAGTTTTAAACCGATCTTTGAAAAATGCCGTTCTCTTTGCTCTATGTTGAACATAATAGCAAAAGAGTGAGAATCGGTTGTTTTCGTTCGTTTTTAATGTTATTAGTTAGAAATATGGACTGTTATATAAATCGGTCGTGAGGGACCTGCGAACCAGTCTCCACTGAATCTGAATAAATCCTTACAATAAACGCCGTTTTTCAAACATTATAATGATTATTGTTTGCAGGTAGAATAGACCGATTTATCTTGTACATATTTGTTGTCCCAATTCAGATCATGTGACAGCTCTCCAGAGGATTCAGTGCTTTGTGTTCCAATCAGAGAAAGTAATACATTTCCTCTTGGGATACAGAAAAACGAAAAACATTACTCAAGGGAAAAGTCAGGTGACCTGAATTAGGACAAAAAATGTACAAGCTACATCGGTCAATTGAGAATAACAAACATTGCATTTCACTCTTAGATTTCTGCTTATTATGTTATTTGTGCCATAGATATGCAAGCCATAACTCGGGCCAGGCTTTTGGCCGGCACGAGTCAGAAATCGCAAGTGTTTTTTTATTTTCCAAGTCGAGCTGCCCATTGTTTGATTTACAATATATCCCAAGGGAGGTATAGTGGAGGGTATAATTGACCTTTTATAAAACTTTCAATATTGATAGATGGAAAAGAAAAAATACAGTGTGCTAGGAAATGAGGGTAACGAGAAGCATTATGTACGCTTTTGTTAATAAAAGCAGTAGGTGATTATTTTTTGTACAACAAGTAAATTTCGGGACGGGTGGTGAAGGGCGACCAGAGATCCGCCACCAATCAGATTGCACTGTGCTGGTCACGTGGACAGTGGACAACAATACTAGTAGGAGAGGGACCGAATTATCCTGGGTTTTTTTGCGGCGCTATGTTAATTATTGCGGCGCTCTCTTTAATTCAATGACGTCACGGTTCTATTGTCTTGGAATCACGAATCTCATTAAGGGTAGTGGAATAAATTATCTTCGGATGACGTAACGGTTCTATTGTCTTGGACTCATGAATAAAATGGTGATGAATAAATTGAAAGGGGATGAATAAATTAGCTATTGTCGTTCCGCATGGACGAAGTGCGGCGTTCTCATGAATAAAGTGTGGCGCTCTCATGAATAAAATGGAGGTGAATAATTTATCTATTGTCTTTCCACATGAACAAATTGCGGTGGTTTTCATTACCTATTGTTTCTGTGAATGAGGTCATTGTTCTATTTTGGGTCTATAAATTGCTTCTAGGTTTCTGAGCAAGTCTGAACAAGCCGATTGTGTACTAACAACGACGTCTGAGTTTTGAAATTATTTCACTGCTAAAGAAACGCAATTCTCTATCAGTTCATTATTCCAAATAATAATAGCTGCGGTCGCTTTTCAGCTACACAGCAGAACCCCTAACATTTTCCTTACAGCGATTACCTTCGTTATAACTAGTAACTGAACTATAATTACCATACGAATAAAAACAAATCCACTAGATACATTAAACGTTTATTCAATCTCAAAACACCTATTTACAGTTCGTTTTGATTATCCTCGCGGATTGATATATTTCTTCTTTCCCAGTTCTTAGGTTGATATGCTGTGCCGTGTTACAAGATTACACTGCTTTATGATTAGTTTGATTGAATGATTTTTTTCTTGTTGACAAATGCTACAGGCAGTTATGTTTTTACCGAGGAGAGGAAAGTTCATTAATTACCTAGGTAGTCTAATCTAGTCTAAAAAGTATAGTCTAGCTAGCATTTTCTAGTCTAGTCTAGAAATTGTATTATTTTCTAGTCTAGCCTTTCTAGGTTTTCTAGAGTTTCTACTCATTAGATAATTTACCGTTTACTGATTTGTCAAATCAGCGCTGATAAAAATAATAGAATTGGCCGCCTTGTTTTTGTTTCGCAATTTAATGAGACACACATTATTTGACTTAGGACACGATAAAGTGTACTGACGCGCTATGTGTTAATTTGTAAGTCTACCTAACGAAGTAAGAACACGAGACTGATTTATAAAGAGTCAATGGTAAATAAACAATTAATAAACTCGATAAAAAGGTAAGGGTAAAGCACAAGACTGATCAAAGGGGTCAAGACTACAAAACTCAAGAGCCAAGAGTTAAACATAACCAGTCTACTAACGAAAAACACGAAAAAGTAAGTAAAACATATTTTAGCATACTTTTAGCTAATTACCAACTTAATCTCCCTTGTCCACTTAATATAAACAAGCCAAATAATCCTACCAGTTCATTCAATAAAATTCGACGACCTAACTTACACTAGTTAAGTTTATAAACAAAATGGCTGACACATAGAATTGGCCGTGTGTATTTGCGTGTTGGGTTAGTCCTGGGCCCGAGGCAGAAACACGCGACCGTCTCAGAGCACCTCTGGGATTTAGGTCCTAACAGACTTCCTAATCCCTGAAGAAGGGATATGTTAATCAGAAATACACGCTTGGCAATTCAATTCTAGTGTAGCCTTGATGTAAAAGTATTTTCACATAATTTTTACTCTAAATATTTTAGATAAATAAATTACAAATATTTTAGGTGAAATAAATAAATTGTTGTAAATAAAATGAAAATAAGGGGGATAGGGGGAACATCATTTAACCAATAATGGTTATAGTTATATACTAGCTAATAAGAGATATATATTTTTATACTCAACATTCAAAGAAACAATTTCCATAATATATTTTTCCCATACATAATTTATTCACATATCATATTTTATCAAATCATATCCATGGCATAATCACATTAATCAATTTCATACCACTATTTAAATATATTTCATAATAACCCACTCTTCAAATTATCACTATAATCTACATGTAATACACACTAGTCTGACACATATAAACAGTTATAAATACAATACACATAAGATGATAATACACAAAAGAAAGAAATAAGTGTGAATTGGTAATGCTTGTCTTATACAAGCAAATATACACATACAAATTTAATCACTGACTTCTCGAGGTGCCATGGTGATCGCCAAGGAAATGGACAGTTTTGCGAGTGCTTCTGTTTAATTCTGTTTGCTGAGTCATGGCACAGGCAGCACTACTGCAGTCTCCCTTGAGACACATTTTCTCAAAAGAATACGTTATAAAAACAGTGCACATGTTTTATGCATACAATCATTAATTCAAATTCGTTTCAAGAAAGTGAATTCAACTCTCAACAATCATTGGTACCAGTTCGAGTAAGTCCTGTATATTGGATCCTATACCTGCTATACTCCTTCGCTACTGTCTGGATGATGTCCTACCCACCATTACTAGGATAATAATTATGTTCTTTGAAAACTACGAAATGCCATCAACCCTGAAGCAAGCTGCTCTATCACCTAAATTAAAGAAGCCCTCTCTTGACCATGATACATTTGCTAATTTTCGAACTGTTTCAAACCTGAAGTTCATCTCTAAGGCTGTAGAGAAAGTAGCTGCTGTACAACTGAACAACTACTTAAAGTGTCTATAACCCCAAATTTGAAGTATTTTTTATATATTCTTTACATCCTTCTTATTAATAATTCGAACAGAAAAAAAGGAAAAAAGTAAGAGTTCGACCTTATTTCTGGCGTCAAACATTGTAAAACAAGCCGATTTGGGCACCCTGTCCCAAATGGCCGTCAGCTGGAGTCTGGAAGTAGCGTGGGAACGAAACCGGAAAGCAACGTCATAGTAGTGAGAGAAAGCGAACAAAGACAGATAAAAACAGAGCGAACCGAGCGAATCGAGCGAATAACTCGTTTTGAAATGCCAAACAGATGTGTATTTGGGGGCTGTAGGAACGGACGGTACAAAGTGCAGGTTGCAGGTTGCAGGTTGCAGGTTGGGTGCAGGTTGAGTGCAGGTTGAGTGCAGGTTGACAGTTTTCGATTGATAAATGAAATATATCAATAGATAAATAAAATAAATAATAAATTAGCTAATGTAAATAGATAAATAAAATTTATTAATTAATTAAATGAAAATCGAACAAAAAAACTCAATATGTCATAACATCGTGTGTATTCCCTAGAATTGAATCGCACATCAACGAAACTTAAGCACAGCAACGCCTATACTCTAAGCGAACAAGGTGTGTCAATCATATTATGACGTCACCGGTCACGTGATTAAGCAGTAAATCGTGGCCGTGGGGGCTTGCTGTCAATTACGTCCTTTGTCGCTTGAAGCCTTAATTCTTGCCCTAATTCATTCAATTTGAATTTTATGAACAGTCAAGTGCAAGTATAGCGATACGTCGATCTTGTATATAAACAATTAACGTCCTTTACATGTTTGCATATATCATGGTACTTAGCGATTTGATTTGGGCCTCACAACGGTACATCCAATGTCTCATTCTACTTCCAAATCACCTGGAACACACCCGGAACACCCGAATAAATTATAAAAAAATAAATGAAAAAATATACATCCCTAGAGCCCCTACCGTGAGAATCACACAGGCATCCCAGTCACTTTTAAACGAGCTCCGGCAACTTCCGCAATTACGTCATGCCACTGGCGCTAAATGACATGATAACTATTTCATCGCCTAAAATAGCTTGCAGCGAAGTATAATGTTTTAGCTGCTCGCTCCGAATTTTAACCTAATCCGCTTTTGACCCCAGTAAATACACACGATTTACTGCTTAAGCACGTGACCGATGACATCACATAATATGATCGTTTAGAGTATAGACTTTGATGTGCTTAAAGTTTCGTTGATGTGCGATTCGATTTCAGGGAAATACACACGATGTTCTGACATATTAAGTTTTTTTGTTCGACTTTCATTTAATTAATTAATAAATTTTATTTATCTATTTATATATTTCATTTATCAATCGAAAAGTGTCAACCTGCACTCAACCTGCACCTAACCTGCACCCAACCTGCAACCTGCACTTTGTACCGTCCGCTGTAGGAATGAGTAAGACTAAAAAAAGGATAGCTCTAACACAAGGTCCCGTTTTTAAGAAGACGCCAGTGTTTGAGGTTCGTGCGAACAAAGCGAGCGAAATGGGAACCGACGAATAATTCCAGCGTTTGTTTGGTTCACGTTCACTCCAAGCCGGAAGACTTTATAAGATTTTCTTTAGTCCTTGACTCTACGCCAAGACTGAAGCCGGTTGAATATGGAGTTGTTCCTATTCCATCAGTCCATGCCATCGAAACCGATAAGCCATTCTCCGATTTTGGTAAGTGCTTTTGTATTTAGTTTGCATGGCAAAACAGATTACAGTAGCCTCCTAGTACTATAGCAGCCGTTAAGGCGTTATGTAGCGCTTCCGTTCACTCAATTCATCGGAATCAGAGTGAAACGGAAGCGCTACACAACGGCCCCGAAATGGAGTACAGAGTGAACCAGAAATGTCTACCAGCTATCTCAGTGATTTGATATTTTATCAATGGACAATCTAGGTAGCAATATATTATAGTCAACTTCCATAGGCTAATCACTCTTGTGACCAGCTCACTGAAATCGATTGCCCTATTTCATTATGACGTCACATCAAAACAAATAGATGAAAGCCACCATTCTTATTATATTGGGAAAATTAGCCAATTTGAAGGAAGACGATCTATGGCAGAACAGCTTTATTTTGTATGTCTATTGTTAAAGATGAGTGTGTTGACCCCCAAAGATGGCAGCTGTGTCTATAATGTGATGCCATAATTAAATAGGGCAATTGAATTTGAGGCTTAAAGGGGCTATGTCACGGTTCTATGCATGTATGGAGTCAGTGTTCGATTGGTGGGTTAAAATCAATGCTTGATTGAAAGTATGTTCATTATTTAACTTGAATAATGTATATTTACACAGTTTATTAGTCATTTTTGATTATTTGCTTTGATTTTTACCATCCCACATGTGTACCATCCCACATGTGCGTGAGGTTCATCAGTTCATATGAGAATCTCTGATAATGAGTGTGTCCGGCCCGGACATCAAATGTAATGGTCTCTCACCATGACACAGTCCCTTTAAGGTTAGGCCAGAGCATTGAAAACATGTCCATCTTGTAAAAGGGGTTAGTCAGATTTTACTGTTTTCCAATTTACTACTCAAACATTTAAATTTTAATATTATAATCCTATTTTCTAAATCTGTGTAAAAGTATAGAAAGGAACACAGGGTGCGATGCAAGTGCTTTCCAATAGCTCAGGGCTAGTAATTCCTGTTAACAGGTTGCCTGAATGGGCAAGTAACATTTTGCTTCTTTTTGTACGACTCAGGTAATTTACTTTGCAATTTAAAAGCTTCCTAATTTGGACTAGCTGCCTAGAGCTTTAGGCTACTAAACCCGGCAAGCACTGCTTCTTTTTATTTGTCGTGCCCTGGAACATAAAATGTGCATGTATACAGTACAAATAAAATGTATACATAATAGTGATGCAATAAACCATTGAAAATAATACTGGTAGTTATGAATGGCAATATGGACATACATGTAGGTTAATAGCCCACATTCTATATATGCTTCACTTCTCACACACAAAGGTTCTGGGGCATAATTAAATTCATTGTTATTTTATTAATCACTGCACATTATTCCCCAGAGCCTTGTATTGAATCATTTGTATGTGACCAGTGAAGCCTATTATAATATCAAAAGTGGCCAATGGCACTGAAAGTTTGACTGTTCATTGTTGTTCTCCTTAAAGTTTATATAAGTTATGAAGTACTTCCATCTTCATCTTCTTCAAATCCAGTGAAGGTTCCTTTCCCAGCATTGAATTTTGTCCTGATTGTGTCATATGCACATGCTGGTAGAGGAATTCTATTGTTGCCCAGATAACCGTAGACTAACTGGATGTACTCTCTGTATGAGACAATTCGTAGAAATCTGTAAATAAAGAAGTTTATATGTTAGCACCAATTACTTGTTTGATACAGTTGAAGCCCTTTGTGAAACTGCCCTTGTAGGCGACCAGTTCCCCTCAGAGACCACTCTTGTGCTCTGTAGTAACCAGCCACTCTCGTAAGTGACCACCGCCACCTTTGGAATTTTTCTTTGTTTTTAAACTCTTGTAAGTAACCACTCCAGAGACATGATCCCAGACTGTGTAATGAGTCTGATTGCAATGGGTCAACTAAATATAAATATACACCACTATTTTGCAACAATAGTCTTATTATATCTGACATTCATGCTGTTACAGTAGAGTAGTACAGTATTGTATACTGTGATATCAGTCGCACTATATATGTATCCCCATGGGTGTGGTGTGTGCAAGTTCTCATAAGCGAGCAACTACTCCTGATTCCAGTTCTGACTAGTTATGAGCACCTTTTCCTGATTCCCAGTGTGGTTGCTTACGAGAGCTATTATTTTTAATTAACATGCACAATAGATCAAAATACTCTGATAAACCTTCCACTTTCCTGGTCAGACTAAACACGGAACTGTGTTCATTGATTTCAATTCATACCTTGGTCATTATTGAGCATTATTAATGCCTGGTATAAATCTTTCCTTACATATTAGAATGCAGTGTTGGATCTAGGACTAGGATGTGCCATTGTGGGATGTTTCCCGCTAAAACATATAGTTGGTGCATGTTTCTCAATTGAGAGGGCCAATATGCTGCACACTTAATTTCCACTACTGAACTAAGATATTTTCAAAAAAGTACATTCCGAAAAGGGTAAATATAAGAGGAATTACGATATTGGGAAACTGTTTATCGTATCTTCATTTATAGCGATTCTTACAAGTAAATAAAGGCTTATATGAGTGTTGCGATTGCAAGAATCACTGGATTCTTTGGCATCCTGCAATGTTTTTTGGGGAGACCACGGCCACGGGAAGCCCATGAAGGGCTATGATAACTTATTTTCATTTTGGACAGTTTAACTCACCAGCTTTTCCTTGGTTCGAGGCCTTCTAACCGATTCTGGAGGTCTCCGTCTGTACTCTGTTAACCCATTCTTCATCGGCGAGTGGCTCATTCGCGCCGTCCGCTCTCTTCGCCGGCAGATTCTTTTGCTTCAAGCTCATAATTGATAAAATTTAGCTCGGAATTGTCCGATGAACAACTGTCTTCAGATTCGGAGCGTGACGAAGACATTTTGTCAAAAAGTCCAGCAGAAAATTACAGAACTTGCGACGCAAATAAGAAAGAACGAACCAAAAGTATATGGGAGAAGCCTTTATCACGTGACATGGCTCCCTACTATGACGTAACTAGTCCCAGACACCACCAAGTCGCTAAGATGACGGTAAAAGTTCACGGCTCTCATCTTTGAAAAGGCGTAAAAAATTCATAAATGCTTTAAAACCATTATCTTTTTCTGGAAGTTGCATAGAATACTTATAAGTTTGATCTGAAATCGTAACATTTTGGGGGTTATAGGCACTTTAAGGTTACCGGATACCTTCAAAACGAAAAAGATGGTGAAATTTTTTTTCGCACAGAAATGTAGTTTTAGTAGTAGTAACTCATATACCAAAAACTCCGTTGAATAAAAATTAATGTTGACGGAGAAATACCAAAAGGAAGTTTTTGACCGGACGTAAAAGGTTACGTTTGATTGACAGCAGATCAATATAAACAGTTGACAAGTGCTCACTCGCCCGTAACGACGGTGTGAAGAAAGCTGGTGCATATAATATTAAATTTATTTCATATATCATACATTTCTGCCGTTGGAATGTAATGATAAAGGCAGAAATGTTTATTTTGACGGCACGTGAGTAGCACTTGAGGATGAAGCAGTGTGTCAAGGGAGTGACTATATATAGTGTAATATAGCATGTGAAAAGCACTCTAGCCAGCTCCCAGTAGAACGCTTATTCAACGTTTGTGGATTTATTTTAGGGCGATCAATGTATTTATTTGAATGTTCAGAGCTAGATGATACCATAATCTTTATTAGGCTCTTAACCTCCAAGAGCATTGCTGCAGCAAGGGTTGGAGAACACGTTCCAGAATTTTTCCCACAGGGTTTCCTGGTTTTCGTGTCCGGCACAGCATGACGTATTGTAATTTAGGAAGTAGGAGACAGAATATTTATAGAATGTCTGATTATTAAATATTTGAAGTGGGCACTGCATGAGGGGCGCTGGCGACAAATCCAAAATAAACAGGAGTTCTCCTGAACTGGTTGAGTGTTTTGATACGAAGTGAAGGCAAAATCCAATGTTTACGTTTATTGACAAACGTTTTTCCACACATGATTCCATAATTCCATCGGTTGTTGCCCTTATGCCTTCAAAAAAGCAAGCAGGATTCCCTTAGCTTGGAAAACAAAGAAAAAAGAAAAGCAAGACAAGGCCAAACAATGCATACGACTACAAAGCCAAATAGGAGTCCTTGTAAAACCCGACAAGGGTTCGTATTTTCACTTTCAGACAGAGTGCCGAGTGGCCCACATTTGAACATGAAGAATTGATAGGAGCCAGCCGAGAAAATATTTGTTTCCAAGAAAGCTTTGATGGAAACATAAAGTCTGACGGTGACTCTGAATCGCTTGAAACCAACACCATGATCTTAGCTCGCTATTGCCGTGCTGTTTCAGCCGCCTGCAAATCGCTGTCTCCTCTACTAACTATGCTGGCATTCAAGGCGTCTCTAGGTGTTCACCTTGGCTTTGTGCCTCCAGGTCTTTTTGTCTTTCCCATTTTTCAAGTCACACAAGAAAACTAGAACACCCAGCTATATTAACATTTTCTCGATGCGGCGCGAAGCTTTGATCGGAAATCAACATTGGCGGGACACTATGTCTATGTCTCGCCAGGTCAGCTCTATTTGTAAGTCGGCGTTCTACCAACTAAGGAATATTTCTAGAGTAAGAAAATATTTGTCTGTTAGTACTACAGAAATTCTCCTACACGCATTCGTTACTACTAAGTTAGATAACTGTAACTCCCTATTATATGGCCTACCAAAACAACTAATCCAGAAGCTACATATGTCCAAAATGCTGCCGCTCGCATTATATCATGCACGCGTAAATACGATCATGGCACACCTACTTTAAAGGAACTGCACTGGCTACCTGTAAACGAGCGCATCACATTAAAGATTATTCTACTTACTTATAAGCCCCTTAATAACCAAGCACCTGTCTACTTAAGAAATTTACTACACATGTACAAACCTAACAGAATGCTCCGCTCGTCATCTGACACACTTCGCTTAACTCAACCGATGCCTAGACTTAAAACATATGGTCAACGCGCGTTTTCTATATCAGTACCTCAAATCTGGAATTGCCTATCTGTAGAAATAAGATCCAGCCCGAATGTGAACATCTTTAAATCTAAGCTCAAGTCTTATCTTTTTTGCTCTGCTTATAATCTGAACTACATTGCTACATAGTTTACTAATTACTCGTTACGTTAGTAGATAATAATTAATTAATTTGTTATTTATACAATATTGTAAAGCGCATAGAACAGATACGCTATATGCACTATATAAATATATTATATTATTATTATTAATTGTCTTGTTCACTCTGACCAACTTTAGTGTTGAACATGGCTGAGCGTTTTGCTTTCGTGAAGCAGTGGATAGTGTGAGGGATGGTAGCGTCCCAGAAAACACTAAAAACAACACAAAGTCACAAAGTGATGCTTATTATAAATGTTTATACTGCGTGGAAAATAGTTAGAGAAGAGTCATTCAAAGATTTCAGGCCAGAGAATCGATACCGAGCCTCGAGAAAATAATATTTACGAAATGTATTAGTCAAGTTTGGGATAGTAAGAATTAATAAAGAACTGAAATGTTTGATAATGTGTGAGAAATAATGAATATGTGAAGAAGATAGAATGCAAACAAAAAACTATACGGGTTTGTTTGCACTCTAACAAAAAACTACAATAAACTGGCAACAACAAACTTGGAAAGGAGACTGTGACGCAATTTATGAGCTTCAGATTGCGCATGTACAAACTGCAAAAGTGTCCTACATGGATAAAACCGCCGTGGGTTTATGACTAGTACTCAAGAGATTGAGCTGTGATTCTATTCAATGTGCAGGGGGTCATTGGACTCCGACCTAGACAGTGCTGCAGGGAAATAAAATACCGCTCTCCATCCTGCACCTGGAAGACAAGTCGTTGAATGTAATATGAGGGAAAATTAAAAAAACAATGCTAAAGTAATTATATATAAGGGACATTTAGTTTCTAATTTTTCCTCATGCATAGAAATATGAGGGGAAATTAGAAGCAATTCATTCCTCGGAAATTATGTCTAAATTATGTCATGGCCATTATACATAGGTTAAAAGTCTCAAACGGCATCAAAGAAGCAAGGAGGTAATATTTATCGATTTGCTATTCCGCAGATCTTCCGGTAGTTTATTCCCAACGAATGCTCCTCTATAGCCGAATCGCTTTTTACCGTACTTGGTTTATGGGAGTGGCAATTGATTTAGATGATGAGCCTCTTATATTGTATGGTGTTTGGTCTCTTGTAAATTTAAACATTTTTATCGCTACAAGGTTTCTTCTGCAAATTGAAAGTCTATCCCATCCTAATTTTTCAAGGAGGGTGCCAGAGTTAGTCATAATTGGAGTATGTGATTATTCTAGCTGCACGGTTTTGTAGTTTTTGTATTTTATGAGCGATTTCTGTACCCAATAACAATTCTGATGGCCGAAGTAATTATCTGCTATGATTATTGTTCCTAATCAAAACTCCATGTTCTCTCTCTTGCAAAATATTGACCATTTAAGCCACGATTTCTATTGTGTTGAAATGTATGATCCAATGCAATGTGTGGTATTGTATGTGTTTGCACCACTCATATTGCCTGTAGCCAGTTCTGGCTGCAATATTAATAAAATTACAGTGTGCAATATTCAACAGCCCTGCTCACTAGCTTTAATTAAGACAAGACTCAGGGCACTCTCAAACTGCCAGTCATAAGTGCAATGTCGACCTCACGTCAGAGCTGAAATACACAGAGCTTTCACTTACTCACTTTATGCCTACACAGACGTCTAACAATTATGGGACCTCATTTTCTGCACTGTACACCACCTGCGCATTTAAAATTTCGAGCTCTAAAGGCGTGAAAAGGAAAATAACTTGAATAGCCACTGATTAACCTTTATATACAACAAATGTAAGAGGAATTTTCCGTCTGGTGGCCTCAGGAGATTGGCTCTAGAGGAGTATAAATATTGTGAGGATACCATCACCGATTCATCGACGACAAGGTGGCTACGCTTCAGGGCTAGATCACTGCATTGGAGGAGACAGACAAGCAGCACCAGTCCACATTTGCACGCCTACCAAATAAGAGACCACCCTAATCCAGGGGTTTCTGAGCTCAGATTATAAAGCCCGAATAGACTGGAACCCATTCCGCTGTTAGAAGGACTTACATGCACTTTCACACTTTACTTCGTTCCACATCACAAGAACACGCTCTACGTTTTGCATTAAAATCTCGATTGACGGAGTGCTTTTAGACCTATGCACTATACCGCGATCCAAGGGGTACGAAACACAATCATCGTCTTACAGCTCTTTGCGCAGATCCACCTTGCCCTTTTTTAGGAAGCTTACGGGCAATTCTTTGGACTGCATGGAAGAGGTCAAGTTTAATTTCTACGGCATATCCAAAAACGTCTTGAAGTAAACATTTCGAATAACAGCAATTGTCGATATATATTGTTTTAATCTTTGTTCCTTTCATGTCGAGCCGCTTTTTGAGGGACTGGAGCATTCCTTCGACTATTTTAAAATACGTACCTATTGACAACTTCCATGCAAGTACTAGCCCTTTTTCGTTCAGAACACTGAATAGGGAATCATAGTATTCTACCCACACACCAATGTTCGCGGATACTTTGAAGGTGTGATCGGCTGATAACCAAACACAAGGCATTTCGGACAAGTAAGAGCACACAAAACACTTTGAAATATTTTTTCATCCTGGGAAGTCCAAGTCACTTTGACTTTGTTCTTCTCTCGGCCCAGTAGTCGTATCTTCAGAACAAGAAGGAAAACTCAATGGTAGAGAGCCAGCGAATACATCACAGTACATTTGTCATTGGAGTATACGTAACGAAATAGCTCACGGATAACGCCATGTTTGTGAAAAAGTACAAAAGGAACGTGCCGAACGACCGAAGCACAGCAGGGTCGTGTGATATAACCTGATGATTATAAGGGCAGCGGTAAACACGACTAACAAGAAGAACATTCCTTTGTATGCCAAAACGTGTTCTCGGTAGATCGTTAGAGTTCTTACTGTCCTTCCATCGTATCACTTTCAACAACGTATGAGACTCTTCACGCATGTACGATAGAAACATAAATGCAGCTTGCCACCCGCACTTTCCGCTAAATAGTAGCACGTGATATTCAATGGTATATTCATATCCGGTTTGACATTTTACACGGTTACAGCAAAGTGAAAGCATTAGCACGGCCGATAAAATAAATGTATTTAAGACAGCTCGGCAGCAAGTACTTATCCAATCCTTGTTACGCAGTTCGTTTTTCCAAAACAGTACTTCTTGCTAGAGGTCTTGGCGTGGCTGGTTTTGCATGCATTCGGGGCATCAGCGGCAAAAGCCAAACTCCTTTTAAAAAGTGATGCCTATTTTGTCACCTTGTTATCTCTTGACATGTCGTAGTAGTAAAGTTTTTTTTTAAACACGCTTAGCCCTGTCATCTGAAAGCTGATTTACACAAGACGCGTGTACTTCATAAAATTATGATAATTTACAGCTAAAATTCAAGTAATCCTAATTTAAAATACCCTATCTAAGAGAACTAATATTATGATATACTATCTAAAATACTAAAAATACTATACCAAAAGACACTAAAATACTTCAGTGTAAAGGAACGACGTGAGAGGCAATTATAGTCTTAAAAGAGGAGAAGGAATTGCAATCCCGTAAATGGTCAGGTAGCGAATTCCACACTTGTGCCCCACTGTAAGAAAAAAATCTATTTAAGTATTCGTTTTTTTGGGGTAGCAACTCCAGTGAGGTTGTGGACCCCTAAGGTAATAGTCAGTAACATCACTTTTCTTTATAAATAGATCTACAAGGCAACTTGGTGCCATGTCATTTAGTATCTTGAACATTTGCTTTGCTTTGGCTTTTCTTCTCTGGATTCCTAATGTTTCCCATCCTATGGCAGCTAGCGCCTCTTGGTGGGGGACATCATTATTCATGTACATTAGAAGACGCGCAGATCTTTTCTATGATTTTTGCAGTCTTTTTTCCCACACCTCACTGCAGTAGCTGAAGTGGGGCTGAACTAACGCGTTTTAGTATAAACCAACCAGTGGACTATTACAAATCCTGCGTTCTGATTAGCTGCCCTACTATAGGTCTATGTGTCATAGCCCACCGCACGCATTTTCACGAAATAATAAAACAATTTCAACTTCATGCTATTATTTTTCAACTTCTTTCTATTATTTTCTACCGTCCGACTAGTTAGTTTATACTAAATCAATTAGACCTCTCGCGCTCATGGGTTACGAGTTAAATAGCCCATTCAGCTGCGCCTCATGGGTTATTGACTCGTAGCCTATTCGGCCTGCGGGTCTAATTGTTAAATAAATGGCGATCAAAGTCTCTCTATCAACGTAATCACGGATTCTTGGAATGGCTCCTATGCCAGATGTCACCTTTTTAGCAATATTTTCTATATGCCAGGAGCCCATTACCAGGAGCGTCCATATATACTATACCCGTGAGTCAACGTATGACCGGTTTGAGCTATTTTTAGAACATGTTTCCCGGGTAACTGCCTTCTGACTCTGCTGCGATCGTGCATATGCTTGCGGTAATTATCGATACTAAGAATGATCTATTGTTCTTTGAGGTGATTTTACTAACGCTGCATTGTCCTGACTATGGTTTGATTGGATTCCCAAAGTGTGGGCACATGAACCTCCGTGAGATCTGTCCTAAATATAGCTCAATCCTGTCATACGTTGACTCACAGACCTAGTATGGGAGATGGACGCTCCTGGTAATGGGCTCCTGTATATGCTCATTCCAGGATAAAAAAATATCGATCTCCACCCCAAGGACCTTGCTATGAAAAACCTGTTTCAGGGAGGTCTGTTCAATTCTTATACTGGGTCGAGTAGCAATATTTCTGAGCTTATAGTGAGGGCCAATCAGAAGAATCTCAGTTTTGGCTACATTAAGGCTCAACTTATTAGATAGTAGCCAGTCTCTTACACAATCCAGGCAGCCTCGACTTCCTCTATAGTCTCACCAGTTGCAGTTAGATTTGTATCATCGGCAAATACACGAGGAGTTGTTTGGTTTAAGAATTCTGGTAGATCGTTTATGTATAGTAGGAAGAAGAGAGGGCCTAGGTTTGAGCCTGTGGAAATACACAGCTAAATTGACTTTCCGAAGACATCACACCGTTCAGATAGCATGTTTGATTTCGGTCAGTTAGGTAGCATTGTATTAAGCTCAAGGCATTGCCTGTTATACCTTATGCCTTAACTTTCCGGCAAAAACTGTCTTGAATTATGTGTTATTCTTTTCAGGGAACGTTGTGAGGAGATATTTTCAAAACACAGCCACACACTTCTTGGGGGATTTCCCGCGCTGTGCAAATTGTCTCACCTCGGCGAACTTCTGACGACAGTTAGGATAATTGATCTTCTGATCGTGCCTGCGTAATATTTATTTTTCGTTTTTTGCCTGTTCGTTCGTTTTTCATGTCTTTGTTCTCTTATATATACACTCGGGATACGTTGGCAGAACTCAGAAAACTTGAAAATCACTCGTCTAGTGGCTCGTGATTTTCAAGTTTTCTTTGTTCTCCCAACATATACTGCGTGCTTATATAAGGAAACAGAGATATGGAAATAGTGTTATAATGCTTAACGAGCGAGGCTTCGAAAAATAATATGAACGATATCAAGCTCTTAACATGTAATAATCCATATTTATTTATGTGGGATTTAGGTTGGTGGTAAACCAGAGAAAAACCCTCAGACATCGAATCCGTGGCGAGAGAGTTTAAACGGCTTGATTGCTAAACCATAAACAACGGCTCTTTTAAGTATATTTATTTATGTGGGATTTAGGTTGGTGGTAAACCAGAAAAAAAACCTCAGACATCGAATCAGTGGCGAGAGAGCTTAAACGGCTTGATTGCTAAACCATAAACAACGGCTCTTTTAAGTATATTTATTTATGTGGGATTTAGGTTGGTGGTAAACCGGAGAAAAACCCTCAGACATTGGCGTCGAGATCGGGGATCGAACCCGTGCCACAGAGGTGAGAGGATAAGCGCTTACCACTATACCGGCTCTCCGGTTTGATAGAACACTGGCTTGTTTATTGTTAAATATGAGTCAAACGAGAGGTACCAGGAATGTGCTACATTTTTATTTATTTTTGTGTTTTTGTCTCTACTTTACTCAACGCAAACCAGTCTTATTTAACTGATCAACTGATCAGACAGTGTTCGACATGTGTACAATATTTCCTTTTCTTAGAATGCACCTTTTGCAGGAACACAATCACGTGGTTGTGCTTGATGGAAAAAGACTCTGACTTCGTTTATCTAAACGCACTTGTAGGAGATCGGTGTTATTAGCAAAACCTGTTCGTAAATGCTATTTCACCTCCAATCGATTGTCGATATTTCTAAGACAGCATTTGGAAGTTTGTTTCCCATCCAGTAAAGACTTTCTCAAGGGATCACGAGCGCAACTCATTGGTTGTTAAAACGTGTACCTGTGGCGAGTTATTTCAGGATAAAGCATGCTCTCACAATTCGCCCTCTTTTGACACTGTCCGATTAGTGGTCTTAACGCGGAGTAGTCTACAATTTCTACTCGAACCTATTCGCTTTTATCAAACGGCGGCCATGTTGGCTAGAAACAATAGATTTCCCACGCGTAGCCTCGTGCTGATCAGTTTCAGAACGAGTTCATGGGTCCAAAACAAAGGTTTTATATTCTCCTTGGATTAAACATGGCCGCTGTGTGAATAAGGTCCATAATTTACAACTTTTCATAATTACTAAGCTTTATTAAACGAGGATCTAGATGGGGTATACAAATGTCGGTTGTCAGCTAACTGCCTAGAATACCATTTGAAGGGTAATCTTCTAGAATTAGCATTGTTTAGTTAAATTTCAAAGCTGAATCTCAATGTTTAAACTGTCAGTTAATTTTCCGTTTTCAATCAATAAAGCGTTTACCAGTTGTCAGTTAACCCCATCTGGGTCCATGTACACCCTTTTGAACGATATATTCTACAATCACGCGTAGCTATCCCACGATATGTACCATACACACGAAACATTTAAAGAGTAATACAACTGTGAACAAATCGATGAATGAATAATTTGGATTGCCTACAAATAAAACTAACTTTAGTTTGCAAACCTTGTCCTTCGGTTTCTATAAATATCATTTTAACAGCAATCCAATTTTCATCATACGCTACAAAATACGTGTGGATCTAAATCACAGTGTTTCAGCAAGCACCCTTTATCACTAGCTAACTAACATTACATAGCATAAACACATCCAGATTAAACACATTTACATTGTGTGACGTTCATTCCTGATATGGCCTTAATCGTAGCAATTCATACTTGTAACAATATGTTTTTGGTGGAGGGAGGGGGTTACTATATACTCGGAGATATGCCAATTTCGATAATTGTACCTTTTTAATGCCAAAAAAAACGAGTACTAGTTTTTTTTTAGTTATGCCTAGATATATGCCTAGACATATTTAACTTATAGTAAGCAGTTTTTAGATGTCGTTTTATCCTTTTTATATACAATTGTAAGTAGTATAGCTATACACGTACGTATTTTGAACGAGCGTGATCTTAAGCTCCTTGGCGCTACGTGTCTAAATAGACTATTGTATTGTATGTCGATTAGCTACTGTTGCAGTGAGACCAGACTACGAATTAAGCAATCGTATGGTTACTGCAAATTGTGTAAAAGAAATAAATGAACGATAGTCTGGTAAGAATCAGATAACCTATACAAGAATCACAATACTCCCAAATATGATATCCTTTAGGGACTGAGAACGTCCGCAAATCCATACCCCATACGGTGTCAGATATAGGGAGTACCCCCTGCCTCGGTTTTTGGTCCACCTATTTATGACGTAGCTCTGTTTACAAATTGAAACACACAAAAATCGTTGCATAACTACGTATCTATTGACTTGATAGTTGACTATGTGCTTTGTCCTCAGGAACCTCGAGCTCGTAGGCTGATTGCCGGATGTTTTCCCTTTGGAAATCTTTAGTTCCTTAACCTGTATAGGCCATCGAAACGTCTGGCGCTAAAATTTGTCTAACGACATATTTGCAAAATATAGCGTCACCCAGCTCTGAGAAGCACGCTATGGTTTATTTACAGTAACCTCGGTTCACAAACGTAAATGTGACTTTCACGTGATCGGTTAGATCCCGTTCTCTCTGGCCGTATACTCCAGTTTCGTGTTCGAAAATTATTACCGCTGAATGCGATGACTACAGACGCATTTATACAGGGTTAGCCTCGTTCTTAGTTAAACATTCATAAATACCAGCAAGAAGGTGGGCTATTCACAACTCTGCATATTGTTGTAGTTTCGCGTTTTGCACCTTCTTGCTGGTATTTACAAATGTTTAACTTAAGAACGAGGCTAACCCTGTATAAATGCGTCTGTAGTCATCGCATTCAGCGGTAATTTTCGAATACGAAACTGGTCTATTGTATTATTTTGGCTCGAGCCGCACTAGGACAAGTTTTGTACATGTTTGTCTCAAATCCTGTCATCGGTCAACTTGTCCCAGTGCAGCTGTGTTTTCTGAAAACTGCCTGAAATTCCTAAGTCCACACACACTTCAATTTGCTTCCGAAAATTTCATTTGTCCTGAGCCAAAGCAGGACAATCGAGAAAACACCTTTAGAAAAGTAAACAATGGTTATTGTTTTGGATACCTTTGTCCGATTTCACATGAACCATCAAGATTGCCGGAAAACTTCACGGGAGAAATTTAAGCCTAACCTAGTTCAGCTAAAATTCCTTTAAATTGTTATGATTGTCAAGACGAGATGAATTGGCTGCGAATTTTATGCAAGAAATTTAAAATGTGTGGACTTCGGCAAAATGTGGTCAATTTTGTAGCAAGCGACGAAGGCTGTGTCGCTCGCCAAATCATACCAAGCAAAGGCAAAACATTGAACCTCTGGTCCCCAGGGTGGGTGCAAACCGGCCCATATATGATGTCCGCTAAAATATTATGAGGAATTGATTTTCAATGTAATAACTTGTGTAGACTGAAAATAGGATTACACTCGTTCTCAATAACACGTGCAGGTTCGAAACGAAACTCCTTACTTCGAAGTCGTTTCTGGTGGATGTCAATCAAACGGTTTCCATGGAGTTTGAAGTAACTAGCATTTTATAAACATGGCAAAGTCTTTCCCAAAGTCGCTTAGATGGAGAGTAATCATGCTTAGAGCCAAGGGTTTGCAAAATAGGGAAATCACATAAACTTTGTGTGTGAGCGAGCGGTTTGTGTATAAGATCAAAATAGGGAAATCGCATAAACTTTAGCGAGCGGTTTGTGTATAAGATCAAAATAGGGAAATCACATAAACTTTATGTGTGAGTGAGCGGTTTGTGTATAAGATCAAAATAGGGAAATCACATAAACTTTATGTGTGAGCGAGCGGTTTGTGTATAAGATCAAAATAGGGAAATCGCATAAACTTTGTGTGAGCGAGCGGTTTGTGTATAAGATCAAAATAGGGAAATCGCATAAACTTTGTGTGAGCGAGCGGTTTGTGTATAAGAAATCTGATTGTTTATATAGCTTTCAAAGATCTTGGAAAAATAATTATAGTTATTTTTATTCATCCAGTTGCAGATATGCTCCTTATAAGAGGTTTTATCGAGCAATACCCTCGAGCTCTACCTCGACGAGCTCCAGGCATGGATACAACATTCGACAGGGCAAATATATTTTTTGAAACTCTCAGGACATGGATTATCGGCAATGCTCTCCACTCTCGACTGACATTTCGGTGAGGAATTCAAGCAAAAAACAATCGTTTTTCGGCTTAGTATCTGCCATTTCTCTACCTATGTCGCCTCAAATTACTTTGACCTCCTACACTATTTATGTTTTCTCCACATCTGGGAGTTGTATGGCGACGTTTTCGTAGTATTGAGATTCTGCTTCATCTCCTTCAGCAAATTCTCTAAGGCCCAATTTTCAAACATCCCTCGTGTCCGTCTTGGGAGAGCATGCAGACCAGTGTTGCCATAGAAATATAGTTGAGTGACATCCACCAAATTGACGTTTTCCGTTGGAAATTCAATTTCGAACCTGCACGTGTTATTGAGAACGAGTGTAACGCTGGTCCACTATCAGTTCATAACATAGAAGCTTTAAATGTTTCTTTCAGTCTCAAGTCTTGATCAATGACATGGACTGTCGCTAATTATGGTAAAATTAGTCAAAGTACTTAGATTTACATTACTGTTGGGCACAACTGCTGAGCTTGTAGAGTTCAACTATATAATGCTCACTAGTCTTGGACAGCTTTTCTTGGGACATTGATCGGATCGAGAAAGGACTTGTCTTAGTAGACACTGTTAGGTGGTTTAGTTTAATAGCAGAAATCACTCTTAGCAGATGGAAGGCTGAGGTCGAAGTTTATGGATCTGGAACTTGATGGACCTCAATTTCCTCCATTTTAAATCCTTCATTCTCTCTCCTGAAAGAAAAACAAATGTTAATTCCGGAACTTGGCTTTTGCTTTAATTACTTCTTATGGGAAATTATTTTGTCCTCTTCTCTTCTGACTAATGTCATAATTATATTCTTTTTAATATTATTTCATTTTAATCTATGCATATGAATGTTAGTTAACAAATAAAAGATGATTATCATTGTTCTATTTAAGAAATAGAAAACATTCCCCGTGTTTCTAGAGTTTTAGTAGAAACCAACTATTGTTCTATAACGAATCCTGCTATCTGAATTGCTAAGCTACTCGCTATCTTTTCTGTGATAGATAGTGAGTAGCGAAAATGCCGGTTTTCAAAAGCAAAATAATGGCTTCCAAGTCCTCAAAATGTCCAAAATGTTTCAGCGCGCTCATTGGCCAAAATCGATCACGTGACGTGATACATGTAGTTGTCGTCCGCGGATGCAAACTATCAGATGCAAACTTCGTTCTCGGGCTTATATTTGTTTTAAGAACATCAAATTTCCGCGGGCAACTATCGGCCGATAGTTCCTCGACGGACACAGTCTATTTGTATAATAGTGCCCGCTGAGAGCGGCAGACAATATTGTGATGAACATCAAATTTCCGCAGGCAACTGTCAGCCGTTACAGTTCACCACAAAATTTTGGCTCGCGCTCATTGGCCAAAAGCGATCACGTGACGTGATAGTTGTCGTCAGCGGATGCAAACTATCAGGCGATAGTGCCCGCTGAGAGCGGAAGACAATTTTGTGATGAACAATAACGACAAATAGACTGTGTTTGTCTCGGAACTACCGGCTGATAGTTTCCCTTGGTAATTTGATGTTCTTAAAACTAGCGTATAAGCCCTCGAACTTCGTTCTATTTGTTTTAAGAACATCAAATTTCCAAGGGAAACTATTAGCCGATAGTTCCTCGACGGACACAGTCTATTTGTATAATAGTTCCTATTTATATAATAGAAACTTCGAGCTCATGGTCTAATTGTTGAACATATTGTTGAATGACTACAATAACTACAATGAAACGGGCGAAGAATTAAAAGGCATTACCTGAGAAAGCGTGTCAGATGTTGGAAATGGGGGGTCAGCGGATTTCAATGAAACCTGCTGTAGAAGTTGACCTTTAGAAGTTGTTCCAAAATGTGGTTTGAGTTGGTTTGTCAAAAACTTTTTTCAAAAATTTCAGGGGGTCCCATTTTTGGCCTCAGGACCATCAAAAATACTGTCATCTGGAGGGTAAGTCCAATGCCTCACTAAAATAAATACACAAAACCCATGGACTTCACAATGGTATGGTATCTTTCTACTAATAACTATCTTTCATAACACATGTGAGATTGCGGCATTGAGGTAATGAGTAGAGAGAGGCCTGGCACTAGTTTTGAGCAATTACCAAAGCTAAAAACACTACCAAAAACGGCAGAATTTCAAAACTTAATATTTTTTGCCTGCCATCCTAGCTAGAATAGGTATTTCAATCATGAGTTACATCATTATCAGTAGAAACAGAAACATTTGGGCTATTTAATTTTTGTGGTTTTCTGGACTCGTTTTAATATCATACTTTTGCAAAACGGCCATATTTCCACAAACATTTTTCTTGCTATAATAACAATGTTTTTTTAGCTTTAGCATCTCAACTTAGTTTCTTTTTATTCTACTTGATGTCTAAACTTATAAAACAGTAGTATTTTTAGGAAAACATTGTTCAGGCAGTAAAAAATGGCCTCACATTTTAATAACTGCAAATAGTACTCTAACAACCCTCCAAAGTTGGCTTCAAAGTACACCTGCCACATTAATAACTAAACTAAAGCTGTCGACTAGTAAGTGGTATTTGAAGAGTTATGGAGTTCTACAGTAAACATTGCTTCATTTTACTCACCAACGACATTAGTGTATCGGTTCTAGTTCTACTAAAAAATGTTGACATTATAGCTTTGTCCTCATCCCAGTACATGTATGGCTGTCAATGTTGTTGTCTTCACTCATGCATTTTCTTGTTTGATGTCCTGCATCGAAGTGATGCCGATTTTTTGCTAGTAATATCCACAATGCAGAGAAATCCGTATCACCCTTGTTAGTATGATCAATGTTAAGTAAGTAGAAGTAGAATACTTTACGGTTGACAAAATATCTTGCTGTGTCAGGAAGTAATGGACTCCTTTGTGATTGTTGTTGTTCATCAGTCGTCCGCCATCTTGTATACGTGTTTCGAGGGGACTGGGTCATACCTGGATCCAGTCTTATACAAAAAAACGAGTTTTCACGTCCAGTTCTTTTCAAAGAAAGTGTTCCTGCTTTAGAATACACAACTTGGCAGCATTAAAGAATCAGTTGAAATTAACGCAGGACATGGAAGTTGAAGATAATGTTATTTCACTTTAAAGCTTTGTAACCTCCTACCAAAAAGGAAATGCGGGCTAGCTCTTTCTTCGTGTACCAGAACGTATCATGATTGTATTCTGGGGTTAGGGTACTTTGTATTTCAGGTATTATATAGTCTGCTGTAGTTCATTGTTATGAATTGTTGTCTTCTTTGTTTTAATTTAAATCATCTGTGTTCCCGTACACGATGCAAGACTCGAAATGCGGGAGAGAAACAAAAACGATACACAAAATAAGTCGATGATAAGTAAAAATGTGAGCTGGATACGCGGAATGAATATGTGGGACATTTTAACGCCCATGCTGGAAGCGATACACATCACTAAAATCCGATACCGTACCGCAGAATGGCTCGTTGGCAAATATGAGAAAGGGCTGCACCTATACTAGAATGAAATTGCAACTTTCGTGTTTACAAGATGATGTATTTTTTTACTTATTCGATGAAGCGAAGGCAAACGTGTCAACGGCAACGTTCGCGTGCTAGATTTATTTTGCTTACATCACAGATAGTTCTGTCTGTATTATTATAGCCTTATTATAGTAATATTTTTCATTATTCATTAATATTTTTGTTACCCCAACTCGACTAGCAAAATTGCTATACACTGGGGGAAAACTTGTATTGTAATAATTTCAGTATAAAGTGTGAAGTGATGATATATTATATTGTTAACAATTTTGGCGGCGATGGAGCACAATAAAAGATTACATTTATTTTGAGCTAGTGACGAAAAATAATTTGTTAGAGGGTGATATCCTTAATCCTATTTTTTTATCTAACATCATATTGTCAGATTTGTGAAAGAATCGTGTACAGGAGTGGCCAACACAAGAAGCCCAATTTGTAGTCACAAAGGGTTTAATCTGAGGAACATTAAAAACCTTAAACCGGATCGAGAGAGAGAAAAAGCCGTTCCCGGTTGTGCTGAACTTGTATAAAATACATTTTTACAGTTGTACCTTCTCTGAGAGACCATATTCCCCAAATCCAGCAACCACGACCAACACTGAAGATTAATTGTGATTTATTTCTCTATCTTTTTCCCAGTAAAGGCTGCCTATAGTTCATACATAATATTTTGCCGATTAAAGTGTTTGATTATTCTAGTTTCTGCTTATTTTTGCATACGTTATTCCATACGTGATGACATGATGGCATCACGTTATTATATATGCACGAGATAGAAGTGAAATAAAATGTGCTTTCCATATTCTTTCCATCCCCCTTTCTCCCCCCAGCCAACCCCCCCCCCCCCCCCCCCCCCACCCTCCCTCCCCAAAAAAAGCCAGTAAAAGGGGAACTCCTGGACAGAAACAAAAATGTTAATGCAAACAACCACGGGAGGTTCAACAGAATGCCTCGTTTTTTGTCAAAATTTAAAAAAATGTGATCCTAACCCCTAGTCTCCTTCGCAGCCGTGACGACAAAAATAATGGCTGCGCCATCCCTGGCGAAAAGTAACCAATTAAAATATCCCCATTATATCAAAAATACTGAAGTGGCAGTAGCATTTTTAAAGCATTATCATTCTAAACTATGGAAACACTTTGGGTTAATAAAAACAGATCATGATCATGGCCGGCTTTGATGAAAAGAACAGGATGTGAATGTAGGAGACTGGAACCAGGTATGCCCTGATGGCAGACGACAGATTAACTAACCTCGTCCCCAGGGTCTTCTCAGCCAGATACAAGTTGTCTTTGATATGACCGAGAAGACCCTGGGGACGAGGTTGCAGATCAACAACAGCCAAACGAAGCAGGAAGATACGTAGACAGCAAATATTTTGTCAACTGAAAAAAGTATTCGACTTCTACTCACCTACTGATTGGATATAGTAGCTAGGATATATCTGCATTGTGAATGTTAACAGCAAAAATGGGCATCGCTTCGATTGATCAAACAACCAAAGGCATGCACAGTAGTCGGAAGTACAAAGTGATGAAGTGGGAATAAGTTTGCTAAGAACGTGTACACAGCAAGTTTCCATCTTAATGGAGCCTTGAGGGTTATGCTAGACTTGAGTGAAGACAACAACATTGACAGACATACATGTACTGGAATGTGGACAAAGTCATGGTGTCAATTCTTTTTAGTAGAAGTACGTAGAACCGATACACTAATGTCGTAGGTGAGTGCACCGAGGCAATGTTTACTGTACACCTCCTTAACTCTTCAAATACAACTTACTAGTCTTTTAGACAGCTTTAGTTTAGTTATTAATGTGGCATGTGTAGTTTGAAGTCAAATATGGAAGGTTGTTACAGTATTATTTTACAGTTGTGAGGCCCTGTTTTACCACTTGAAACTGTGTTTTCCTAAAATACTAAGTAAAATAAAAAGAAAGTAATTTAAGATGCAAAAGTTAAAAAAATTGCCACAAGACCGTTTGTGTAAATATGGCCATTTTGCAAAAGTATATATGATATTAAAATGAGGCCAGAAAATTGCAAAATGTAAATAGCCCAAAAAAATTTAACCTGTTTCTGTTTCTCCTAATAACGATGTAACTCATTATTGAAGGTAAAAATATGAAGTTTTTGAAATTCTGCAATTTATGGTACTGTTTTTAGTTTTGACAATTGCTCAAAACTAGTGACAGGCCTCTTTGCCAGCCCAAAACTAGTGCCATTACCTCTATGCCGCAATCTCTTATGTGTTATGAACGAGGGTAGTAGTAGAAAGATACCATGCCATTGTGAAGTCCATGGGTTTTGTATATTTATTTTAGTGAGGCATTGGACTTACCCTCCAGATGTATTTTTGTATGTTTGATGGTCCTGAGGCCAAAAATGGGACCCCCTGAAATTTTTCAAAAACGACTGTGGCAAACCAAGTCAAACCACATTTTGGAATAACTCCAAAAGGTCAACTTCTACAGCAAGTTTCATTAAAATTCGCTGACCCCCCATTTCCAACATCTGACACACTTTTTCAGACAATGCCTCTTAAGTCCAAATTCAACTTTCCATTGCGATTTTCCGATTTCCGCTATAGATACCACCGCCGGGCCTTGTAACTCGTTAAATTCAACCCTTGGGCGTCTTTTCCAGCCGTAATGAGTAGTCATAGGCAACCAAACCATGCTTCACAATTGTCGCGTTCCCTTTGGTCATATCGATTCAAATTGTGAAATGGCCATTGTTTGATGTTCAGCCCCAGCCAGAAACATTGACAGAGTTCTTGGTACTTGTTGTACTTGCAGGTCTTCCAAACTACCATACATTTGCCACAATATAATATTGATTAAATGCATTGGTCTCGAAATTAGCACGCTGCTAATCCTGCTAATGAAACCTCTTCCTTTGAGCACAGTGTGAAATTTATTATGGTCTGTTGTTTATATGTGGTCCAATGAGTTTGTTCGAATTTTTTGTCTGTATTATTAAAAATAAATCATATGGTATTCTCGTGCAATTCAGGATAAATTCGAACGAGCGAGTTTTCAAAGAGCTCAAAATTGCACTCGCTCTGTGTGCTCGTGCAATTTTGAAACTCTTTGAAAACTTGCTCGTTCGAATTTATTCCGAATTGCACTCGAAACCATATGATTTCCTATACAAGATGGCAGACAAATACTGCAAAGGTATCGGCAGGATTGAACTCTGTCTCCTGTGTGAGAGAAGCTATATATTTTGATGAAACGTTTGCATAATCGCTCGTTGGAAATGGCTGATTTGCAATCGCTGGAAGTACAACAGCTAACACGTCAACATGTATGGCAGTCATGGAACAAACGTTTCTACAGCACTCTAGAAATCTTATTGGAGAAATGGCTTTTATTTCCGAGACCTTACTCTGTCAACAAGAGGAGAAAATGAAGCGAAAATTCAGTGGAAAACCCATTGGAAAAATGTTTGTATCGGAGCCGAGCTCACGTTTTCGATATTTAAATTCACTGGAATATGCAGGTTAGTCATTTTCGAATGAAAGAAACTATTAAAGAAAGTAGGCAGACTAGGAGATAATCCAGCTAAATACTTCATAATTGAATACGTGGGTGGAAGAGAAACGTCCTCGAGTTAAAATGTACAATCATACTAATTAAATTGAGCTCGCAAGGCTGCTTCGCTTTGACTTTGTTTTCATTCCGTCAACTTCACTGATTGAACGCCAAAGTAAATTATTCTTGTAAAGTTCTCTACTTAGTTGGATAGCAAAAGTCATGTTTTCATTTATTTTCTATTGAAATGACATTTCATTGTGGAGATATTCACCGAAAAGTATGTTTTGTCATCCGGAATAGTTCACACATTCGTACGTATTCGCCTACAGAAAATTCCACAGTTGCGATACAGCCCTACTCAGCCTCACCGAACAGTGGTAAAAAGAGCTAGAGAACCACAAAGTCATTGGACTGGTCTCCATGGATCTTTCTGAAGCATTCGACACACTGCCACATAATCTTATTATACTAAAACTACGTGAATACGGAGCTGACAACAAAACAACTGGCTTGATAAGAAACTATTTGTCCGACCGTAAACAAAGAGTCAAACTTGGCGACAAGTATTCAATCTAGCAGTCAATATCATAATACACTCTACCCTCTCCACATACGCCGATGACACTCAGATCTTCTGCGCCAAAAATGACCCCGCTAAGGTAGAAGAGGCTATAAACATAGACCTGGCAAGCATCGATAAATGGTACGAGTAAAACGGCATGAGGAGAAATCATGAAACATATCAGGCTATGGTTATGGGAAAGAAGCCAATAAAACCAACCTTCTGCTGTGAGAACACTATCATTCCCACAAGAAAATAAATAGAATTACTCGGAGTAACAGTGAATGATAAACTGAAATTTGAAACTCATATATCCAAAGTATGCAGAAAAGTGAGTCAGCAGATTGCCGTTCTAAACAGAATAAAGAAGATGCTCCCGTTTGAAACCCGGAAAAATCTCTACCAGGCATTTATAGTACCACATTTTAATTATTGTGCTGAAACTTGGCATTTTTGTAGTACACATTCCACTTCTAAATTAGAAAAACTGAATGAACGAGCCTTGCGATTTGTGTATCATGATAAACAAACTCCATATGAGATATTAGTAGAGAAATCAGGACATATCACATTAGCCAACCAGAGACAATCTTATGTACAGTATTTAGGTCACTGAAAAGTGAACATGCGCCAGTGTCCATATCGGAATTACTCAAGTTGAGGATAAGTAGATATAATTTAAGGGGCAGGGTTATGACTCCTATAATTATGAAGTTGTTCTAATTACGGTCCAGTTCCAGTTCAGCTGAATTGTCATCGGTGGCTTAAACTATATATGTTTCTCGGTTTGCAAAATTTATTGTAGGATTTTTTAGAGTGGACAACAGAGAGAATACAAAATCCTGCTGCTGGTTCAATTAATGCGCTTGGTTTTTATTTGAAACAGCTCTAGAACGGAACTCCAGGGGTTGGAGGGATCCAACCCCCAAATACAGAACCATACCGTAGCAATACACCGTTGCTAAAATACAATTAACATTTTATCCACGAGTTTCTCCATTGGGAGGCTATTTCGTCTTTAGTGGCAAGCCGCACCTTGTAATGGTGGACTATTTTTCTAAATAGCCAGCAGTGTGCCGCTAGGGAAACACATCAGCTAGTTGTTTGATTGCTCACTTAAACCCTAGTACTAGTACTAAATTAATCCATGGCTAAATTATATTTGAAAGCTATTCGATTAAAATAGCTATATATTCTTGAACCTTTCGGTATTAACTTTAGTAAGAAGTCTCGTTTGGGCCATCCTTAAGTTGTTCAACGGAGTTTTTATTTGGTTGAGATCGGGGCAGAAATGTGTTTTTCGGAAGTTAAGCTCAGCAGTTGTTCGAGTAAACAGATTCGAGATGGCGACAGCCCTTCTTGGTAGGATTTGCGGCAAACTTTCGCTGCCTCGAGTGTTCTTAGAGACAAACATATTTCACAACGTAACTGAGTAGCATGTCAAGCGATACACAATACTCAAATTTTATTAGCAGAAACTGTGAAATTATATTTTATTTCGAGTGAATCTTATTGCAGATTTGTGTTGCTGTAGTCTTGAATCGCTCATTAAAATACTACTACGACGAAATTTAATCATTTACTTTTCTGCTTTTTTGTCTCCCAAAATAACACACAGTGTCGAAAATATCCAAATCAGTGAAAATATTACCAAAGGACCAAATTAAACTATGAATTGTGCAGAGAGTTTACGGTCAAAATCACGTCCACCATTACTGACGTGCGTTTCAAATACTTCGTGATTTTTGAACTTCGTGATTTTCACAACGCGTCGCTCTTGTAAATGCATATTTCCATTTAAAACTTCGTTCTTTCCTTTCCAGTTTGGAAAAAAAAAGTATAAACATGTACTTCACTTATAAGGTCGTGCGAAAGTTTGTGTGAAACGTGGTCCCATATGTTGTTGTGTTGAGAAAATACGTCACGTCCGCGGGAAATTAGCTCTGTCACAGGAACGAGTTCGGGTAATGGCGGACATGAAATCTCAAGATTCCGATTCCGATAAATAAGACTTCCCTTCGTGATATAAAAAAAAACGGTTTGGGCAGGAAAAATATAGCAACTTTACTTTAGAAAAATGCAAAAATATCACTATCTCAACATTTGAACGTAGTAGCACTTTAAAGCTGAGCGCGAAGCAGGCACTTAGTAGGGCTTGCTATCAATTCCACCCCCTCGAGTTGAACACGAGTTTTATTTGGTTGAAATCGGAGCAGATAATAAAGATGATGTTGTCCTAGTTGTTTGTTTTACTAAGCGAGGAAATTTAGCGTTGCGTTATGCTGGAGAAGGTCAAATATGTACTGAAGAAAATAAATAATATTCCTTTGAAACTACGAAGCGATAGAGTTCTTTGTTCAAAGCCTATATTTTTCAGAGGAAGAAAGTGAATTCGTGTGATAAACGAAATGCGTGCAAAATAAAACATTTTAGCGACGACTTGATTTGATAGGAGCCGACGGCTTTATATAAGTTTGTAACAAACACCATTATCCGATTTCATCTCAGTGCTTGCCGTTGCAGGTGGTGGCGTAATCCGAAATATCTAGATATTTGAAAAGATTTGAAACATCGCATACTTTCCCGTCGGCTAATATTAATGTTGGAAGCTCTCAAATGAGTTAGTTAGCGATGGTAGCCATTATCCTTCTTGCATACTCATTATTAGCATTTAGTTATAGGATAGTCCCCCTTGGCGAGCAGGCGCGTTGGGGTAGACCGGAATTAATCGCTAACAGAGTTGGCGAGAAGGGGCGGGTGGGCCGGGCGACATTCTTTCCCAAAGAGTTGTCCAACTGAACATTTGCATAATTAATTCAGGTTTATGTAGTGCTAATGCCGTAATGTTGAAGCCAAATGAATATTCAAAGTGTTTGAATAGTTCTCCAGCAAATATCTCCCGCTTTGAATGTCTTTGGATCCCGGAAGGCGAGTGACCGTAGAACGGCTCTATTCCCAGAGATTACCCTTTCGATATCGACCAGTACGTTACGTCCCCAGGGTCTATCATTTTCTCCGTGCTCGAGGTCTCATCAATGTAAACCCAGCATACATCTCTTCCCCTGCCCTATCCCTCGAGTAGCACGGAATCTCTCGAGACCTGTATTATGATTGCACTAATCATACTATGCTTAAACTGTTTTTGTACTGCACTTTCTAAAGGTTAGGGTGTTTTCTATTGTTGGATAGGCCAATACTGTCGCTCGTTTCGAGAAGTTCCACACGACCCTTTTTCTCTGCCTCTCATGGTTCAAAATTTTGAGACTCCCCCTTAAAGTGCTTGACCGTGGGCTAATAAAAACATTACCAAAACGAAGACAGAACACGGTTTTGAACGCAAACGTCAAAATCAGAGATTAACGACCCGAGCTCAGAGAAAATGAGATCGAGCTCAAAAGCATTCCCAGAGAACAAAACGCTTGTGCAGTTATTTTTTGTAACCTCCAGTCGACAATCTCTGGAGATGACAACACAAGACTAGAGTTGTTGGAAGCACCTTGGTGCAAAAAAACTATCACATGCATGGCCTCATAATGGTTCACGTAAACATAGTTTTCTAGCGCCTATCAGGGCATGACCGTGAAAAATGCCCCTCGCGGTTACACACCCAGCACTTCATCTGCGGCGTGGCCTGGCCTCACCACGCCTAGGATAAGTGGCCCTGTGGGTACAGACACGGAAGGATTCGCGTATGGTGAGGTGAGGACTATTCCTTCAATGATTTGCCAATGACCTTCGCTATTTCGGCTCAGTTCTTCTTTTGACGCAACCAATTTAACCAGGATCTGATGGAGCGATGAATTGCCGATAAAGGCCGGCATTGACATAGGACGATTGAATAACGTATCGCTCTTTCGTCCTTTCTGTCTCTGGCAGCATCTACGACCTATTCGAGAGCTGCAAGGGCGGCACAAGTATCAAACAGGGCCGATGAACGTGATGTCAGGAGTTGCAATGCTGAGATCGTCGTGTCCACGGCCGAGGCGTCTAACTTCTGTTTCCATTCATCTAGGTCTTTTAACAGAATCTGTAGCGTGCGAAACCCAAAATGTAGTATCTGTCACACTACTACTAGTACTTTGTCCAGATTTACCATTTTCCCCGTACCACTATCTTATTGCAGATTCCCAGCTCGATCTATGCATTTTTCCCAAATCAAACCGCTAGCCGGTAATACATTGCTATACCAATGTCGATAGATGAGTAGTCCTTTGCTTTGTGTCACTTTCCGTTTTGCACTGCTCTAATGGTGGCTTGCAGAGTCTTATCTTCTGTTGTAGCCAGCGCAATATCTTCGGTTCTCATCGCTTTTGGAGATGACTTGGCCACAATAAACGTTACACTGTAAAAACCAACTGGTTGAAACAACCAATTTTAATGGTTGCAACCATTTATAAATGGTTCTTTTGACCAATCCTGAATGGTCCAAATATAACCAAAAAGCTATGGTAAAATTAACCTTTTTAGAATGGTCAGATTATTATTTTTAAATTGGTTAGCCATAGTTGTATTAATTACGACAAAACAACCAATTACAAATGGTTACTTTAACCAATCATAATGGTACAATCTACCCATTTGGAAATGGTTGTAATTATACATAGAAATAACCGTTTCTTAATGGTAGAATTGACCTTTTCAAAATGGTTGGACTTTTGCTATGTTCAACTTATTTACCAAGTAAATGAGGTACATTCAATTAGGAATATTTTTACCAGGATATTGAAACTAAAACAAAACAATTAACGATTTGACAAGATTACTATTGTGATTACAGAGATTTGGAGTACAATTTGGAGTAAAATTTAAGCGTTAAAATCACCCAACCGAAGGAGTGAATTATCTCTTCCCTGCATGGAGTTAACTAAAAACTCTTTGAAACCACATAGGCATGCCGAAGTCTAGTTTCATGAGCCGATTCCTATGCCGTAGATCGCAGCGAGTGGGTAAAATGATAAAGCAGAGTCCGGAAATTGTCTCAGATGCGGAGAACCGGGTATTTAAAAAATCTCTACTTTGCGAGGAAGTTTGCATGTAAATTGCTTATGCATTAATTAACGAAAAATAATACTATAGTACGAAATATTATTTTGAAAATAGTCCGGAAGATCAATCGATCTCCGCGAGTACAACCGTGTCTCCTGGTACAGAAGTATAGAGACTGGTAACTACAGTACAGTATTCGGTCAGCGGCAACGCTCATGAGTATATCAGGTTTCGGCGGGCGAACGATTTCAACGGTTCCACGACGAAGCATGCAGTTTGTGAGCGGTTTTTTCCTACAACTTCAGCAGATTTACAGAAGATTACTAAGTTAAGAGTTTTGGAACGAAGCTAAGAATTCATGAAGACGTCGTTTGGGCCGTGAATGGCTCTTTATGGGCTGATATCCTTGGAGCAAACGAAACACTAAAGACGTACAGTTCGAAGATTATACTAAGACGGTAAGTTTAAAGTAATCCTTAATTTACCTACAAGTAGATATGTTGATCAGTAGGTCCCTTAATAATACTAACAAAAAGTAAATGAGTATTTCATGGATGAACTAACTATAAATGCATGTGGCCCAGGGTGCTGGGTTAATAAATTTGATCTCACTTTGACGAGCAGATCTAGAGTGAAAACAAAGTCTCATTACAACTTATGCACTAGTCAATTGAAACCCCGGCCCCCCGACACCCGGGACATAGTGGGGCATTAACGGGGACATGGCCGTTTAATAACGCACATTTAACGCTGCATTTTTCAGGTGGAACGGGGAAAGTAACGATTTGCAAAATTTGCGGGGATTTTAGCGGTGGTTGTAACGCCAGCCACGACAGAGCGGGACTGGGCACGAGCATCAACAACGTGTATCAAACGGACACGCAAAAATCGTAGCTAATTTAAACAAGTCCTGGAAGTTTCCATCAGAGGCAGTGTTTATACTGAGTTAAGTCACGAGTAGTAGATCAGGAAGTGTTTATTATTAAACGCTTTGTTATTTGCAACAACAAAGCCGGTTTTGTTAAAGTTTGCGCCACGGCAAAATATCAGATTAAGTAATGATTCGTGTAACAAGTACGACACCGAACGGCATTCAGATGGCAAGGTGTGAATTGTTTGGTTGAAACATGAAAATCGCCTTAAAGGTTAGGAAGACGTTTAATTTCCTCCAATTTTTCAAACTATTAAAACTACGATTTGCACTGCGGTTCCAAATGTCGTTTGTAAAGCAAATCGTATGTTCGGAACCTTATCAATCGTACCTGTTTCGTAGCTATTGTTTTTGGCTGTTCCTATTGGTTGGAAGATAATTTGTTCATAAAAATGGAATGAAACTAAGACTTCATACTACTTTTATTTCAGAATAATCATAAATATCACCCATTGTTTTCGTAGTCTAAAACACAGACAAATCACATGTGAGGGAGGCTCAATGTCACATAACAATCGATTTTGTCGAACGCAGCTGCATTACATTTCCTTTATATTCCTTTGTCGCATTGTTGTTTTTTGTTGACAGACAACGGTTTCTGATAAACAAGACAATGGTGGAGACTGTAAAAGTGCGGAAAGCATGTATAGTAATAGAAAATGTACAGGGGCGGATCCAGGATTTTGTGAAAGGGGGGTTTGCAAAAGGATTTTGTTTTAAATCTAGAGAATTAAAATTGAATTTACAGTGATTTACGTACAGGAATCATAGTGGGTGTTGCAACACCCGAAACCCCTCCCCTGGATCCGCTAGTGATGTGCTTCAGAAAATGTTTTTTTTCTTCAAATAATGGAGCAACAGATTGAAGCTTATGTATATTCAATTTATCAATGCCTCCTCCCAATTGAAAATTCTGAAGCACATACCGGGGCCATAGGGGCGGGTATTGTAACAGCCAACTGTCCCCGATGGGCGGGGAAAAGGTCAACATGTAACACTGTATAAATGTTACATTCCCCGCTATGTCCCGGGGGTCGGGGGGCCGGAGTTTCAATTGACTAGTGCATTAAATATACATTGGCGACTCGCATTAACATCTAGTTACAAGCTTAGGACATTGTAGTCTTGCGAAGGAGACTAAGGACATTGCGTTATGTTTGACTTTGAGTATATTCTTTTAAATAATGATAAAAATAGACATAGTCAACCTCGTGTCTCAGCCCTACCCAGGAGTCTTCGCGGGCACCGGTATGTTAATCATATAACTTCCGGCCCATACTTCCGGTAAGCTACTTAATATACAAAGTAGCACTGTAATGGACAATGGCCACATGCATATAAACATAATATACATTTTGACTACAACTGGCCAGTGTCTCTTAAGGGTCAAGTGAAAATCACTTGCAAATCAAACATTTTAGGACAACAAAATCCAGCACGACCTTTCTATCTCCTATCATGTATGTTTAAGGAATGTTGTCCTTCTAAGATGTTTGATTTTTTTATAATTTTCAAATTAATTCATAAACAAAGCTTTTATTTGAATTGGAATAGTATATGGCCCATTTGAATGGAAATGGTTAGTGAATTTGTAAACCAGCCATTGGCCTTGGTGAATCCATATATTTTTGGGGTAGCACTTTGCCTTTCACCTCTGTGGCCTCATTTGTGAGTTGAGTTTGTTGGTATTTTGCCCTTGCTCCAAGGGTTTTTCCGGGTTTCTCCAGTTTTCGTTCCTCCATAAAAACCAACATGCTAAATTCCAATTCAGTCTGTGATTTACATTGTAGCCAGGACCTGGCTTAGATCAGCCCGTGGTTGTGCCGTACGTTCCAGGTCTGTTACAAATTCAAGCTTATTTTTATCTGTTGAAATGCGCCTGTAGTTTTTTGCATGGTCTATGTTTTTTGGATGAACAGGTACCGGTAAATGTTGAAGACTGCATTTGTGTAGGCTGGACTCCTTTGAGGACTTCAGTTGGCGAGAATTGATTTAAAATATTCCTGGCTTCATTTTTTTAAAGAAATGGAAACTGTTCAAACTTATGAGAGACATACGCAGTGCAAATTTTATTAAAATCCCTTGGGCAGAAGTTGGCAAAAATTTAGATTCTTAATTTCTCACCTTATAAAATAAATGTTGTCAATGTTGAAAGGATTGTACATGTACACATGTATGTGTAGATTTCTGGCAATAGAAGTGATTAGAATCCAAGCTGGTTAAAATTATTTACCAAAGCTTACGAAATCTTGATGACAAACAAAATATTATTGTGCTAGGAAAAGAAGAAAAGTTGTGAAAATTTATTTAGAGAAAGTAAAATAGTCAGGGTTTAAAAAAAATATTTCAGGGTTTTCAAAAAAACTGCTACAGAGATTTAAAAAAAGTTTTTGAGCAATAAATTCATAGCAAATTCTATCACTGAGAAATATCTACAATTGGAGACATAATTTATCATTATCATAATGACCAGGGGAACATACAAGGGATAACTAATTTCTGTAAATGGTTGTGCATTGTACTGTCCTCCTTGTCATTACGATAATTTCTCGACTTTTGAATGCACGTGCCTATGCCCTTAGTTAACTGTGGCCTGTTTCATGAGAATGTTGTTGAAACTACGAAGCGATAGAGTTCTTTGTTCAAAGCCTATATTTTTCAGAGGAAGAAAGTGAATTCGTGTGATAAACGAAATGCGTGCAAAATAAAACATTTTAGCGACGACTTGATTTGATAGGAGCCGACGGCTTTATATAAGTTTGTAACAAACACCATTATCCGATTTCATCTCAGTGCTTGCCGTTGCAGGTGGTGGCGTAATCCGAAATATCTAGATATTTGAAAAGATTTGAAACATCGCATACTTTCCCGTCGGCTAATATTAATGTTGGAAGCTCTCAAATGAGTTAGTTAGCGATGGTAGCCATTATCCTTCTTGCATACTCATTATTAGCATTTAGTTATAGGATAGTCCCCCTTGGCGAGCAGGCGCGTTGGGGTAGACCGGAATTAATCGCTAACAGAGTTGGCGAGAAGGGGCGGGTGGGCCGGGCGACATTCTTTCCCAAAGAGTTGTCCAACTGAACATTTGCATAATTAATTCAGGTTTATGTAGTGCTAATGCCGTAATGTTGAAGCCAAATGAATATTCAAAGTGTTTGAATAGTTCTCCAGCAAATATCTCCCGCTTTGAATGTCTTTGGATCCCGGAAGGCGAGTGACCGTAGAACGGCTCTATTCCCAGAGATTACCCTTTCGATATCGACCAGTACGTTACGTCCCCAGGGTCTATCATTTTCTCCGTGCTCGAGGTCTCATCAATGTAAACCCAGCATACATCTCTTCCCCTGCCCTATCCCTCGAGTAGCACGGAATCTCTCGAGACCTGTATTATGATTGCACTAATCATACTATGCTTAAACTGTTTTTGTACTGCACTTTCTAAAGGTTAGGGTGTTTTCTATTGTTGGATAGGCCAATACTGTCGCTCGTTTCGAGAAGTTCCACACGACCCTTTTTCTCTGCCTCTCATGGTTCAAAATTTTGAGACTCCCCCTTAAAGTGCTTGACCGTGGGCTAATAAAAACATTACCAAAACGAAGACAGAACACGGTTTTGAACGCAAACGTCAAAATCAGAGATTAACGACCCGAGCTCAGAGAAAATGAGATCGAGCTCAAAAGCATTCCCAGAGAACAAAACGCTTGTGCAGTTATTTTTTGTAACCTCCAGTCGACAATCTCTGGAGATGACAACACAAGACTAGAGTTGTTGGAAGCACCTTGGTGCAAAAAAACTATCACATGCATGGCCTCATAATGGTTCACGTAAACATAGTTTTCTAGCGCCTATCAGGGCATGACCGTGAAAAATGCCCCTCGCGGTTACACACCCAGCACTTCATCTGCGGCGTGGCCTGGCCTCACCACGCCTAGGATAAGTGGCCCTGTGGGTACAGACACGGAAGGATTCGCGTATGGTGAGGTGAGGACTATTCCTTCAATGATTTGCCAATGACCTTCGCTATTTCGGCTCAGTTCTTCTTTTGACGCAACCAATTTAACCAGGATCTGATGGAGCGATGAATTGCCGATAAAGGCCGGCATTGACATAGGACGATTGAATAACGTATCGCTCTTTCGTCCTTTCTGTCTCTGGCAGCATCTACGACCTATTCGAGAGCTGCAAGGGCGGCACAAGTATCAAACAGGGCCGATGAACGTGATGTCAGGAGTTGCAATGCTGAGATCGTCGTGTCCACGGCCGAGGCGTCTAACTTCTGTTTCCATTCATCTAGGTCTTTTAACAGAATCTGTAGCGTGCGAAACCCAAAATGTAGTATCTGTCACACTACTACTAGTACTTTGTCCAGATTTACCATTTTCCCCGTACCACTATCTTATTGCAGATTCCCAGCTCGATCTATGCATTTTTCCCAAATCAAACCGCTAGCCGGTAATACATTGCTATACCAATGTCGATAGATGAGTAGTCCTTTGCTTTGTGTCACTTTCCGTTTTGCACTGCTCTAATGGTGGCTTGCAGAGTCTTATCTTCTGTTGTAGCCAGCGCAATATCTTCGGTTCTCATCGCTTTTGGAGATGACTTGGCCACAATAAACGTTACACTGTAAAAACCAACTGGTTGAAACAACCAATTTTAATGGTTGCAACCATTTATAAATGGTTCTTTTGACCAATCCTGAATGGTCCAAATATAACCAAAAAGCTATGGTAAAATTAACCTTTTTAGAATGGTCAGATTATTATTTTTAAATTGGTTAGCCATAGTTGTATTAATTACGACAAAACAACCAATTACAAATGGTTACTTTAACCAATCATAATGGTACAATCTACCCATTTGGAAATGGTTGTAATTATACATAGAAATAACCGTTTCTTAATGGTAGAATTGACCTTTTCAAAATGGTTGGACTTTTGCTATGTTCAACTTATTTACCAAGTAAATGAGGTACATTCAATTAGGAATATTTTTACCAGGATATTGAAACTAAAACAAAACAATTAACGATTTGACAAGATTACTATTGTGATTACAGAGATTTGGAGTACAATTTGGAGTAAAATTTAAGCGTTAAAATCACCCAACCGAAGGAGTGAATTATCTCTTCCCTGCATGGAGTTAACTAAAAACTCTTTGAAACCACATAGGCATGCCGAAGTCTAGTTTCATGAGCCGATTCCTATGCCGTAGATCGCAGCGAGTGGGTAAAATGATAAAGCAGAGTCCGGAAATTGTCTCAGATGCGGAGAACCGGGTATTTAAAAAATCTCTACTTTGCGAGGAAGTTTGCATGTAAATTGCTTATGCATTAATTAACGAAAAATAATACTATAGTACGAAATATTATTTTGAAAATAGTCCGGAAGATCAATCGATCTCCGCGAGTACAACCGTGTCTCCTGGTACAGAAGTATAGAGACTGGTAACTACAGTACAGTATTCGGTCAGCGGCAACGCTCATGAGTATATCAGGTTTCGGCGGGCGAACGATTTCAACGGTTCCACGACGAAGCATGCAGTTTGTGAGCGGTTTTTTCCTACAACTTCAGCAGATTTACAGAAGATTACTAAGTTAAGAGTTTTGGAACGAAGCTAAGAATTCATGAAGACGTCGTTTGGGCCGTGAATGGCTCTTTATGGGCTGATATCCTTGGAGCAAACGAAACACTAAAGACGTACAGTTCGAAGATTATACTAAGACGGTAAGTTTAAAGTAATCCTTAATTTACCTACAAGTAGATATGTTGATCAGTAGGTCCCTTAATAATACTAACAAAAAGTAAATGAGTATTTCATGGATGAACTAACTATAAATGCATGTGGCCCAGGGTGCTGGGTTAATAAATTTGATCTCACTTTGACGAGCAGATCTAGAGTGAAAACAAAGTCTCATTACAACTTATGCACTAGTCAATTGAAACCCCGGCCCCCCGACACCCGGGACATAGTGGGGCATTAACGGGGACATGGCCGTTTAATAACGCACATTTAACGCTGCATTTTTCAGGTGGAACGGGGAAAGTAACGATTTGCAAAATTTGCGGGGATTTTAGCGGTGGTTGTAACGCCAGCCACGACAGAGCGGGACTGGGCACGAGCATCAACAACGTGTATCAAACGGACACGCAAAAATCGTAGCTAATTTAAACAAGTCCTGGAAGTTTCCATCAGAGGCAGTGTTTATACTGAGTTAAGTCACGAGTAGTAGATCAGGAAGTGTTTATTATTAAACGCTTTGTTATTTGCAACAACAAAGCCGGTTTTGTTAAAGTTTGCGCCACGGCAAAATATCAGATTAAGTAATGATTCGTGTAACAAGTACGACACCGAACGGCATTCAGATGGCAAGGTGTGAATTGTTTGGTTGAAACATGAAAATCGCCTTAAAGGTTAGGAAGACGTTTAATTTCCTCCAATTTTTCAAACTATTAAAACTACGATTTGCACTGCGGTTCCAAATGTCGTTTGTAAAGCAAATCGTATGTTCGGAACCTTATCAATCGTACCTGTTTCGTAGCTATTGTTTTTGGCTGTTCCTATTGGTTGGAAGATAATTTGTTCATAAAAATGGAATGAAACTAAGACTTCATACTACTTTTATTTCAGAATAATCATAAATATCACCCATTGTTTTCGTAGTCTAAAACACAGACAAATCACATGTGAGGGAGGCTCAATGTCACATAACAATCGATTTTGTCGAACGCAGCTGCATTACATTTCCTTTATATTCCTTTGTCGCATTGTTGTTTTTTGTTGACAGACAACGGTTTCTGATAAACAAGACAATGGTGGAGACTGTAAAAGTGCGGAAAGCATGTATAGTAATAGAAAATGTACAGGGGCGGATCCAGGATTTTGTGAAAGGGGGGTTTGCAAAAGGATTTTGTTTTAAATCTAGAGAATTAAAATTGAATTTACAGTGATTTACGTACAGGAATCATAGTGGGTGTTGCAACACCCGAAACCCCTCCCCTGGATCCGCTAGTGATGTGCTTCAGAAAATGTTTTTTTTCTTCAAATAATGGAGCAACAGATTGAAGCTTATGTATATTCAATTTATCAATGCCTCCTCCCAATTGAAAATTCTGAAGCACATACCGGGGCCATAGGGGCGGGTATTGTAACAGCCAACTGTCCCCGATGGGCGGGGAAAAGGTCAACATGTAACACTGTATAAATGTTACATTCCCCGCTATGTCCCGGGGGTCGGGGGGCCGGAGTTTCAATTGACTAGTGCATTAAATATACATTGGCGACTCGCATTAACATCTAGTTACAAGCTTAGGACATTGTAGTCTTGCGAAGGAGACTAAGGACATTGCGTTATGTTTGACTTTGAGTATATTCTTTTAAATAATGATAAAAATAGACATAGTCAACCTCGTGTCTCAGCCCTACCCAGGAGTCTTCGCGGGCACCGGTATGTTAATCATATAACTTCCGGCCCATACTTCCGGTAAGCTACTTAATATACAAAGTAGCACTGTAATGGACAATGGCCACATGCATATAAACATAATATACATTTTGACTACAACTGGCCAGTGTCTCTTAAGGGTCAAGTGAAAATCACTTGCAAATCAAACATTTTAGGACAACAAAATCCAGCACGACCTTTCTATCTCCTATCAGCCCTACCTCAGCCCTACCCAGGAGTCTTCGCGGGCACCGGTATGTTAATCATATAACTTCCGGCCCATACTTCCGGTAAGCTACTTAATATACAAAGTAGCACTGTAATGGACAATGGCCACATGCATATAAACATAATATACATTTTGACTACAACTGGCCAGTGTCTCTTAAGGGTCAAGTGAAAATCACTTGCAAATCAAACATTTTAGGACAACAAAATCCAGCACGACCTTTCTATCTCCTATCATGTATGTTTAAGGAATGTTGTCCTTCTAAGATGTTTGATTTTTTTATAATTTTCAAATTAATTCATAAACAAAGCTTTTATTTGAATTGGAATAGTATATGGCCCATTTGAATGGAAATGGTTAGTGAATTTGTAAACCAGCCATTGGCCTTGGTGAATCCATATATTTTTGGGGTAGCACTTTGCCTTTCACCTCTGTGGCCTCATTTGTGAGTTGAGTTTGTTGGTATTTTGCCCTTGCTCCAAGGGTTTTTCCGGGTTTCTCCAGTTTTCGTTCCTCCATAAAAACCAACATGCTAAATTCCAATTCAGTCTGTGATTTACATTGTAGCCAGGACCTGGCTTAGATCAGCCCGTGGTTGTGCCGTACGTTCCAGGTCTGTTACAAATTCAAGCTTATTTTTATCTGTTGAAATGCGCCTGTAGTTTTTTGCATGGTCTATGTTTTTTGGATGAACAGGTACCGGTAAATGTTGAAGACTGCATTTGTGTAGGCTGGACTCCTTTGAGGACTTCAGTTGGCGAGAATTGATTTAAAATATTCCTGGCTTCATTTTTTTAAAGAAATGGAAACTGTTCAAACTTATGAGAGACATACGCAGTGCAAATTTTATTAAAATCCCTTGGGCAGAAGTTGGCAAAAATTTAGATTCTTAATTTCTCACCTTATAAAATAAATGTTGTCAATGTTGAAAGGATTGTACATGTACACATGTATGTGTAGATTTCTGGCAATAGAAGTGATTAGAATCCAAGCTGGTTAAAATTATTTACCAAAGCTTACGAAATCTTGATGACAAACAAAATATTATTGTGCTAGGAAAAGAAGAAAAGTTGTGAAAATTTATTTAGAGAAAGTAAAATAGTCAGGGTTTAAAAAAAATATTTCAGGGTTTTCAAAAAAACTGCTACAGAGATTTAAAAAAAGTTTTTGAGCAATAAATTCATAGCAAATTCTATCACTGAGAAATATCTACAATTGGAGACATAATTTATCATTATCATAATGACCAGGGGAACATACAAGGGATAACTAATTTCTGTAAATGGTTGTGCATTGTACTGTCCTCCTTGTCATTACGATAATTTCTCGACTTTTGAATGCACGTGCCTATGCCCTTAGTTAACTGTGGCCTGTTTCATGAGAATGTTGTTGTCAACGGTGATGTAATACAATAAGTTCTTTATTTAGTTTCTTACTTGTACAGGAATCTGGGGCTTATAACAAATAGTAAATTTCTGTTCTAAAGCAGAAACCAGGGGTTTGTAAACATTGGTTGGATGCCAAATTGCTTCCAGGTCAATAACAAATAGTATGTTTCATTTTTTATAGAACGACGCAAAGACTGATATTGCCCATGAAGTGGAGGAGAGCAAGTCCCCATGACTGGTGTGATCAGGCACATTTGAGGATGTGCAGTCCCTGACTTTGGCTGCAGAAGGAATGGTCATGTGTCCATTTTCCCAAGGTGGCATAAACATTAATGTGATAATAATGCTATATATAACCAAGCTGTTATACATTTAATACATGTAGCTTGTACCCGATTGGCCACTCCAAAAATGTTTGTGTTTTTAGAGTACTGGCATGCTCCTTGAAAAGTGTGTGGGGGGGGGGGGGGGGGTTTCTCTGCCAATAGGTGTAGACAATTTCATTTCCAAGAGTAGCTGCATGGCTGCACAGAAGGGTTTTCCAGTGATTCTATACAGAACATTTTTTTTTCAACTTTCATTTAAATATGGAAGCCTTTGTATGTACCATGTGATCGAAGTTTTACATACCACGCAATGTCTGATCTCTTGGCTTGTCGGCCTTATTCCAGTGAAAGGCGGTTTATTGAGCTCGAATCCTTGCTAATACATTTCCCTCGTAATATTTACCCAGCTTTTATAAACAAACATGCCGTTCAGCGTAAAAGCTAGCAAAGACTCTCAATAATTTTCAGCATGTGGTACATGTATATACAAAACTTCGATCACGTCGTACAGACAAACGCTGCCTCAAGGCTGGCTCTTGACGTGACATTTTACCACTTGTGATTTTCATAGTAATATCTCTTTTGTGACGGTTTTCACATGAATTGCTGGATTAAGTTTGAATTAGTTTTTACTGTAACGGAAGTTGTTAAGGATCAAGTTAAGGATACAAAAATAATATACTTTTCAAACATGATTTGGACTATGCAAGATACTTTTTGGACTGCGAGATATCATTTTGAATTTGTATGTACGTAATAGAATTAGTAGGATTCATTAATTAATCGATGAATCTTTAAATCTAACAAGAACATACATGTCAGGTTTTACTTAATCTGTATATAGCTTCAAAAAGTTGTGTGTGATAGAAAAGGGTGCTGAAATAATGAATGGAATCGAAGTAAACTGTTGAATTAACTAATTATGTATAGAGGCAGCATGACATCTAATCGTAGGATATGTACTTCCTAAATATTTCATGCATGCATGATAATATAGTTATTTTTTTCCATATACATGTACTGTATATTTCACATAATTTGCAAAGGAATAAATATTGTTTAGTAAAAGTAATGTCTGATTGTATTGCTACATATATTTGGGCAGTGTATATTTATGTATTATTCTTTTTGGAAGGTATAAAGTGAAAAAAGGAACTAACATACTACAACCAGAAACTAGTGGTTTATTCTACCAAATGAATTTAGATTTTCAACTATTTATCATTGGTCGAAATAACCATTCAGAACTGGTTGTCTCAGACTCACACCCTTGACAATATATTATTGGTCATGCTGACCAAATATTATTAGTCAAAAACACCATTCCTTATTGGTCAAAACAACTTTAAATATATTGGTCACCTTGACCATAAATTATTGGTCAAAGTAACTAAAGCAGGGCTCGAAATTAAGAAAAAAAAGGAGGCCTAATTTTACGCCCAGCTTAATTTTTTTAGGCGTAATTCTCCAAGATTTAGGCGTAAATAATTGTGCATTAGTAGCTGAGTGGTCACAAGTCTATTGGTAATTTTACGCCTAAGTGGAAAACGTTAGGCGTAAAACGAAAAAATCTAGGCGTATTTACGCCTGTATCGGGCGCAATTTCGAGCCCTGTAAAGGTTTTGGTCAAATCAACCATTACTATATCGGTCAAATCAACCATTAAAAAAGGATCAATTCTACCAAAACTAAATGGTTGAAACAACCAAAAAATATTTGGTTGTCTGAGACTCAAATCAAAACCAATTATTTTTGGTTGTTTCAACCAGTTGGTTTTTACAGTGTAGATATTATCCCGCTATTCTTTCTTCACGGATGGTGCTCTCTTTATGCTTAGAACCGTGACGAGACATGTAGTCTATAGGGTTAATGTTACCGCATCTGTATTAAACTGTGGCGTCGTATGGATGTAGCCGTAACGGCCAGCGTTCTAGGCGAGCTGAGGGTCTGGACCTAGGGTTTCCGTAAATTGTGACTAGGCGCTTATGATCCGTGAAGACTTTTTTAGGGCGATCATAGATGCAAATGTGGAAGTGTTCGCAGGCCCATATTACTGCAAATGTTTCCCTCTCTGTCTGCGAATATATTGCTGTTCTGCTGAAGTGAGTGCGCGGGTTGAATATGATATCACGTGCCCTGCTTTGTCATCTTTATCATGCTGAGCTAACTATATTATGGCTGCGAGTCCGACTGACCTCGCATTTACTGAGATTTATGTCTCTTTCTGCGTGTCGAAGTGCGCCATATATAATAGGAGTGCTTAAGACTTTCGCAGAGTTGACCCTGCCCCCTCTTGTTGTGTGGACAACTCCCATGGTGCATCATTTATCGTAAACGTTCTGAGCGGCTCGGTCATCGTTGCCTTGTTTGGAATGAAACGAGAGGAGTAGTTAGTCATTCCAAGCAGACTTCGTACTTCACTTGCATTCTTGGAGGTTTCCATTTCTAGGATGGTCTGAACTTTCGTTGGGGCTGGAGATACATGTATGCCTTTCTCTGAGAACACGTATCCAAATAACTCTAGGTCCTGCTTAATTGTTGAAGTTTCACTTCTTCCGGTTTAGAGTTAACCCCTTCTCTCGCGTCGTGGCTTGCCCGTAACGTTCCATACACAAGTATTTCATCACTTACGTCAGCACACCATTGATGCCAGTTATAGCTTCAAGAATGGCGTTTTTGAAGATTTCTCCTGCGCAGGAATTTCCAAAGTTTAGTCGCCGGAATCTTCGAATACTTAACGGCAACAGGCTATTTAGGAAGGACGGGGTAATCCAGTTTTTAACGATCTTATAATAATGTGTAAGTTTATGAGTATTCCTTCTGACTTTCAAGTCTTCCCAACAAAGCTCATCTAATAATCGTATTCGACTAGTTCCTTTCATAGCACCGGTAACTACTCGAGCTGATTCGTATTGAATGTTTTCCAGAAGATTAGATTCGCTATCAGTGCAACCATACGACGGCATATTCCATTATCGATTTTACCAGAGTTTTGTAGAGAGAATTCAAGGTGGATCTATCTAACTTAAATTTTAAACCCTTTAACATATCAACGCGTTTGGATGCCCTCTGGTGAATGTTAAAGGGAACTCATCCCTAAAATCAACCCAACGTCTTTAGAAAGATGTATTCGAAAGAAATAAGTTCTGCTATTTTATTTTTCTGTGTTGCGCGTCTATGAGGAGAAAATCAGTATCTAAGTTCGATTTTCCGCTGAAAAATCTACATTGTGTGGCGGCTCAATTCAGTGCAAATTTCCCCATAACGTACGTTACACATACCAAGGAAGAACTATCACACTTCTAGAACAAAGAAAACACAATGGTCCGCAATTAGAAGCCGTTAGTCCTGCTATTCAATGTCGGAGACAGCATGGCAAAACTAATTTATTCCCCGTATTCTACGTCACAAATTACGAGACTTGAGCCGTCTGTACATAGCGAAGGCTGTGAGTAAGGTTTTCGGATTTTTTCTTCCTAGACGCGCAACACAGAAGAATTAAATAGCAGAACCTATTTATTTCGAAAAGATGTTTGTATAGACATTGGGTTGATTTTAGGGTTCAGTTCTCCTTTAAGTACATGTTCTCTCCATGAAATATTTGAAGATAACGTTAGACCCAAATGGGTGTCACTGTCTACTTCATCGACGGGTTGACCGTTTAAATACAGACGTGAGTGGCTAGGATTTGACTATTTCACTGAGAATGTAATAGTTTGTGTATTTTTTAGCATTCATAGCTACTAACCATTGATTGGACGACTGATCTATAGTATCAAGGTCTTTATTCAAGCTGATAGACGAAGTGAGGAGAATATCTACAATATCTAATATAGACGTGTCATCAGCGTGGAGAAAACTCTTTACAGATAAATTAGAGTGACGTCGTTAATGTAGATACAAAAAAGTAAGGACCCAAGCACTGAACAGTGTAAAACTTCCGCTTCAACCTTTTCCATTGAGAGCATTGGCCATCTAGTACAACACGTTGGTACCTATCTGAAAGGTCAGGGTTCGATCTTAACGTTTTCCTTCACTGGCCAACAGGACCACTAACACAAGCACATCAGTGGTCCGCAAAATATTTCACTGGCCTCTGGTAACACTGTAACTACATTTATACAGTATAAACTCAAATAATTTACAGACCTTGCGAAGACTTTGAATGTGTCATGTTCGGCCTCGCTTTCATGCCGTGATTACGACTTCCGTTCCCAGGTCGGCTTTCTCCAACGTCTCTAAATTTCTTCATAGTGCAGCAGTGAGCTTCGACTGTGCTCTCATCGGTGAAAATAGTGTCGGCAAACTGTTATTGAGCAGCATTATAAACATTTGCGGGAACTGAAATGGCCGTGTTTACTTCTCAGACTAATTAAAATTTTCTTCCAATCATCGCCGCGCCGCTCGATTCAAGAAACAGAATTCCCTTCGAATTCTCTGATGGTAATTTGTTTTTAATTTTGGAGAAGTTGGTTTTCAAAAAATATGCACTTTTATGATTGAAATAAAGCTCAGCGACTTTGGCCTAATTCTCGAACGGCACGGCCTGTGATGAAGCAAACAATATTATAATTATCGGCCGTTTCTGTGGGTAATAATTTTGCTTTCTCATCTCAATAGGCCTTCCAAAATATTCCTAAGATTAGTTCCTTTTTCTAGGTTTCGTGTTCAGTAAAATATACATTCGCTTTGCTCAGAGTTCGCTCGTGTTAGCTCGCGTTCGCTCGTTTGCAGTGCAGGTTCGCGAATCCTGAAAAAGCGAACCCGAGCGAACCCTGCGTTCACTTTGCGTTCACTAAAGCGAACCCGGGCGAACATTTAACTGGAGGTAAGTTATGGTCGTTACTGTACCAGTAAGTTTATTGCAAATCGTTCCGCGATCTTGTGCCAATGAGGATTTAAGGCGAACATATTCAAGTTTCAATCAAAACCGAAGAAGGACTGTCTGTCATGCAGTCCTTGTGAAATGAAGAAACGCGAAACAACATGATACATGCGTATAAATGTTTCACTGGCCACCCGGACTGGTAGTTTTCAGTGGCCCCCCGTTACTTTTAGGGGTATGGGGCCAGCGGACCACCGCTAAGATCGAACCCTAAAGGTAACTGCGGAACCACCGTAAGAGAGGGTGCCAAATTCGATCAAAGGATTTGCTGATATCTAAAAATACCATTCGAACTTCATCACCCTTCTCTTGGGCTTCATATATCGTCTGTACAACGTAAATAAGCGGGTTTACTGTAGAATCTCCGGGTCTGAAACCAGACTGGAAAAGGTAAAAAAAAAAAAAATGTCCATGAATGTAGTACGCTTTCGCTGAGCGCACGAAACTTGTATTATAGTTCCGTTGAAGCTTATAGTTTTCCCACAGGTCGTTTGTTTTTCTTTTGGAAAGAAACGTCTATGTTACGCTTTCTTTTTTCATTTCTGACTTTGCTATTTTAACGGTTTAGTCCTACATGGAATGTGTCTATCAATTGTATTGCGAAATAAGCCAAACCATTTATCATATACAGAATCAATACAAGTGTTGGAGATAACACCATCCAAGTCAACGTGTAATAGGTCATTAACAAGTCTGTTCGTATTTACATTTTTGAAATCCCAAACTGCTCTCTTAAAAGCCTTACGTTTTGTCACTGAAATATTCATCTTTGCATAAACGAATGAATGATCACAATTCAGTGGTGGGCTGTGCGTACCAGAGTAAGCAAAATAATCAGGAGCATTTGTAATAACAAGGTCTAAGAGTGTTGCACCGCGCTGAGATATGCGTGTAGGCTCGTTAATAATCTGAAATAAATTGTTACATTCCAACCATTGATACAGGCGAATTCCAAAGTCAGTACTAACGCGTCAACATTGGCGTTAAAATCGCTCATTAGTACAATAATAGTATTTGGAGTTTGATTTGATCTACACTGTTCTGCAGATATTCCAAAAACGTAGTTGTATCGTGTATATAGTATTATTAGGTGGTCTGTAACACACACCACATACGAGCTGTTTCTCATGCAGCACGTTGATGCTAATATAGCGCCTAAATCTGCCATTATTGTCAGATCGGAGTGTCGTGGATGGTAACTTTGAACAGTGGCTCCGTATCTGATTTACCAGCGCTGAATGAAAATGTAGAACTCCATTTCTTTGTTGCACTTTTATTTCTTGTTTTAAGTAAGCAATTGTAAATAATGAAATAGTGCGAAATAAAACAAAACAAAAACAAAACAAAGCTTCCAACTCCTCACCGCCGGGAACTCACATAATTGATGTTCCAAATAAGGATAACAGCATTACGAATAACAGTCAGTTTATGAAGCTTTCCTCTCAATGCCGAGATTTAGTAGAAGTATAGTAGTAGTAATATTAGCAGTAGTAGTATTACTGGAAGTAGTAGTAGTAATACTAATAGTAGTAGTACAGTACTAGTAGTAGTAGTACTAGTAGTAGTAGTACTAGAAGTAGTACTAGAAGTAGCAGCAGCAGTAGTAGTAATAGTAGTAGTAGTTGTGGTAGTAGACGTAGTAGTAGTAGTAATAGTAGTAGTAATAGTAATAGTAGTAGTAATAGTAGTAGTATAATAGTAGTAGTATAATAGTATAATAGTAGTAGTAGTAATGGCAATGGCAATGGCGTCGGGACAAATCCTCCCTCGGCTCTCGGGGGGAATTTAATCACTAATTTTCCGAAATGTTATGCTGTTCCTTATAATATAGTGAGCAGCACCGGGCAGAACTAAAGAAACCCTCTGAATCGATTTCATAATTCTGTCAGGTAGAAGTCATCAAAGAGCAATGCTAATGTATGATTTACGAGAGTATCGTATGGTGTTAATTTTACACTTATAAATTTGGGTTTCGAATCAGAGAAATAAATAACATCGTTTGAATGCCCCTTCCAAGGATCACTGGCGTAATAACACAATGAATGTTTACGCCATAGAGTTGTGCCAATCCTAAAACGCGTTAGCTCGTTACAAGGCTCTTCGTCGTGCTAACATCAGGAATGTTAGGAATTGCTAAGAGAAGGAATGTTAGGTTTATACGCGAATGAGCGACGTAATTCCAATAATTCAGTCCTGCGTTGCGCGTATCCACAAGTTACAAAATGTCAATTGATCATAAGACTAGATATTTACAGAGATTGGGATAAATAAAGAGGATTACGTATACCTGGTTTCATTCTAATAGCAACAGAGGAGGTAGTCATTACAGATGTTATCTATCAAGCTGGAGAGATCCTTAGTTGCTACGCATCGTTTAAAACGTTTAAGATTATTTTCTTCTATAAGTATTTTCTATGTAGAGTTTTCACCATAGATATGGCCCACAAAACCATAGTTAATTGTATTAAGACTAGGAAGGTAAAAATCATGCGTTTCTCAAATTGTAGCCCTTATCAATGGGTTTAAATATTGCTAATAGTATGTGGATGGCTAAAATCATTCTAAACTTTGTACACGAGTATTACAATGTTTGGTTAGCGTCTGTTAAGAAGACGATACAGCTTGCAATTTGGCTCTCTTTAACAGCTCTTCGTACGTTGGCGTCTTGATAGTAAAAAATACCACCAGATCACGTTCCTGAACCCTTCCATGCAGTTTCCTTTTATCGGATGCCTTAAAGAAGTACCAGACTGTATGACAATATTCCAGACACGGCATTATATCTGACTTATAAAGATTTGTTTTGTTAGCCCATATACTCGGCCAAAGTCCTAGTAAGTTACCTTTATCATTTAGTAAGTCCTAGTGCTATTAACGTTACGTTTAACTTAGGTAACAACATACCTTGCTCTGTATCGTTCAGGGATGGGGGCGGGTTCCGGCGACGCTAAAAATCAAATTTATTTTCATTAATTGATGTTATTTGGGTCATAGCTAACCGATCTGAACATGGCTCTCAAGGAACAAAGAAATAACTAACACCACGAGGTCAACATTTTATATATTTTTATTATCAAACTAATTAATTAATAATAAATAATTCATGACGCAAAACAAAGGAAATCACTGAGCGATAAGTGATCTGTAAATCTATATTTCGTCCTGATTTACATAACCTTTTGCTTCGATTTTCTCGACCAAAATAGGTCGTATCACCAAAATAACTGAAAACATGACTCTATACACCTAGACGTTTGATGAGCCATATACAGAATTCATGTCAGTGCTTTATGGAATTTACAAACTAAAACCATAAAGTGGGTCACTCATTCGATATCTATTACTTAAAACGAATAACTCATAGTGTTTGCCCCAAGAGCGTATTAGCTCATCGTGGAGGCTTACACCAATATATAGTACATAACATAAAAATAGAAAAAAGAAAAGATATACAATATATTCAAACATTGCACATTAGGGAAGGCTTATAATTCTTTCTAAAAAGATCATAGTTGAGAGCAGAGTTTCCAAGGCGTAACAAAGTGTGTAAAACTGATATTATCAGTTCATTGAATAGCTAAAAGTCTGAGATATGCCAACCTGAATTTTATGGGATTTTTTTAAAAGAGATAGAGACGAGTTCTCTCATATTGTATGTATGATCGTTCGACAGTTTGTATGGTGGAGGGACACAGAACATTTGAAATCGTTTTGTCTTCGTAGTAAATGGAGAACAATTATTGGCAGATCGTAAAGAAATATAAGTTCATTGGCTGACTCTCAAAGGGAGTAAGTCTGTTAGATAGGCCGAGTCATGCCATTTCCTTATCTGTGCATAGTATGTCTAATTTTCCTATCTTTCCATGCAAGTTATTTCATTAATGTTTGTCGACAATCCTTTTTATTGCCCTTGTGACCACTCTAACTGATTCATATTGGACAGATCCGAGAAGCCGACTTTCAGTTTCAGCACAGCCGTCTCAAAGCACGTCAGCATACTCTATTATGGACCTAAATCATATTATAAGGGAAACTCAATTGAAAGCTCCTAATACCGGTTTGTCGTTGATATTTCATCAGTTCATTTAACTCACCCTTCCAATTTCTCCACTTGAGGACATTTGACCATAGTTTAGCTCTAACGTCAGGACTGGAAAAGGTGTAAAGGATTGGGTTGATGGCTGAGTTGATGGGAAGTACGAACACTGCGATCCATGCGTACGCCTCTCCTGAAGAGCCGTGGAAATTACCAGTCAATGACAACACGCCAAGTATAATTACTGGCATCCAGCAACAGAAATCGGTCAAAACCACGCAAAACACTCTTTTGGCCAGAGCTGAGTCTGCTTTGCCGGTGGAACGAACTCGACGTGAGGATCTCCAAACTTTAATAAATATTGCGATGTAAGAAATAAAGATGAAGACAAATGCAGTGCCATTAGCCACGATGAAAACACCAACAGAGTATTCCCAACCCGCTGGTGTGTCTGAAGACAGTTGTAGGGGAAGACAAACAGTTGAACGTCCGTAAAAGCTGAAGCCAGAAACTCGATCATTAAAGTAACTTGGAGTACATAATGGTGCAAAGGACACAGCAAGACCAATCACCCACATGACAAGGGAAATAATCTGTGCTGCTCTCATGGTCAGGCGCCGAGCTGAGAAATCTAAAAGAATGCTGTTGACTCTGTCAGCTGTAATGGCGACCAGTACCATAACTGAGACTTCACTCGACAAGGTGGAGATAGCTCCAATAACCTGGCAGTTTAGTCCAGATCTCCACTGAACATCATGCTGGAAGTATTCACCCTGCCAAATTGTGTTATAGACAGCAAGCACCAGGAGGTAGACCCCCATCAACAGGTCTGCGCATGCCAAGTTGGACAACAGGAAGGACTGGATGTCAGCTTTCTCTCTCCTTGCTCGCGATTCACGACTCTCTGCTCTTGTTCGAGATTCACGACGCATTACCACTGTCCACCAAATTATGACGGCGAGGTTGCCAAAGGAGGCAAGGAAACCAAGGACCCAGATGCATGAGCGGATAGCAGTGTTCTTCAGCATGTCTTCACAACTCGAGAACTGGTTACCAGGGGAGTCACACTTGAGATTTGGTATGGATTGTTTTGCGTAACAACAGAGGATGAAGCTGTCCAGGGTTCTAAACAGAAGTGCAGACTAATATGTTAATAATACACACTTAATGACTAGCCCCGAGAGAAACAGCGAGTTTTGTTTCCCCAAGAATCTCGATGTTTCCCGAGACGTAAGCTTTAATAAAGGCAAAGCTGTACGTAAATACATGACCTACCTGATATAAGCGAGGTTTGTCGTCTTCTCTTCGGGAAGCTGCTTTTCGACACACGCTTTCAGCATCGCTACGGCATTTTTAGTAGCGTTTAGTGTCTTTCTTGCATCTCTTTTAGCTACCAATTTCTATCGCTTAATGAAGAAGTAAATTGTTTCTATGGAGCTGGTTCAATTTAAACGCTTTCTTTCGACGAAAAAGGTCAGCTTTTGATGAAGATCTAGTAGGCGTTTTGGTAAACAAATATTTCCCGCCTTTACCTTGCTAGTGGCGCACGCAACACCAGCGAGCAACAATTGATGCATTGTTAATCCTAGTTTTCAAATTGTTGCCCGCACAGGCAAACGTTGGTTTTGTTACTTGTCATGTGACCATAAACCAACCAATGAGGGCGCACGTTATATCTGGAAACTTATGGCTGTATAACAAGTATAATTGTTATATAGTCAAATTTCCAGATATAACGTAATAAAGTTAATAAAGGTATTTTATTGATAATGTCATCGCACCAAGATAGTGAATTTCAATGTTTTACAAAAAAATGAGAAAAGGTACAATATTTACAATAGTGTATCGAACAATGAGAGGGGACTGGGTTACATCGAAGAAAAAAATTAATAATGCCTTACAATAATATATAGAACTGATCTGCTAATTAACCTATAATATAATACTACTATAATTGTAATAATACTTATTAATATTAATATTAAGACTTTTAAAAGTCAGGCAGGAAAGAAACTACGTTTGAAACGCTCTGTTGTACATCTAGGAAGTATTAGACTAGTGCCATTGCGCAGTGTAAGGCCATTCTCGCTAAATCTGGTCGAAGGCATAAGGTAGTGCAGGCATGGGTAAGGTTGAGACACTTGGTATAAAGCTTCAGAAAACCAGCAAGACCGAGGGCATCAACGTAGTGAAAACCAGGTTAAAGTATTCTCAGAGCCAGTTTTTGAACGAGTTCAATTGTATTATGCCATACAGGACAGCAGTAAATGTTAATAAGTTCAGAGGAGGGTATACTACTGCGTTTAATAACTCGAAGGATATGTAAGCGTTTGGAAGCTTTCATCAGCATGTTGTCAACATAGGTATTCCACTTCAGATTGTGTTGGAGGATGGGGCCAAGTACTTTATGCGAATAGTAAGTTAAGATAGGTTAACATGTCGTTTTAAGAGAATCACGAACTAATCCTGTCAAGGTCAGACTGGATCAAAGAAGTTCCATTCACAGACACAATTTCGGAGATGGTTATGTCGTCAACATATTTCCAGTAGTTGGAGGATGAAGGAGTGGCAAGCTTTAAATCATTAATCATGATAAGAAAAAGGATCGGGCCTAATTTGGTTCTCTCAGTCACACCAGCCGAAACAGATAGCAATTCAGAAATAACATAGCCAAACTTAACAGACTATCCACGACAAGAAAGAAAGCGACGTTCTTACACTAATGCTGATACTAACCCTTAATGCTGACAATATTACTGGCAATACCATCGTAGAGCCAAGCCTCGTTCATAGCGGCAATATCAGTGGAGTTAAGTACATCCACTTTAGCCGATAAAGATCTCGCGTTGCACAGGATAAAGGTAGGTAGGCTTGATTTATTTTGCGTAGACGCTGGGAGACATTTGAAGTTAGCTGTTTATTCATCGCGCTTGACAGAGGTCAAATTCCGGTAACAACCGGCCCGTGGACTTAAAGTAGCCAATCCTGTCGGCGGCGTTCATTAAAGACGAACTTTGGTGAATTAATATTCGTAGACACACGAAGGATAAATTTGTATGCATTTATCAATATTATGGTGGCTAGCTGAAATAAAGTTTCTTTGCTGAAGCCCCTTTCAAAGTTAGTAATTCTAGTAGGGACAGTAGAGCAACATGGAAAAGCGTCCCGCAAGTTCCACATTCATTCATGACATTTCGAAGAAAAGAGTTCCCACATATTTGAGGCGAAGTTGTTGAACATTTATTCAACTCCAAGATCTTAGCAGCGCTGTAGGAGATTCTTAAACGTTGGTTGGGATAATTATGCCCGATGCTTTGGGACTCAAGCCCTGGCATCGGATAGACATCACCACAGCAGAGCAGGTAGTAATTTGGCTCAACAACAGAGTTCATTTTCGGCAAAGCAATGATCGAATGGCCATGTTTGGTCCAAGTTACGACGGGAGTCCGTAAGTTTAGTAACGACCGTCCACGTCTCAAGTTATCATGGCATGATAATAAAGGTGGTTTGTTTTCTACCATCATGAGTGTAATGAAGGTTATAAAATACTGCTAGGTACGTATAAACGATTAAACAAGTGGGCAGCCCAACGCGGGCACGACTTTCCGTTATTAGATCCCAGTCCCTAGTGCGCCCTCATTGGTTGATTTATGGTCACCTGACAAGTAACAACACAAACTGTTACCTGCGCAGGAAACATTTTTTTAAGCTATGACGTCACAGGGTAACAATGCAGCAATTGTTACCCGCTGGTGTCGTGGGCGCCACTGGCTAGCTAAAGGTGGGAAATGTATGTTTAATAAAATGTCGGCTAGATCTTCATCAAAAGCTGACCTTTCTCGTCAAAAAAGAGCGTTTAAAATGGAACCAGTTCGAATGAAACACTTTACATATTTAACAAGCGTGTAAAAGAGAAATTGGTAGATAAAAAACGATGTACGAAAGACACAAAACGCTACTTAAAATGTCGTAGCGACTCTGGCAGCGTTTTGTGTCGGAAAGCAGCTCCTCGAAGAGAATACGACAAACCTATCTTGTATCAGGTAGGTCCTGTATTGACGCACAACTTTGCCTCTAACAAAACTTATGTCTATAAAACAAAACACGCGTCTCGGGGAAACATCGAGATTCTTAGAAAACAAAACGTACCGTTTCCCTCGGTGCCAATCATTAAGTGTTTACATAAGTCGATAACCAGAAGTCTCGATGTGTCATAGTACATGTCTTGGCCATCAGTTTACAGTATAATCTATTTTTAGAAATCGATTCTCGCTAAATCGATACCCAAGCGTATCGCACCTAATTACACCAGCAACTCTGCTTGGTCCAAAGCATGAACGCATTTGTTCTAATAAGACAACTAATGTTGTGTTTATAAAAGAAACATGGATGCCATTGTTGTTCAACCACGAAAGTAGTGCCGTTCTAAAAATAGATTATACCGTAAACTGATGGTCTGTGTGCCATTACTTATCGAGACTTCTAGTTATGGATTCCTGGTCTTTATTAATATATGGCTAGGTAATTTGCCGGAGTAATTTCACGAGCTATGATTGGTCATTTGGCGGTCTATAACTTCTCGTACGGACTTCAAAAGTGAAGTAAAGCTGATATAATAAACATCTTGCTAAACTCGCTAGCTCGGTCCGTACCATATATTGTGGATCCTCATTCTTTCCTTTTTTATGGCCTGCGCGCTTTGCACTTGGACAAAAAAACAGGAATTACATGTTTTTCATGTGACTGCTCCAGCGTTTCGAAAGTACAGTTTAATAAATACGATTGCACCTTAATCATTAAACTGTTAATCAGAATTCCAGACTACATTAACATATTTTTATACATACTACTCTCAAACTCACATTTTCGATTTTTACGGAGGGAGGAAACCGGAGAACACGGAGAAAACCCTCGTGGCAAGAACAACGCAACAAACAAACGCAACTCACATATGGCACCAAGTCTGACTCGAACTCGGGCCACAGCGGTGAGAGGCGAGCGCTAACACACTGCGCCACCCATGCCTTAAAAGGCGCACTAAAGTTATTTATTATAGTGTACCCTTATTTCTTAGACTCTTTTAAAGCAACTCGTTTTACCCTTTTTCCTTTTACTTACAGATATTTTAAATTCCGCAAATCATCAAATGCATCTTTGGGAATATCCAGTTCTTTAATAGAGTTCTTGTGTAGTGTGCTATAACAAGGAAATAAAGAGGTTTTGGATAATTTATCTATAACGTATAAACGACTACGAAACCGTATATACGCTATCCCTTTCACTGTTGTGGGCACGATATTCGTGTTCTTTACGTGTTCTAAGTTACACAATTGCGAGTCAGTCGATATTTAATGCTTTATATATATTAAATGTATTCAATGTGGATTGATCTTATTGTAGTCTAAACATAACTCAAACATGATCATTATAGAGTGGTAAAGTGATGACGTCACAAAACATACCTTTTCGTCTTAACAATGTCTGAAAGGCCGCCGTGAAATAAGCTCACACACCAAAAATGAGGCAAATTGCTTAAAATGCGACTGAGATATAAGCAGCTGAATACTGACATACTTTTCTTTAACGAATCACTGTATTTTTCGAAAATAACGTGCATTCAATGCTGCAAATGTTATTATATTCATGAGGTCATTGTGACGTCATTAGAGAGCTTACGAATCGACGACTTCCAGCACGACGACGACCTTTAGTGACGTCACGCCCTCGGTCAGCGTCGTGAGCAATTTGGCGCCAAAATGTGTTTATGATTTCAGGACGACGACTGGCGCGGCATCATTTCCCGCCAATTTGAAGACGTACTACGTTTGAGGTAAGAAATCCATTTTCCCCCGGAAAACAACGCTTATTTGTGAAATCCTATTCCTTAAACACTAGAACCAAAATGCCAAACTTAACAGAGACGAGAATTTGCATTGCATATGTTTACAGAAAAGGATTTATCAACGACCGAGGGTTTGTTTTGCTGTACGATGCTAACACGTCAAACAATCCCGATTTTCCTTATTGGAAGTATGAAAGATTAGACCTAGACGAGTTGACAAATGCTGAATGTAACGCCGAATTTCGTTTCTACATAAATGACATATACAAACTTGCTGATGCACTACAATTACCAGATGAGTTTGTCGCCTACAACGGTTTGGTAGTTGAAGCAATTCCTGCTTTGCGTATCTACCTCAAGATATTTGCATATCCTTGCCGGTATAGTCATATATGGTTTTTCACTTTGCAAGGCCTGTGCCAGGGCTGTGTATTATAACAAATCACATGATTGACTGGATCTACAATCGATGACATCACCTGTTGACAAGATATGATCATAACCTGCTTTCCCCAGCAAACCTTATAATATATGCTGATGCTGTACATCAATCAGGTGAAGCTTTGGGAAACTTGTGGGGTTTCATCGATGGAACTGTTCGGCCAGTGTGTAAATCAAATAGTTCTCTATAATGGACACAAACGGGTTCATTCCATAAAATTTCAATGCATAGCATTGCCCAATGGACTGGTTGGAAATTTGTTTGGCCAAGTAGAAGGGAGACGCAATGACAGTGGTATGCTAGCCTCATCGGGTCTTTTACAAGACCTCCAAAGATTTTCCAATTCCCTTATTACTGGTACACCCATGTGTGTATATGGCGACCCTGCATACCCTCTGCGTGCACACTTACAAGGACCTTATAGGGGTGCAGTTCTAACACAATATCAACAAGATTACAATACATCCATGAGTGCTGCACGAACCTCTGTTGAATGGGTTTTTGGTGACATTATTAACTATTTTAATTTTTGGGATTTTAAAAAGAACCTTAAAATTGGTTTAAGTGCAGTAGGTAAAATGTACATTGACTGTGCCTTAATGCAAAATGCTCATACTATTGTGTACCAATCTATTAGCTCTGAGTACTTTGGTATCAATCCACCAGCCAGCTTTAGATGAATATTTAATTTAATCATATTGTGTAGTTCCAGAAAATATCCACCCCCCCCCCCCCCCAAAAAAAAACAAGGGACTGGAAATTCCAGGGGGGTTCTATCTGCCCAAATTTACAGTAATTTGGAGGCTCATTTCGGAAAACCCAGAGGGGAGGGGGGGGTCAAAGAACAAATCCCTTATGTTGGGGGGAGGGGGGGGGGGGGGTATGGATATTTTCTGGAAGTACACATTGTCATTTGAAAAAGGAAGGACTACGTAAATGTTCTAAACGTTATATTGGTCCTTAACAATAACTTAACAAATTCGAACTGATCGTTTGCCTGAATCACAGCAATGATGAAACAACATGAAGATTGTAAACAAACTGTGAGTGAGCTCGAAGAAAGAATGTACTTTTCTTGTATTATCTGGTTAAAGTATATGAAACTGGAATTAATGTTGCAATAAAATATTGCATATTTCTGAAAAAATGTTTAGGATATTCTTAAACAGAACCCTTCAAATATCAACTCCAACAGCACTTGAAGAACTCAACTTGTTACAGTATAAAAACTTTTCACTAATTGGCATACATTGATTATACAATGCATTTCTGATACAAATTTTGGTAGAATTAAAGTTATTTAAAAGCCCTTGATATAGAAAATAATTCCAAGGGCAATTAAAAATCCTGCTTCACCCATAACATTTCCAATCTACACACGTACAATAGCATGCAAATTAGTTAAATGTTGTCACACAATCACTTAGTAAAGTACAACATTAATTCCCCTTTTTGAAAAGTTCAAGCAGGGCCTGGCTTTGGGTTTGCTGTTGTTGCATGAAAATTTGAGTCATGGCTTGAAATTGCTCTAGCTGATTCTTCATTTGTTGAAGCATCATGGTTTGTTGAGCAGATGTGTTTTCTATCTGATGCCTCTCTCAAGTGCTCAAGAGTTTCGTTTGCACTCTGTTTCCTTTTCTTTTTTGGTGGATCAGTACCAGCCCTTTTCTTCGTTTCTGGTAGGCGCTCCATTGCCTTGTTTCTCATGTCTTCTGCTGATGCCTTATCCTTGGCTGCTTTATCCCGAGATACTACAGAGGCTTTCTCCGACTCCTTTTCCTGATCTTCCCTATGTTCAAAGTAGTCTTCCATGATATCATCAATTTCTGTCTTTACTGGAGAAATCCAATAAGCATTTTTCTCAAATCTCTCCTTCTTTTTGAAATCTCTTTCTAGTATTTTGAGTCTGTCTCTCACTGACTTCTGAGACACATAAAATCATGGATTTTTCAACTGGTTAAGACTCTCTGCTATCCGATCCAGACACTGTCCTCTTTCACGGCTTCCAGCCTTGAACTTCCACAACTCAAACAAAAGCATTTCTCTTCCAAGCATGATATCATATTCTGGGCTCCATTTCATCTGTGGAGTCCTGTAATAAAATGAAAAGCATCTAAATAACCAGTGTCTAACAAAAATAGAGTATTCCCACACCATTTTAAAGATGAGCCTGATATAGATAGACTTGGCTCTTAGTTTCCACGATGGATAACAAATAAACAGTTTCTTATTCCCTGACGACATGTTATGAACAACAAATTGAATTAGTATTAGGTTTTAGAAATTCTTACGACTCTTATGCTGGAAGCAATCCTACATTGGTCCTAAAAAAATTATGTAGAAAGAGTACCGAATATTTGTCTAAGTATCAACGGAATTTTCATGGAACTGAAAGTGTAGAAATTCAAGGAAAACGGTTTAATAATGATGTGTTCAAGTTTGAAAATCCAGTCTGACAGAAGCTGATTTGTTTATTGACATATAGAACAATAATTAGAGTGGTTGTACAGCTTTGCAGATCATTGTTCAAATATGTCCTTGCTTCATTTTACAATAGCCACGCAAACATTACACCTGCACAGGTACAAATGCTGTAAGTTGAGGAAGACAACTTAATACACGGTTATGAAAATACGGAGCAATTAAAATACAAATTATGAAGTTAGCTTAATTGGGCGCTTGAAATTTTCAGTCCATTTATGCATTGCATTTGATATGTTAGAATGTTTTCGTTAAAATAGTGTCCACTTCAATAAAGATAGGTGTCTCTTTAGACTAAACAATGGCATTTATATCAACATAGCCCAGCGTTATGATCACCTTGTGCTTGCAGTAGAAATCGAAGACGAACAAGGTTCATCGTCTGCCATATCTTGCTATATATGTCTCTAACTGTGGAAGAAAAGAAAACTTAGACTTGAGAAAGTTAAAAAAATCCATCTTCGATATAACTCATAAGTTATATCCAAAAGATATTCTGGAAAAAATACATAGAAAGGCAAAGAAACAAACAAAAACAAACCTACGTCGTACAGCTCTGAAGACGACTTCAACTCGCTCTTCTGGCAGTCTTCGCCGGCCACGAGACGACGTTTGATCTTGCGCAACACGCAGTGGCGCATGGGTAGAGGGATTTCCGCTGATGAGACGTCGTCCTCGTGAAAGAAGTCGTCGATTCGTAAGCTCACTAATAACCAGCGATGGACATGAAGCAGAATATACAAGAGGTACATTCTAACAATAACAGAGCCTGCCAAGGTTGGTGATAATTCTCTTATTGCTCGAGAATCTGCAGCCGATTTCATAAAGAAGTCGAGAAAAGTAATGTAATATACAAGAAGAAGAAATGCTGGACACAAAGTTACGGCAGTTGAGGCTTCCCAACCCCCTCCCCCCATTTCATTGTTGGTTGTGAATAATTCTATATTGAAAGTACACCTAACGCAACATTGAAGAGAGGGAGATGAGGTTAATTTAAACAACGGTCTCTAAATGCAAGCGTGTAGTAATCTGACCCTACCGACGTCAGTAATCAAGTGTTCAAGGTTGTCAGTCATCTGCGCGACATGTAAGTCGTGGTGAACATCGAGCCATTTGTCGATAACTCTTGTATTTTCGTTTTAGTGTTTTGCAATAAATAACTTCCCCAGAAATTATCAAGCAGCCATCTTCTAAAAAGGAAAAGATTTTGTAGCAAAAAAATCAAATTTGTTGGAACGGGACACGGTTGTTTTGAATTCAAATTATCACGTGATTTTGCTTCCTCCCTTGTTATTTTTCTAGGGCCTCTAGCCCGTGCGGGGTCTGAGTCTGATTCGCTCGGCCCGCGTGGGGTCTAAGCCCGGTTATTACACAGCGTTCGGGAAAACGATGGAATACAGATCGGGATTCTGAGAGCTTCTGTGTTCAAAAAAAGAAAATATTACGGTATGTGTATTAAGTTAGAACTCCATGTGCCTCGTTTGGAGCGCCTTGTCATTGATGTTTTTCTAGGGGGGAGGGACTATTAAATATTAACTATTATTCTATTAACTATTACGGGTTTATGGTATTAACTATTATTACAAAAAGAAATGAAAGAAACAAAAGAACGGCCTTGATCATAAACTGCGTATCAGGCTCTAAAGAAGAGAGGATGGCGTTGAGAAAAGGAAAGAGAGCCTGACACAGACCCATTGAGAAAGGTCTTCCGCCTCCCAAGCATAAGTCATCGAGCCATCACTTTTTAACCAAATACATTTATTTCCGGTTTTCGGAGATTAACATAACTGTCATCACGAGTTTTGAAGTGTTGGCCGGTTTTTCGATCTTTGTAAAGAAAATTTTGGACTTTAATATGGTATTTATATTTCATCTGTTTTGTGTTACGACTAACACATACAGAGTTCTGTTATCCCTTCAAGGATAAAAAACCTATAATTCTCTCGAAGGTTTTGAGTTAAGTTTATGTTGCCGTCGGAATTGTTTTGAACGTGAAAAAGTTCCCTCGCTGCAAGCCGAACTTTCTTCAACTATGGTTGCCGGATTGTTGCAATATTCAGTAAACCTATTTTACATTCAGTAAACCCGATTTTATATTCAATAAACAGGTTTTATATTCAGTAAACCATTTTATATTCAGTAAAACCGATTATATATTCAATAAACAGGTTTTATATTCAGTAAACCGATTTTATATTCAATAAACCCGATTTTATATTCAATAAACAAGTTTTATATTCAGTAAACCATTTTATATTCAGTAAACCCGATTATATATTCAATAAACAGGTTTTATATTCAGTAAACCGATTTTATATTCAATAAACCCGATTTTATATTCAATAAACAAGTTTTATATTCAGTAAACCATTTTATATTCAGTAAACCCGATTTTATATTCAATAAACAAGTTTTATATTCAGTAAACTGGATTTATATTCAATAGAAACGATTTACGTTCAACGTTTTAGTTCAATAAATTATTGCTTAATATGTTCAATCCTCAACCATTATTTATTCAGTAAACGCCATTTATATTCAATCCCTATTATTTTATTCAGTAAATGTCATTTATATTCAATAATTTCTGCAGTCCAATATGGTCAGCGGAAGACGAAATTCGCGCGCCATTTGTATCACGTGACTTGCTTATTGAGAACAAGATGGGGAGGGGGTGGAGAGAAGGATAAGGAGAGGAGTAGCTGCTATCAGAAGTGTTCCCACTAATGATCTAACTCAGGATTCCTCGAGAAGCTTATCTTCAGGTACTGATGATGGTTCACTTAAGCTTACAAATATATATGATATAGACCGATTTCGCTATCACTGCACTATCCCTTCATCAAGAAACATAGCTGGAATGGTAGGTAGCCATGGCCGGGAACGCAGTGTCTGGTTCGTTGTCGCAGGGTCCAAAGCGTCATGACAATAGTATCACTGTTCCGGAAAACAAGATGTCATTTTCCCCAAAAGGATAATCTTGAATTACCCGAGAGCTTTATTTATTTATTTCAAGATTCGCCAAAAAGGCAGGTGGGAAAACACTAGGACACGAAGTCTCCTACAAGGCTTTCACACCCAAGGGATTTCACATCCAAGGGCTGTTCCTATCATAGTCAGCAAATTCTGATGGATCCACCTAGTCGGCACAGGCTACTTCAAGGGTCTTTTTCTCAGTTCAGGATGTTTCACCTTTGATTTGTACGCAGTGTACGTATTGGTGACCAAGTCTTCGACACTTTGGACCCTGCGACAACAAACCAGACACAGCGTTCCGGCCATGTCTACCACATGTGCACGGAGCAGATCACGGGAACGACCTACCATTCCAGCTATGTTTCTTGAAAAAGGGACATGGACTGCCAAACCTACAGAGGATAGTGTCGATAGCCAAGTCGGTCTATATCATAAATAGAAGTGAACCATCATAGTACCTGAAACTAAGCTTCTCGAGGAATCCTGAGTTAGATCATTAGTAGAAACACTTCTGACTGCAGCTACTGCTCTACTAACCCCTCTCTTCGCCACTCAGTCTTCGATCTCGTGCAAGCTTGGGTGATCACCCGCCATCTTGTTCCGAAAAGTGACCCACGAATTCCTAGGTACTTCCAGGTACTTCGTGTAACGTACACAAAGACTATTGAACCCGTAGTTGACGGTTAGGTTTTTTATAAATGTAGGGGTAGGGTTTGTATTAGTCTAAAGGAGCATTAAAGAAGCACTATATTTATTATAGTTATATATTTATATATTTGTTGTTTAGTGACCTCCCACAATACTCTTTGTGTACGTTACACGAAGTAGCTACGCACGAATTTCGTCTTCCGCTGACCATGTTGGACTGCAGAAATTATTGAATATAAATGGTGCTTACTGAATAAAATAATAGGTATTGAATATAAATCCGGTTTACTGAATATAAAACCTGTTTATTGAATATATAATCGGTTTTACTGAATATAAAACCTGTTTATTGAATATAAAATCGGGTTTACTGAATAAAATAATAGGATTGAATATAAATGGCGTTTACTGAATAAATAATAATTGAGGATTGAACATATTAAGCAATAATTTATTGAACTAAAACGTTGAACGTAAATCGTTTCTATTGAATATAAATCCAGTTTACTGAATATAAAACTTGTTTATTGAATATAAAATCGGGTTTACTGAATATAAAATGGTTTACTGAATATAAAACTTGTTTATTGAATATAAAATCGGGTTTATTGAATATAAAATCGGTTTACTGAATATAAAACCTGTTTATTGAATATATAATCGGTTTTACTGAATATAAAATGGTTTACTGAATATAAAATCGGGTTTACTGAATGTAAAATAGGTTTACTGAATATTGCAACAATCCGGCAACCATATTCAACTTGCTGTGTCTTTATCAGCTTCAGTGGACTGAGCTACCGACTGACGGCTACAATGATGTACGGTGTCGATCTTTGTTTCTCCTGTTGTTCGGTTTCCAGAAATGTGAGAAGATCGAAATAAAATTCCCGCCGGCAACACTCCACAGGACGTCCAGTTTCTTTCGAGAAGCATGCCTTCGAGACAGTTTTTGTGCAGGCTTAAGAATAATATTTGGTAAGAACTGTTTAAGCGGCTTCCAATGCTTTTATGAAATCCATTTAAATCGTCAGTAAAAGAGAGATTTCAGTTCGCTAGTGCAGTGTTCACGGCCGTGAAGCTCTTTTGTTTTTTTTATCCAATCAGCGCAACATCCAGAATCTGGATGTTGAACACGAGCCAGTGAATGGATTTGTGTCAGGTCCTCTTTCCTTTCACTCCCTTCTCCCGCCCCCTCCCACCTCCCCAAGGACCTGATACTCAGGTTACCTTGATCAAATCAAGTATCGATCTGTAACTGCCACTCATGTCTATTTAGTAAGAGTTTTAATATTTCGGAAGACAAGAAGAAGCAAGACCAAGAACAAGAATAAGAACAATATAAAACTCGATCAATGTTGTTTAAACTTTCAAGGGAAACTAACTTCAAGCCCTCATTTTAAGACATTTGGACTATCCCTAGCTATTAATATTTAATGAATACAACTCACAGCTTTTTCAGTGCTGACAGTCCTGTGAAAGTTTTTCTCGTGAAGGTCTTGATCTTGTTATTATCAAGATACCTGTTAAAACGATTAATGGTAATATATTTACTTTAAGAATAATACACAATGATTTATTGCACATCTTATTGTGCATTTTACATTATTCGAAGTAGTTTATTGTGGTCGATAAACATGAAATTAAGGTTAAAGAACATTCATAGATACTGATAAGAAACGAGTTACTTCTCATCTTTTCAATTAAATATTACAGTTTTGTTTTACTCGCTACTTACAAATAGGAGAGGTTTTTATTTTCTTCGAACATTCCTGGAGAGAGTTCCATCAACTTGTTCATACGAAGACTCCTAAAGAAATGAGAACACTCTTTCAATCGAAGCAGCCATAACTGACCAGCTAGGTTATGGATTGATAGTAATAATGCAGGATGCAAGAAAAGGTGGACAAATGTCCAAATAAATATTTTCTACGGCAAACCGAGACCGTCGCCATATCACCATTAATCTTGACTACATGAAATAATTGTGTTGTATACATTACAAAGACAAAACCAAATTGATAAGCCATTCTACTGCCAGGACATGCTGCCACAGTACTTGATCCATAACTCGGTAAGTATAGTTTTGCACATTCAAAACCAGTCATACACAATTCGCGCTCTCTGTACTCTTTATGAAGATAGTAAGTTTGTCGAATTTTCTCAGTACTCACAGAACACGTAGCTTGCCAAGACCCGCAAAAGAGTTTCCATGAAGGTTGTAAATTAAATTTCGTCCAAGATCCCTACAAAAGAAATAAGCGATGAAACCATGAGGGTCTTGCCCCTATATTCAAACCCTCTCACCATAACAAGCCTCACAATAGAGTTTAAGGCTCATTGACATATTCCGTTGCAATGCAACACCGTTGCTATGCTCACGGGAGCAAATACAATTTTGTATTCTGGTTTGCGGTATGCCTGCCAGGCCTACCAGCCACCTGATAGTTTTACTTTCAAGTGTTTGTAAATACCTGAAAGGTTTTCATGAATGAACGAAGAAAGTAAGCCATGGCAGAAAGCAAGCCATGGTAGGTGCGAATGTCGCTGGAAAACAAAAAAAGCTTGGTTTATCTAGTTGAATAAATACTTGGTAAGAAGCTCAATCAGATAATTTTGAGGGAATCGTTCAGGACTCGAAAGGCAATTCTACTTGAAACTAGGGAAAGGGAAATGATTTATAATTTATACTGAGAAACTAAAAAAAAACGTTCACATTCACCCGTCCGGCGCCGCCAACACAATGCAATCGGTCAGGAAATCGCCGATGAATGGGAAAGCAAATTTGTTGGACTCTCCTCAGATTTGTCCAATCCCTTCTCACTATTGATTAGATTGATAGAATATCTAAATAATATCTATAGTTGTCAAATACACAGAAACTGAAATGGCTGCTTTCAGCGAGAACATGGCTTCTAAAAACACGAAGAAAACACGGCTACCTCAGTCTTCAGTAAGCTACTAAAATCGTGGTACAAAGAAAATCACGGAAACGAGAAAAACTAAACTATCAGTTTCATCAATGAAAACAGCTTTTTACTCGGGCCAAGCCTTCGGCTGGCACGAGTCAGAAATCGCAAGTGTTTATTATTTGTCTTTTATTTTTATTTTTATTTTTTATTTGTGTCGAGATTTTGCGCCGTCAACCAATCAGATAGCACCTTCTTTGTAAGTTCTTTTCGTCACCGTACCAATCAGATTGCACTGTGTTGGTCACGTGAACAGTGGACAAAATTTCCAGGTTTTTCAAGATGGCGGCGAGTGGGAGTTTTGACTTAGCAAAACCTTTAATATCAGCTGTTTTTTTTGTGTAAACCAAACGTTCCTTCAAGTGCAATACCAAGATTTTTGTCTTTTCTAAAGCTGAGAGGTGTTTCACGGGATTTGGACGGGAATTTATCAAATAATATGCGACATGCTTTAAGATACACTCGTGACAGTCTGCTCTGCTGTCGTTGTGTTGTTATTTATTGTTATTAACCTCTCGAAAGTATAGTAGAAATGACCCGATTTCTCTGTTCTCTGACTGACAGGGGCCTTTTTAAATATTATATGCACATCGCCACATGTATTTAAATGTTTAAAAATTCGGGAACGAAAATCTAGCATGCAAGTAAGTGAGTATAAACTGAGTAAGTAATCCGAAATGAAGACTTTTTCAAACGAACGATAAATGACTCTGATGGGGAAATCGCATATTTATCTGTCGCGTGTTATTGATACTGGTAAAAACCAATCTTTCCTAAACACAAGACCAAGGGAAAGTTACCACCTAACACAATTATTGATTTTTTATGTTGTTCTATTTCCCGGGTCTATTTACATCTGGCCTGTACCTCTTTCTATTTGATTAATATCTCTGGGTTCAGGCATTCCACAGTGTATTTAATGTTTTTTTAGAACTGACATAATGATATTATGTATAGAGTAGTGTATTTATCATTATTGCAAGTTTATAAAATAAACTAAATTTGGTCCAGAACTGAGAGAGTATACTTAAATGCAAGTGGCACTCTTTCTTTCCCTTCCCCTTTCATGGTACCATTATATATCCATGCAAGCTAGATCTTGTTTCAGTGTTTTCCATCGGATGTGGTCCTGGCTTCAGATAACCTTAAGGTTACCTTAAGGTTACCTTAAGGACCTACCTTCTCATCATTGTATTTCTCATTATGCCTTATTACTCGTATACATTTCCATCATCTTATGAGAAAATAAATGTAATTGTTGTTGTTCCTCAGTTCTTGACGTCAGCATCGTCACTTTCACTCGGTCACGATCAGGAGTACGAGTACAAACCCAATGATAGAAACAAACGAGTGGACATTGCATATTTCTTTGTGGCCTGCCATTATAAGTTTCAGTCTCCTTCAATATGTAGAAAATGAGCACTAGCACAGTGGCAGCTCACTAATACTAGAAAATGGTTGCCTGTAGTTTACGACCCCAATCGAAAATATTGTATTGAGAAATTAGCCTTAATTTCAGCCATCTCCACTGGTTTGTTATTGAGAATTACAAATAGATGACTTTATGTCACATGTAGAACGACATTACCTAACTATTCACAATGAACAGCAAAATGATGTGGAATTTGTTGTTCTAAATTGCTTGATTTCTTGTAGTCGTACTGCACCTGATATAATTACAATGCATCAAATTTGAGTTACTCGATATCGACTACTCAAATACATGTAACCATTGCACTTCAAACAACAATTTTAATAAAAAAAATCATTTTTTATAATTCTAACGACCCTCAAGGAACAATAATATTGAAATGAAAGTAATATTAAACTAGGGAATTGAAGGAAATTGTGGCTGAAATGTACACGCACAGCATGTATGTATGTGTGTGTGTATTATGTCTCTATCATACCAATCGGAATCCCTTAACTCGCTAAAAGACCAATTACGCTGCTGTGACTTCTGAAATTACTAATTCACGGCATCCACGTAAAGCAAGATTTATTTTACTATTTATGTAAATATTATATCATGTAGTATAATTGTAAGTTATATATTTTATATTTACGCATAATTTTAGATTATTCATTGGATTTTAAAATTTGTCAATTACTTGATGGAACAACCGTGATAAATAAAAAAAATAAACCTAAACCCTAAAATTATGCTAGAACTCCATGCAGTACATGATATATATGGCCCGAGTTAAGGCCACTCAGGGCCTCTTGTTTAGTATGGTTTTTGGCCTTTATATTCATGCATCCGTGTTCATTTATCGTTAGTAGTACTGTAGCGATGAAATGACCCGGGCAAAAAGTGCATATAAAAGTGCGCAATGAATAATTATGAGTAATAATAGTGCGCAATGAATAATTAATAAGTATTATAGTGCACAATGGATAATTACGGAGTAATAATAGCGCGTAATGAATAATTAATGAGGAACAAGTGGCTGTACACAGACTTTACTCGGGCTGAGTTGAATTTTTAATGGCAGTTGAAATAAGAAGTGTTGTGTGCAACAAGGGCGTGACTCGTGATGACGTTCTAAATTCTCTCTTAGAAAGCAAAGAATTTGAAGGAGAATTTATAACTTGATCAGGAGTCACTTATGCCCTTGTTGCAAACAGCCCTGTAAATACTCGGGCCAGGCAGAAATCGCAAGTGTTTATTTTTTTTGTGTCGCTGTTTTGCGCCGGCAACCAAATAGATTGTACCTTCTTTCAATTTCACAACCAATCAGATTGCACTGTACTGGTCACGTGAACAATCGCCAGATTAATTTATTTACATAACTTAATACAGTAAATACAATATGGCTGACCCGGGAGGAAATTTCTCTCTAATTTGGAGTGGCAATATTTTCGCCAAGCGCTTGCAATGTAAACAGCTTAATGTTTTATTTAACTTCACTCGTGGGAAAGCCTTCCAACAGGCTCAGGATATTTCAACTGGCGTCCTTGTCGGAGCCGAAGGAACGCGTTTTTTACCCAGATCGGTAGATGGCCAGATATTTTATATACGACACGATGACCAGGGGTTGATCAAAGCCAGGACCCGGCTAATCCACAGATCGAATTGGAATTTAGCGTGTTGATTTGCTGCTAAAACCAAAGGCTTCTTCGAAAGAAATGGCAAGTTGTTTAGTTCTTCTAGGAGGACTTTGGATGGTCTTGGACAATCAAAATGATCATTGACTTTAAGCCTTGGTATTGCATCGTGTCCTAGAACATTTAAAAGTACCTGGTTGAAGATCAGGCTATAGCGATCCTTTGACTAGGAAATCACAGAAATTATTTCACGTTTGAAAGAATTGAGAGGAAGCTGCGGAGAAATAGAGGCGGTCTCTGGATCACCCTGTAAAATCTGAGGTTTACCCGAGTTGTGCGATGATCTTAGGGAAATTGTTCCAAAGTACAAGCCATTAAAGAATCATATCCAGGATAATACGTTGTGATGCCACCGATAGCTCCGTTGTCGCTCGGTTGTTTATTCAGGGTCGTCATAGAAATGCAAACATCATACTTCTGGTACAGAACATGCTACCAAAAGGGAAATATAATACGGATATTAGTCGCAATGCATGGCACTTTTTCGGAGTCCTAGTGACCGGAAGCAAATTCGTATCATCGGGGAACGCATGTTTGACAAAAACCGAGATCGATTTATGGCCGCCTTCTACAAAGAGACAGAAAATCCGTACGGTTATCTCTTGGTGGACAATAAGCCAGATACTCCCGGAAACAAACAAGTCCTAGCCGATGAGCTTGGAATTATCGGCGCTATTTCAGCATCAACAAGACGAAAGAGGATAAATCTGAAAAATCTATTGAAATAGGCACTAACTTTAGAGTCCAGGGACATGTTTTTTTCCAGAAAAAGAACCACTTTGTAAAAGAAGGAAAGTAATTCCCTAACAGAAAGTACCAGAAATAACTTGGTCTGATGTCAATGCTTTTACTGACATGGCAAAAATATGTCCGAGGGGTCAAAAACGAAAATAATTTTCAAGAAGGCTATGCCAGAGTAGAAATGAAAACGACCTGTCGTAATCTCTATGTACCAGGAATGTCTGTTTGCACCGGAAACGATGGTTCTATTGGCCAGTAAAAACTAAAACATTTTAGGTCATGGGTCGATTAAATTGATTTGACTGGATGCAGAGAAACCCACTGTGAAACAATTTGTAGCAGAATCGTTGTAAAACATATCAACTGCGCATGCGTTGGATTGCAAATTTAATTTGACGTTATAGAAAACAAACCAACTGCGTATGCGCTAAATTAAACAAATCTTTGACGATCTCCCACATGGACTACGGTCTCAAAATACTTCAAGAAAATGTTACACAATCGCGATTAACGTCCTCTAAATAATCACGCTTGTGTAACATTTTCTAGAAGTATTATGAGATCTACCATTAGAGCTATGTCGTCTAAACGCAAGGAACTTGACCGCAATATTCTAAGTTGCCGCTCTGTACTCGTAAGTACTCGTTCCTCCCGAGAGAGACGTCTGAATCCAATAGCCGATAATGCCGTCCAGTGACGTCAAGGCAGATTAACAATTTCATCTGTCACGGTGGTACTGGTAGTAAGAGTTCGTGGGTCACAAAAACAAAGCCATCGCTCGCCTTGAGAGATTATTTGAGATCATGCCGGCCAAAATAAAAGCCTTACCTATATATATATATATATATCCATCCCATGTGCTTCTCAGGTGCCTCTTATGTTGTGAAAACCTTTTGGAAACAACAAATCGTTATATTATATTTGGAGGCGAAGTACAGTTGATCTTTGTCTTTCCGTTGAACTTTGTCTCGCGATCTGCCGTTCGAATCGACACAGCTAAATGATGCAACGGAAAAGTAGAAAAAACATGAAAGGATAATGGAGAATTTTCGAAGAAATACGAAGACTCTTTTACGGGAAAGAACAGTTCCTTGAAGAGAGTAGCGACATTCTTTACCACTGCGAGTGTGAACAAATAATCGATTATCAACAACCTCGCGGACGCGACGGGATAAAATGTACATGTTTACAGGACAGTCGGCCGGTTATTGTGCAAGACATTTTCAACCATTTCCAGATGTTTTCCTTACTAATTTCCACTGAAAATCAACGATCAACTATCGCGAGTCCAAAGTGAATCCTGCCGTCTTCTCGGATGAGTTAGTTATGATAATTATGCGAAATTATAGAATATGAACCAATCAAAGATCACTACCAGGTTTTCTGGTAGTGACGTCACTGGACGGCATTATCGGCTATTGGATTCAGACGTCTCTCTCGGGAGGAACGAACCAGAGGAGACGGCTGAAATTCAGGCTACTACTGTTTTAGTTAATTCCATACGCGTTAAGATTCAGGAACTTAACTCTAGGCTCTTTAACTATTTAGCGGAAACTAAGGCTCAGAAACTCAATCACCTGGTCACCCTTACAATACAAAGTTATGAAGAATGGAAAGCACTTGTTCGACAATATCAACAGCAAGGAAATTCGCACCAAGAGGCAGAAGTACGGCCACGTAGCAACGTAGCCATTAGCTATTACTCCCAAGTTTTAGTAGCCGGTTATTCTAAAGTTATTCCAAAACAATTCTGAAAAATCCTTCAAAACGGCTTCAAACTAATCTGCTATACCTCGAACCATTCTTGAAGCATATTGCTTGAAACAGCGGTTGGTAATAACTGGCTCTTGAAAAAGGATAACAGCTTCCTTTATCAAATTGCCCTCTTTTTCTCTACAGCTATAGTAGTCAAGGTATAGATTTACTACAAACAGAACCATAAGAAATGTAAATCCGTTAAAAGAGATTCTTACAAGACGGCAAGTGGAGTTCGTCGGCATCTCGTCGGTTATTCTTGCGCAATATTATTACCATTAGTTATTGTTGCGCACCATTATTACTCATTAATTATTCATTGCGCACTATTATTACTCATTAATTATTCATTGTGCACTATTATTACTTATTAATTATTCATTGCGCACTTACGCACATTTTTGCGTACTTTTTGCCTGGCTCATTCTATCGCTATATAACTACTATCGTACAGCCTGACAACAGATACATACAAAAGAGGATTCACAGGGATCGAAAACCCGCTGAATCGCTTTACTTAAGCCCGATGACCAAATAAACAGAAACTAAATACACCGTAGAAGCAGGTTTTTTAAATCATAATCGTACAAACGCTTATATTTCAGCGATCAGCGCCTGTGCACAAGTTCACGAGATCGAAAAGTGCCACTTCTGCCTCTTGAGTACTTACGAACATTGCAGTATAACTTATCTGTTACGGTAAATCCCTTGGCTACATCAACTGATACTCCCGGATGGGTTCGATTTTCGAATTCATGTACTGTGTGCGATTTGTGTTCGCGGTGAAGTGATTTGAACTCCCGATGGGATGCAAGCAACTATCAAAGAATCCTTGAAGAGTTTTAGCGGCAACCATTTAGGTAAAATCCAACCAAACGGATTTTAGCGTTTTGATAAACCCCAATTTTCAATGCCTTTGTCCAAATAAATCAACCTTCCAAAAAGGCTTCCGGTGAAGTTTCGTTGTTCAGAACAGCCAATCACAATACACAAAAATCGGATTATTCCACATCCCTATTTTTCTCTTTAAGCATGAGAAGTAAGAAACAAATGGGGCCTGGGTACGGGATTGCTGTTCGGCGACTATTCGGCTATTTGTTGTTCTGCGACTATTCGGCTCTTATATAATTAATTGGTACATAAGCTTTCTTAGTAACAGAAAACAGAGGGTGGTCTCTAACGGTATTTCTTGTGAATGGATGCATGTCAACAAGGGCACAGTTCAAGGGAGTGTAAGCGGGCCCTATCTTTAATATTTTCCTAAACGATCTTAATGTTAAACCTAACACCAACGCAGCATTAGTCAAATATGCTGATGATTCCTCAATTATTGTTCCAGTATGGAAGGACACGGCTGATGTAGCTGAAGACTGCGTTGATATTTTAGAGACTGGTCCTATACGAATCAAATGTCATGTAACCCATCAAAATGCAATGAGCTTATTTTTCTTAAAAAAGATAACACTGAACACTTTACCGGCATTGAAGGCATTCCTCAACAAAAAGAGTTCAATATCTTAGGTATCACTTTCCAACAAGATTGCAAGTTCTCTAGTCACGTTAAAAATAAGCTTAGTGAAGCAAACAAATGCCTTTTCGTCTTAAGAGCGACTGTCTGTAAGAATCGACCAAAATTGACTTTTCGTGGCACAAGTCGAAAAATTGTTTTCTCTCATAATCTGTCCATAAGTAGGCCCTAGAGTGGAACCAAACGAGCTGTAGTTAGTTTGGTAAAATATTGCTTCGTTTGGCGAGAAAATGAAAAATTCGAGTTGGCCTGGAATCGGTGAGAAATCGGGTTTAAAAAATATGAAATTTTCCGAAAATAAACCCGGCTCGCGTCGCAAAACTATGACTCTGGTGGTTTCTACGATGATTTCTATTTGGTCTTTAGGCATCCCTCGTTCTGATTATTACATAATGTTTTGGTTTCTGTATTCGTTTAGAGTGATAATTTTATTTTAACGAGGACCACAATTTACTAGCTTCTATTCAGCACATTATATCACGGGAAAACGGCTGGCGTTAAGTATTTGCCCTGTCTCTAAATTCTTTAAAAGTGATATTCGAAGCTGTGTTAGATAGCATTCTATCAGAATATGAAGAGAAATCTCTGGGCAAACTGTTTTAACCACTTCGCTCAGCGCGATTTTGATACTCTATTTATAGCCATTTTGGCGAAAAGTTACGCTTGGGTAAACAATGTAAACAATGGCGTGACATGAGCTTACGGGCCACAAGGTCAGAAAAATTCTCCAAAGAATCCTTAAAAACAGGTAAAAACTTAACAATAATAACTTTTGTCCTTTAAATATTTTTATTTCGGTTTTGGTACTTCGACCTTCTCTTCAAGGCCTCCGTCATATTTAACTTAATACATCATTAAATTACGATCAAGTTACAAACAAGCAAACAATTGTATTCATTTAATTGCACTATAATTAAATTACGATCAAGTTACAAACAAGCAAACAATTGTATTCATTTAATTGCACTGAGCAGCAATAGCTAATTTTCCATGCCTATCCTGACTCGATAGCGAGAATATTCAGTATTACTTCAAAGTCCTCTTATTTAATTTTTTTAGTTCACTCGCCGCTATAGTTTATTGAGTTTCGGTCGTACGTATTCTGAAGAGGTATTGGTCATTAATTTAATCCGATACGTCAGATTCTTCATAATACAAAACCATGTTTGCAGTAACGTTTTAATAACGTTCTAAATGTCTAAATGGATTTACTATGAATTAAACCCCGGGATTTAACCTGGATTATGGCCAATTTATCTTCTAGCTCAATATTCAAACTAACTGTCTTAGTCGACTAAGGGAAGGTACGTTTCTAATGAGGGGGGAGGGGGTGGACTGGAGTTTTTTCTTTTCAATCAAGGAGAAAAACGTGGACCTCCCCGTTGCTTTTAAAAGGAAATCCATGCCCCTCACTTGAAGTCGCGGAAAAAAGGATAACCCTCCCCAAGTAGCTTTGACGTTGTTTCTTACAGATCGCATGTTTATATCAAGTAAATGTACTACTACCGTACTAAGCAAAAATAAAAGGATGACCCTTCACAAACGTTACAATTTTTTTCCGATGACCCTCCCCCCAAATACTCCAGCCCAATCACCACCCCCCCCCCCCCCCCCCAGCTCAGTAAAAAACATACCTTCCTAATTGACTTTTATCCTTCCTGTAATGCAATAGGTGACTAATACTCACAATACACTGTCACGAGATTGATACTAACAAAGTTTTTCATATTCTTCAATGGTAGTAAAATGTGATACTCCTAAAATGTAACAGAACCTATTTCAGGGTGCTTGCTATTAAATTTCCTTTCTTAAATTTCTTTCTTATTACGTACTACGGTAATAAAGGGTACAAAAGGGACACCTTTCTCGAGCACTTCTGGATCCGCCCATGAAGATAAGGAATACGTATGATTATAAAGACATACTCTTTACATAATTACAGTTCCCACTTCCTGTGTTTCCTTGACAGTGTTATCCTTTAGCTTGAAATCAAGTACAATACTTTACTAGTTGAAACAGTTTTAAGCTGTATAGGGCTTCTTACGTCTTGTCGTGATATCGCAAACGTCAAGGTTAAAATAAATGCAGATATCTCGCAACGCAGACACGCTGAATGCACCACTCAGCTTGGGCCTAGACTTGCTCCAAGTCGAACTCGCGGAGTCACTACTGGGTAAGCGATTACTGGGTCAAAAATCGAGCGCGAGAATCGAAGCCGGAGAGGCGAGTTCGACTTGTTTCACTTGCAGAAAATTGAATCGGGGGATTATGTTTGAGGGAGACGAGGTCACAAATGTTATACGTGGATGAAGGAGTTCCACGTTCCTTGTTACCCATCTTCGCATGTCCTCTCAGGCTTCGCCCCTCCTGTCTAGCGCTACATTCGTCCGCTTCTTCCTTCTGAGCTTCAACATCAACACTGCTTTTTGACGCCAGGCTAGAAAAGAAACTCGTAATTTGTTGACTTGTTAAAAAGTCGGACGCAGAAACCAAAATCACCCCGAAAAAAATCGAGCAAGGGTGAAACTATGTTCATCAGCTGAAACAGGAACCTTCAGTCAATGTTTAGTCTCCAGAACACAGGAAACCAGTGTTTTAGAGAGCCTTTGCCTTTGCCCCTCGCAACATTTAAAGACATTCTGTTTTTTCTTCCATATGCTAGTTATATATGCCAATGTTGAGCACTTTTTCATGTTTTTATTTGAGACTACGGAACAATGCAATATGATGCACTACAAATACAATATGATGCACGAGTATCCATCTGGGAAGGAGTGTGAGGTAGAGATTTCAAGAAGAATACATGTAAGGAGCCTTAGAACCTAAGACCCCCTTTTGTGAAAACATGCCTGATCTTGTGTGCCTTTAGCTTTAAAAGCCAGTAACTCGTCTTTTTCCGTTTTCTTGAAAAGGCAAATGACAGACTTTTCTGTCCTTTCTATACCATAATTGATCTCTAGGTATTGTATGTGGGGGTGAGGGGTGGGGAGGAATAGTTCAAAAAAAATCGTGAAAAATCAACTTTGCCTGGCGGGCGCAACGATTTGTTTTGTGGAAGACGTATATTTTCCACTAGGTCTGAAAACGTTGATAAGTGAGTTAGCGGCTTTTAAAGTGTCTATGAAGTGAAAAATGACCCAACCTTATCATTTTGCAACAAAAGAGTATAGCACCTTAGCGATATTTAAGCAAACTTTCAGCTCATTCCGCCGAATATTCTTAAAGATACAGCGTTTCAAAATTAGCCCAGATAAGCCGTTTCTGACTTCAAAATGGGGAAAGTCTGGGACTGAATGAATTAAATTATGACGTACGCAGTATGAGTCATGCATGAATGACTCTTCATTTATATTGAGAATATGGCGTCCATCCAGAGCGTATCCTCCTCTTCCAGCTCTTTTTCCCAAGAATCTGAGAGTGATGAAGATTTTGGAGAGCAGGAATCGGTTGTAGAACCATACACGAATGAGCCTTTGGCGAGTGATGATGCTGTGGACGAGAGCGAGGATGAAACAGACGACGAAGATGGAATCGCTTCAGCCACGATAGCTGAAAGATTCGAGCGAACGGTTCAAATCGATTCGTGGTAAGGTTTACTGTATTATTAAGTGCAACTTGTTCGTGTTTGAATGCCAAGGTAGTGTTGCCTTTGTACCACAGCAGTTCATGGATTTTCATTGCATAGGTGCCAATGCGGGAAATGCAGCGACAATCTGCTTGCAAGTGCTAGAGAGTTTCGGTCCTGCAAGGAAATTCTGGTTTGTGTTGGGAAGTTTACCTTCGAGGGGATGTCAGCAGCGTGCATCACAGAGCATCCCGAGTATCGTCCCATCATCCACAAGGCCGTTCTAACATTGGTTGGCCCTCTACTTACGGATAAGACCGGGAAGAAATACAGACGGTGAAAGAATCAACCCGAGAACGAGTAAGTTAATTTAGCTTATAAGTTATATATTTTACACACTGTACATTTGCAATTGTATGGAGTATTTTGCAACCTCACATAGACAAAAGCCAAATGTTTTCTAGTCGCCTCGCCACGTTATAATACAAAATAATCGGTTATCTAGGCCTGTTAGTTTACTTTGCGATTGAAACTAAACATTTGTGAGGCTTGATGTATGGAGAGTTCCTTGTCATGCACTATACCATCGATCCCTTATAATTTATGTATTGTAGTTGTACTTTAATTTGTTTATTTACATTTCAGATTTCTCCGTGATGTGGCTTATAGACTCTTAGTGAAGTGGATATTTGGCTACCTCGGATGGGATAACTCCAGGCCTCTGCCAGCTTGTATATACGATGATATCAGACGCCAATTTCCCACTACAACTACAACAGGATACAAGGGATCAACACAGAGACAGTAAATTTTTATGGGCGACTGAACAAATTTATGGTTGTGCGCAATTTAGCACAAATTAGATGTTGCACTGTTTCATGCTTTTATATTGCATGCACTCTAGTCTCCCATTTATTCATTCATCGTTATATTTTTAGCAACAACTAAAGTTTATTATCCCAGTGATCTTTGTTATAAAATTTTGACGAATCGCGATTGTTTGTAGTGAAAGGATTTACGGTTAGCATTTGAAAATTGATGGGGCAGGGGCTAATTTTTGTTGTGCTCACAATTTTTTTTTCTTGAACACAAGTCATGCATGATATATTTTTCTGTTTACTCAATACTTTTTTATTTTACAGCCATAGCTTGCTCGATATTTTTCCCTAGTCCAAGTCCTTGCTTGATATTTATTTTCGGATTTGTACTCCCCTCCCCATCAAAGTTCAAATGGTCCACCCCTACCTAAGCTTATGTTTTCTCCGTTTGTCTCTTGTATTACAGAGGAAAACAGAGGAGACAAGCTTATAGGAAAACGTTTCAGTACAAAATAATAGCAATGAATATGTTCGAAATTCTATTTTGCATTGGCCATGTGAAATACATGAATAATAAAGAAGAGGCAGAGAGGGATACGCATGTGGTTCTTGGATGAAAACAGCACTTGTAACACCCCTAAAATTTAGTGTAAATGATAGCATTTCTTGTGTTAATTTGGAAAATAAAACAGCAGATGTTCTTATGTTTGTAAACAAAGCCTTTTCTATTATTGGTTGATATAAATGGCTCAATTTTCTTTCTTTATAGTAATTTGTACAGCTGGTCACGTGATTGTGACAACATAAAATTATTGTTATCCCCATTATTGAGTAGCACAGCTTTGATTCATAGGCTGTTATTTTATACACAGTTATCAAACTCATTAATAGTTCAGGATGCAAAAACAAAGGAAATTAATAAAACATCAGTGTCTTTTAGTTTAATTCTTCTAGAGATTTCGTCCTGATTTACATAAACTTTGGCTTCGATTTTCTTGGCCAAAATAAGTAATATCGCCAAATTAACTGACAACACAACTCAATCTTCACATCTAGATGTTTAATAAATGCAATAAAGAATTTGAATCCGATCTTTATGGGATTTACAAACTCTCGCTTTCAGCTTGAGTTTATAAATTCCATAAAGATTGTCCGCTCATTCTTTATCTAGTACTAAAAGCATTTACTGCAGCTGTAAGAATATACATGTAAATTATACTCTGCACTATCAATCTACATGTATCGAAATGTATCCCCAGACCATATATTCTAAAAACTGAATTATAGGAATAATACAGAACCCCCAAAATGAAGTACTGTTTAAAACACGAACAGCAGTGTTTTATCAAGTTTAAAAATTCGAGGGCGAAGCCCGAGAATTTTTAGACTTGATAAAACACGTGCTGTGAGTGTTTTAAACGGCTTCAAAAACGCTTTAAGAATGCAATGAAAGAAAGACGCACATCTCAAGGGAATGGTTACTTAATGAACCATTGAACCTTTGTATTCACAACGCCATGCAAAATATTCGAGTAATCACCGCCTGCAATTACGAACATCTCAAGGGAATGACATGAAGAAATTACCATACTATGTTGTTTGAAGCGGCGTTTCGCAATGCAAGAAGAATCTGCACTTGAAGGATTTGATGTCGTGGTTTACCTCGATAAAGTTAAAGACTTGGAAAGCGATGTGACTGACATGACGGCAGACTCTAAATTTTTGACTCCGGCACAAAATATGTAAGTTTAATGCACATTTTTATTATTTTACGGCTTTGAGTTTGGTTTAATAATTGGAACTAAACAGTGGCTCGGTAAACAAGTTGGATAACTTCATTTTAAAAATATTATCTGTGTATCTCGGTAGTCTGCTGATATTAGTAAATTTAGTGCAAAATTTATTATCTAGGTACCTTATGTTCCGTGTACTTTTTGCTATCTTTGGGTCTTTATCAGTGAATTCTTAATTAGGATGAAACTTTATATAAAATTTCATGTTCATTAATATTCTTTATATAAAACGTTCATCATAATTAGCAATTCAGTGAGTAAGCTGAAACATCAATAGAAATTCCATTGTCTCAATCATTAACCGTTTCCCCCTGGGACAGAATTCAAATCCCTCCGCGGGCCTTTTAGAATGATGAGATTTTATCAGGTATAAAGCAGCATGCACGTGACTGATTTGCTTCATCTGATTGGACAAAATGCTCATTAATTATTCATGAGTTTTTGAACAGTCGAGAACATCTACATAGATCAAGGTCAATGTTACAAATAACATAACCAATTTCAGCTGATTTATCACAGTCTTTCAATTATTGTTATTAAATTTCCACCTGAAATAATAATTATAAATGAATGTAGTTGGTTCTTGCTTGCTTTCTTTAAGCTTATGTTAATGCACTTCCACACTGAGTTTTTGGATGCCCCTTCCTGCGTTGGCCACATTTCTTACATACTGGGGATTTTCTTTTACCAGAACTTTTCTCAGCAGTCTTTTGCCTCTGCAAAGCTTGTAATCGCTCCTGTTCAGCAACTATAAATAAAAAGTTTTAATTGGAATTTATAAAAAAAAAATACACACTGCAACCTATACCAAGGAACACTAAGGACTTCCTGTTGACCAAATTATAAGTATATATGTCCACTTATATACATTTGTAGGTCTACCAAATGGCAGTTTTTTTCTATTGTATTTATTGCCACATGCAGTTTTGTTTCTCCAATATAACTACCTGGTGGATATAGCTGTTTGACTATTTTTTGCCTCTTTTCTTGTCGTGCTATAGCATCTTCTCGGCTCAGCCGCTCAGTAAACTGTGCAGTCAGTGGTTTAGGGGTCTTACGCTTATACACATCAGAGATATCTTTCATCTGGGCTACTGGCATTGTAAATAGCAGCTTCTTCATGTGAGAAACATACCCTAAAACATGAACAAAAACTAAATTAAGATTTCAACCTGCTTTCAATATTTTTCTACCTTTTCTTTCCATGTCCTTGCATTCACCCAGCAGCACATTGTGCACTCATCGAGGGGGTTCACAGAGGGCCTAGCTACAAGATAACAAGATAATGTAAAAACAAGATAACTTGCCATATGTCATTGCTGTAGCAATCTCACGCACTAGCTCCTCCCCATGTTTGTACTTTGGATAGGTAACTTTGATGTATGTTCTCCCATCTTTTGTGTTCCTTGATTCTCTGACAGTATTCTCATTGAAATGAAGACATGCAATGGCATGCCTGAATAGGAACAATAATTCAAGATTAACTATACTCAATTAACCAACTGCTAGAAACTTGCATTTTATCCTTGCAGCTGTGAGACTAAGTTATACACAATAATATTGTAGCTTTTCACTTTATTTATCTTCCCATTTTGTTACCTGAAATATGTACCCATCCATGAAAAGCTTAACATCTTTGGGTGCCAGTGATTTAGAGTGGCATGAAAACCCTCCAAACAACTTGTTTGAGCCTCTGATGACATATTTTTGATATCATTCAGCATGGATGGCTTGTGGAGGATGACTCGCAGTTTCTCACAAGGGATGCTACCTGTTCATCATTTTATTATTGTAAGTTATAAAAAAAGACAAAGCTGTGACATGTTTCGTCAGTATGTGGGGATGGGGGTCAAAAACCTACATTTTTTCCCATGGTATACTCAGACTTATTAGCATATCAAAATACCATGAACTAAAGTATTTGTGGCACTAGGATAAAATGTATTTGAAAGTAGTCCAATTTGAAGTCAGTAGTACAATGTAGAAGGCAGGAATTTGAGGAGTTAGGTTTCAATGAATTTCCTACATTTGAGCAAAACATACAAATAATAATAATAGAGATACCCACAATATTTTAACCACTTTCGTTTATGTTCCATTTCACCGTGAGCACACTCAGTGTATAATGCATCTTCATGGTTTTTGTGCCGGTTGCATACATGACGGATAAAGGTTTTCCATTTGGCCACAATGAGCTCCCCAAAGCCGGGTGTGGTGGATATAGCACACCAGTGAAGATGGGTCTTGATGGCCTGTGTCCACTCCTTCAGTAGTTCGCAGCCCTTCTCCTTACTGGCTTTCAGCACTTGCTTTATAAGGGACTTTGCTATGTGCCAAATATCAAAATAATGGGTGGTGTCCTTTTCAGATAATCGTAGCCATTTTGCAATACCACAGGTGGCGATCTGAGATAAAGGTTGTTATTCTTACTCCTAACTGTTGGAGGTATGCGAAACAGCGTTTTGCACCAGCTAATTCCATTGCATTGCTGCTGCCACCTGTCTCGTTTGCATGAAAAATATGAGTGCAAAAATTTGAGCTCCTGAAAAGTATAAATGGTTGTAAGTTGTAATAAAAACTACTTATGAGCCTCCATTGATTCCAACACGTCCATGAGAATATGCAAGTTGCAACAGAAAGGAGGCAATAGTTAATTCAGATTTTGGTGCTTTGTTACCTGCAAAATTTCAAAGTGAATGATTTTGCTGAGGTTACAGCACAGCATGCTATATGCTCCATACTTAGCACAATGGCCCATGGAGTCAAACCGTCCATCACCACACCAGCTAACATTTGCCATATCTTTGATGGTATTGATCAGTGCTGCTCTGTAGGTTTCCCAGTGTTTCAAAACAACTGGAAAAATGAATGTGGTTTGATGATGGAAGAAGGTTCTAGCTGAGTATGCTGCCAGTCCCATGTGTCTGAACATCAGTAGCACCTTGCTTATGGAGGCCCCAGCCATAAGAACAGCAAAACTCAGCAAGATGTTGCCGGCAGGGTACCTTCCCAGAACAAGGGGTTGACTATGCCATTTGAATCCAGGACTGCTGCACATGTTGCATGTTTGGAACACTGTGACCATGGTTCCATGGACCTTCATGGAAACAGATGGACCATCCGCTTTGCATTTGAAGCAAAACATGCTAAACAGGGACACCAACATTGAATAAAACACAATAAACTTGGGCTCATCTACTGCTGGTGTGTCTTCCTTCACCCTTCAATTGAGAAAATAAAACCTAACGTTTACTCAATATTACTAAATCAAAACACATTCACTGCAATGAACTTGAAATGATAATATACAGTAAATGTAATTTTGATAAACCTTGTACATGCATGTACTTGCCTATTTTTATACATTCAAACAGCTGTAGACTGTTAACACAATATTCAATGCAGTTCAGAATTGGATGTGGCAGGCTATACCATACTTGGTATACTGATATCAATTACTTTTGTTTAATATTTTTTTCTGTTAACAGTGATAGCTACAATACCGTAAAATGTTATGCTCTTATATAAGCCCCCCCTCAAAAATCATTTTTTTTAATATGCCCTGTCCGCAACCCTCTATTATTTCCATCTAGTAAATGCAGACCTATTAATACACATTACCTGACATCTCTTTGTGAGACAGCTTCTTGACCATCTGCTGCTACATCGCTCATTTCATCATCATCATTTTCTTCCCATTCTGGGTCATCCTTATCATCTGGGACCTCCATGCCATCATCAATATCCTCCTCACACTCCATGTCACTCGTACTTTCTGTATCCATACTGCCCACCACAGCTCTATACTGCTTGCTTGCCTCTTGTTCTTCTGTGTGTATGCCTTCTGCCTCACTTTCACTGTCAGAATTACTTTCCTCATCAACCATCTGACAGAGGGAATTGTTGTTTTAATGTTAGTGATTTTGATCAATAAACACCTAATCCCCCGTAGTGGAGGTGACTAGTGCTGGATAATTACCGAGATGCAAAGTACCGAGCTAAAGCAATGTAGTGAAGTGCAGAGAAAATTCAGAGAGGTAAAGCATCCTGACTAGCAAATATCCCAGACTGAGGGGAATACTACTGTTGTTTTAGTATCTACCAAACCAGGCTCAACAGAAGAAGTTGAACTTATTACTTGTGTTCTCAAATGCCTGTTGTGTCTTATGACAGTATAATACATGGCTTAGGCTACTTTATTTGTTAATAGCACCGCTGCACTGGAGTTTGGTGATCGAAATGTTTACAAAACAGACAAACCAGCTTTATAATGACTTTATATACCTTGAGCTTAATTTTAAATTGCTTGACTTCTAGCTTCAGTTTTTTTAGTTGGTCTTTGCGTTTCGCTAGCTGGTTTTTAAGTTTCCAGTTAGCCTTCTGTAGGCCGTGGAGTTTTTCCATTGTGATAGTGCAGGACTCACACGGCGGCACGGAAGCAGAGCCTGAATATAAAGAAGCAGCTGGAACAACAACAATGGCCGTCTCAGCATCTATAGGTTCCGTTAATGCCTCATCATGACTATCCTCTGGTTCTAGTATTAATGTCTCTGATGTACCAGTAGCCGCAGAGTTCACTTCAGCTGTCTGGGACTGTTTTCCTCGTGGTTCAGTGGATGCTGGTGGGGACTTTGTCGTGGTACATGTAAGTGTAGTTGGTTGTGTTTTAGATCTCTTATTTCTTTGGGGTAGTTGGAGTTCGCGTAAGTTCTGTTTACAAGAATAAAACGATTCAATATAAGACTTTATGTGCCGTGTATTATTCTTGGTTAAGTAACCATAAAATTATAAACAGAACATAATTGAACCTTTTTGTTTAAAGTTCAAAACGCCCTTTGTGTTCATGCTTCGAAAGCCCTTCGGTACACAAAAGGACACAAAAGAAACTCAAATTAAAAGGGTTTTTGTTTACCATTCTCCGCTCGAGTGCTGACGGTGCAGACAATCGCTGAGGACCCACAGTATCCAGCGTAGGGACTGACCCTGGCTTCAGATAGGTCGCCTTGGGCTTCACAGGTGAAGGGACACCGAGAGAATAGCGCTCTGAATAGCACGATCGATTGAAATGTGCCGAACAAATCACAGAGTGATCGGTGGGCTCAAAATCGGGACGATGTCTTCGTACAAATGCCCTCCACGATATTCGCAGTTCCGGATTCTTTTTCTCATCAGGAAACTTATGGAGGGAAATCCCAGGTATTAGATTAGTATTCGTACAACTAACATTATTGGGTCCGCCACAGACACAAAATTTCCCGGAGCGTTTCTTTTCACTTCCACGAAAGCACGCCATTATATTCAGATCTGTTTACAGTGAAAAACTTCGCGCGGTCTCAGATGTAACACACCGCATACGTCACAACGATGACGTACAGCGCTTGGCCGAGCGCGGGATTTTTCTCCAATTTTTAAATTCAAGTGCCTACACTTCCAAAGCTCGTTCTCGGTGAATAGTGAACGGATTGAGCTGAAATTTTAAAGAGCGATTAACGAGTTTATGAACTGTAATTTGATCAATAAAAAACGTACCTAATAATTTCACTTCATAGACACTTTAAAGCCAACAGTAGACTTCCTAAAAGTCCCTTAAAACGAGATTTTCATTTCCCGCCTTTGCTTACGAGATTTTCATTTCCCTCCTTCGCTTCTCTTAAATCAATATTGTACTTTCCCGCCTTCGCTTCTCTGGTTTGACATCTCAGGGGTGTTAAGGCATGGGTCTCCAATATGGCCGCCACAAATCATTCAAGAGGGAGTGGTCTATCTCTTTGTGCTTGTGAGATATATTCTTGACACTTTGACATATTTGATAAAGTCACAACCTTAACGCATTTATGAAAACGTTGAGGCTTTTCCCAATTTTCCTTAAAATTAGAGTTCAAAGGTCACATAACACGTTTCCATGGAAACTTCCACAACAAGGTATCAAGGTTGTGACTTTATGGAATCTGTAAAAGTGCAAAGACTATATCTAACAAGCACAAAGAGATAGACCACTCCCTCTTGATTTGTGGCGGCCATATTGAAATAGTTTGAGACCCATGCCTTAATGCCCCTGAGCTCTCGCGACTTCGTCTCTCGCTTTAACCACAGGCAGCCCAGACTCGACATATATTTCCCGCTTTTTGGGTTACCTGTGGTATGTTTCATAAGCGACCTCGGAAGAGTTTACATAATTGCTCCTTGTGAATTCTCTTTTCCGATTCCTACGAAATAAATCTTCAATAATAAAATATTGATACTTAATGAATTGGGCATGGCAACTGCATCTTGAAAGCACCGCATAAATACAGCAAGTGATAAATATCACGTACAAATCATGCTATTTTTGTTTATAATGACCTAAGCAATTTACTGAAAAAGACAATCACATGTTCTCATGAGTAGAGTTTGTTTACTTTGAGTTTGAGCTCGTGCGTGGGCATGGCAACTGCATCTTGAAAGCACCGCCTGCGATGTCTACCGCTGATTTGTGGACCGATCAATCTGCAGATCACATACGGAGAGAAATATTTTGAATTCGGAATTTATTTTCCAAGACGTTTTCACGTCGTTTGGCCTGAAACGTGGATGAGAAGTGCTTACACATGTCTGGATTTGTGTGCCGAAAGCAGAGGCGAAATCGATATGAATTTCTTGTCGAATTTCGGCGTCGAGTGAGGTGACATCGATGAAAAGCGGCTCGAAGCTGCATACCTTGTGTATATGTGTAGCTATGAGGTAGACACGCGGACAACCATCAAAACCTCGAGGCCTAATAAACTGCTTTAGAAGTCCCCAAATCACCCCAAAACCACTCACAAAACTTCATTAAGTATCAATATTTTATTATTGAAGATTTATTTCGTAGGAATCGGAAAAGAGAATTCACAAGGAGCAATTATGTAAACTCTTCCGAGATCGCTTATGGAACATACCACAGGTAACCCAAAAAGCGAGAAATATATGTCGAGTCTGGGCTGCCTGTGCTTTAACTCGCGCATCGAGGCTCAGAGGAAAAGAGGTCGACTTGTAGCAAGTCTAAGCCAACAGGTACACATTAATTTACTTGTGTAACTTAAATTTCAAAGTGGTGCCATTTCTCGAGCTTTTAATGGATTTCGATGCACTACACGGCAATACAACATTCTATTCCTGTAGATTAAGTTTAATCGATGGAATTTTGCCGTATTTCGAGTAGAAATTATACCAGAAAATGTGTTTTTTCTAACCTAACCTTAATCTCTCAAAGTTACTTGTGTAACCTAAATTTCAAAGTTGCGCCATTTCTCAAGCTTTTAGTGGATTTCGATGCACTACACGGCAATACAACAATCTTTTCCTGTAGATTAAGTTTAGTTCATGGACTTTTTGCCGTATTTTGAGTAGAAATACCAGAAAATGGCATTTTTCTAACATAACCCTAACCTCTAGCTCTCAAATAAAGAAATTATGGGATAATCTCACACAAGTAAATTATGGGATAGAAAGGCCTGAAAAGTCTTAAACTGTCATTTGGCCTTTCAAGAAAAAGGAAAAAAAACTGGCTTTTAAAGCTAAAGGCACACAAGATCAGGCATGTTTTCACAAAAGGGGTTCTTAGGTTGTAAGGCTCCTTTTGTGAAAACATGCCTGATATATATGTTTTCTACTAAACAAAGGTAATTAATATACATGGCAAATACCATAAATCTACTGGAAACATTAAAATTGTGTAAAATGTTCTTGATGTAAAACCAAAATACTGAATGCCTTAAAAAAATATAGTGCAAGGTCCGATGCCATAAAAACAATTTCTTGCAGCAATAGGAGTCCTAAAAAAAATTTCGAGCAAAAAAAAATCAGGGTACCCCCCCCCCCCCCCATCAATTTTCAAATGTTCCGTCCCTTACCATCTTTAGCACATCTCATATCCTTTGCAACTGTAGATGGGTCAACCTTTCTTCCCGTCGTTTTATCAATTTCAATTTTTTTTAAAGGACTTTAGAATCTCCCTGCATGACCGGCACAAATTAACCTTGAACATGAAAGGATATCACGCGCGGTGTTAATGTATGTTTAATTGCCTAAAAGAAGCAAGATACCAATAGACCCTTTTCAGGACCGGGTCACATGACCTTTTTAGCCAGTCAATCAAAACAAATGGCGCTAGAACAACATGGATGCCAGAAATGGAAAGAGCAAGCCAAAATTAGTAAAAATACCAAGTTTTAGGTTTCTTTAAAACTGAAGGAATGACAATTTTTTTAAACTCTAAATTTTATCGAGTTTGTGGGACTACTGACTGGCACGGCTTGCCAGTCAACAGGTTCCGCCTCATAAGAGCCCCTCAATGGCGTTAAACCGTCAGCCGTCAAATGCCTTAAAATTTAACCATCAACCGTAAAAATAAAGATTTTTTACCGTCAACCGTCGAAGAAAATTAACCGTCAAACCTGTATCTAACCATCAAACCTGTATTTTAATTTTCTAGGTGTTTTGTTTCAAATAACCGTCAACCCCCTAAAATATTAACCGTCAAAGCTACCCCCATCGAGACCCTCTCATATATAACTCTGTTAAATTATAGAGTTTTCAAAAAAATGCCATTCCCTCAGTTCATTTCTAAACCTTGGGCATTTTACCAATATTGGCTCTGGCGACCAGGTCCTGCAACTGGGATAAAAATGCTTGTGCACTTCTTGATCCTTTGGGAGAGGAGTTTCAAGACACCTCTATCCGCCTTCGGTAATTTCTCTTTTTCGTCTTTTCCGTGGTCATGGAGTTATCTCTTGGGGAATACTATAATGGTTGCTTTTTTATGAAGACGCCCGGGAAAGTTCCACTTAAGTTTCACTTAAAGTTCCGCAAAGTAACTTGTGGTTACTATCTTTGTCAACTGCTTCCAGCAACACGCTTTCATTTTATTTCGAGATAGGAAAACAATAGGTTAGATAATGGCTCCTGGTTAGACATTGCATTCCCACGGCTATTTGTGCATAAATTAAATTAACAAATTTTAATTTTTAGTGTCGTTGTCTCTTGTAAACTGATATAAAGCAATTCATATATAAATAATGGAAGACATTTACGTCCTTAAAACCAAAATGTAATGTTTAAAACATATTTTCTTGCTGAATGTTGGTCAAAGGATGCAAAGTATTGTAAGATTATCGCTGTCACGCAACATTAGTGAGTCAGTCAGACCTGTAACATTTATATACGTACTTACCTTGTAGGTATTTTTCAATGAACTCTATCACTTACTTTCAAGCAAAAAAACATAAGAAAATGATTCGTTTTATTAATTTGAGGATATCTTATAGAATTTCGCTGAATCTGATGTCACGCCATTGTTTACCCAAGCGTAATTATTCGCCGAAATGGCTATAAATAGAGTATCAAAATCGCGCTGAGCGAAGTGGTTAAAACAGTTTTCCCAGAGATTTCTCTTCATATTCTGATAGAATGCTATCTAACACAGCTTCGAATATCACTTTTAAAGAATTTAGAGACAGGGCACATACTTAACGCCAGCCGTTTTCCCGTGACATAATTTGCTGGATAGAAACTAGCGAATTGTGGCCCTCGTTAAAATAAAATTATCGCTCTAAAACAATACAGAAACCAAAACATTATGTAATCATCAGAACGAGGGATGCCTAAAGATCAAATAGAAACCATCGTAGTAACCACCAGAGCCATAGTTTTGCGACACGAGCCGGGTTTATTTTCGGAAAATTTCATCTTTTTTAAACCCGATTTCTCAGCGATTTCTGGCCAACTCGAATTTTCCATTTTCTCGCCAAACGAAGCAATATTTTACCAAACTATCAACAGCTCGTTTGGTTTCACTCTAGGGCCTACTTATAGAGAGAATATGAACGAAAACAATTTTTCGACTTGTGCCACACTTTGGTCGATTCTTACAGAAAGTCACTCTTAAGATCTCTTAGAAAGGAAGGTTTTAATCAGTCGGAAGATTACATATGGACTATCAGTGTATGGCTCCTCTGAGGCTGACTTGTCCACTGTCCAATGTTTCCTTGACAGATGCTATAAGAGACGATACACTTCCAAGAATATCCTCATTAGAGAACTACTTGAACTGTATGATAAGAAACGTTTTTACAAACTATGTAACAACAGCAACCATCCTCTTAAGCTACTTTTGCCCAAAATCAAGCCCTCGTCTAAAACCTTAAGATGTCAGTCTTCCCAGTGGCCGCAAATTATTACTGTTCGTTTTAAAAATTATTTTGTAAATATATTAATCTTTAGGTATAACCTAGCTATTTAATAGTCTTTGTTCCCACATACTTTACACGTTTGTTATATTATGAGAGTTGTATATTTATGCTTTATTATTTATAGCTGTAACACACGATATGTATTTTATCGGTGATTGATTAATGACATTATTATTATTAGTATTAGTATTAGTATTATTTCATGACCCCAAACAGACACTATTGCGCATATGTTGATTTTCTCACCTCTGGTTCATAAAGATCTAAAATTTTCGCACGCTTTCGAAAACAGCAAACTTTTTCCGGCTATGATCTAGATGTTATTGATCACATTTTCCACAAAATAAAGCATGGATTTTGAAAACCGACAATAAATACCAAAGTTATGGCTTTTCGTTCGCAAAAAGCATAAAATTGCGCTGAAAAGTGTTGTAAAATCTTCATTTGTTGTCGTAATGGCAAACACATGTTCAGTTTGATGCACCTTAATTCATAGGTTCGGAATTTTTTTATAAATTGATTGTAACTCAAACATCCATGGATAATTTAGGATTTTTTTTATTTTGATGATGTCATCGTGCCGTCACTTGGTGACGTCATCTGACTACAAAACTTTACCCTATGGGTCACCTTGAGAATAATCATTGCCAACTCTTTTATTTTTTGGGTTTTGAGAGGCTGCAAAATTTCCTTAGCAACGGCCTACAAATTGTAGATTTAAATATGTCAATGGGCCCTTAACTCTTTGTCGTCCGATCGTGTGTGAGCTTAATTGGTGAAATCCTGAGTGCTAACTAAACCCTCCCCCCTCAGTTCCAGTTTGGCTAGCCCGGGGTAATTAAATACTGCTGACTTGTTAAGCCAAGGGCTCAAACTTGCCCCACAATGCCATTCGGGAGAATTCTACGTACTGGTCGACGGTAGGTATGGCTGCTTCGGTAGGGTTTCCAATGAAATGTGCTCTAATTTTGGAGAAAAATTCCACTGTCAGAGAGCTTGAAGACATCATTAAGTCTGAGGATGGCTGAAAAGTACTTGGTTTGCTTTTTAGTAGGCCTTGTGAGGGGATTTCACAGGGCATGGCCAGAAAAATCGAATGGACATGCGCAGTTGAAGCGTGATAATTAGAAACTTTTGCCCTCTGGGACGTTCTCAACATTACAGTAAATGTGTGGTGCTAAAATGTTCATGTTATGATATTTCTAAGCACAATAAAACCCCCAACTTACATTGGTTCCATATAGAACAACACAGTAATAAGCTTTGCTTTGAAGACAAAAACGGCAACTTAGCGTTGAATATCGGGTCGTTTTTGGGAGATATCGCGCTGCACTGAGAATCAAGTCGCCATTTTAAGGAGTAGTATGACGAAAGACCTCACCAGCTTAAATTATAACTTCGTTTGCAATACTTATCGAGCGTTCCTATCCTCACCTTCGATTCCTTTTGAAAGTTCGAATATTGCTTCGTGATTTTACCCTAATTCCAACACTTTGTGTACTTCAATCGGCTCAGTTTTGCAAATCCAGTTTGTGTAATAATGAAGGTTCAAAGAACTTGCCAGTAGAGTCTCATAACTAGCCACAGATTGGGTAAAACTATAGCATTTCCTCCCCCTTCGCTGCTTCAACGAGTCAGCCATCTTGTAAAATTATCTAGCAGGCGTTCCTTGTTGTTTATTTTTCAATTGGGACTAGTACCGAGGGGGAAGTGATGGTATCACGTGTCCGTGTGAACCGGTCAGCTACGTAATAAAATCATGAGAATGAATGGCACAGCAATAATTAGAATATTAAACCCTGCACATTTTCATTCGACTTTTCTGGACATGGTTTTGCCGTTGTGTTTGTGATTTCAGACACAGGAAAAAATTCTTCAATGAAAGCCTTGAAATCCTGCAGTTTGCATTCTTTTACCCCTGCTCAACCTATTAGGATGTGTTGTTGTCACTTTAAAGCAACGGCTTGAGTCCAAATCACCGCTCTTGGCTGTAGGGGTAAAAGACTTATAAAAATAAACCTACCGGAGTCCCAGAGGGGGGTGCCCCTTGTGATTTTTTTGTTGATTACCCAGCATGCAATTGGAGGTGGGTACAGGAGAACGTGGTGGAGAGAAATGCAGTGTAAACATCGGCGTGGTTCACAGTCGCTTGGTGTGTTTTGTGCAAAAAAAACTACTGGTTGGAAAGATTAAACAAGGTACTGTAACGACTGAGTGCTGATTTTGTGTTTGCTCTTGATTTCAAGTGCGAATGGAAAGGATGTTTTGAGCCGATTTTCAGCTCCTTAGAATTCGTGAAAATCGAAGAAACAAAATCGAACGCCAAAACAAATGAGCTTTTCTCCATAGTGAAAGAGTCAAGCGATTCCTGTTATAGCTTTGACTTTGAAGCCATTCATCCCTTCACATAATATCGCAACATCGTCTTTCCGGCATATCTAGATGTGATGCAATATTTTTGTCTCATATAGGTGTCAGGGCACCTATATTTACAGGCTCGGACCCGAAAGAGTTAAAGTGCATATGAGGTGACCTTTTATTTTCGTAATTTTACTTTTTAATGTAAATAAAATGTATGTAAACTTTAAAATTCTCCAAAACAAGAATTTAGTTGTGATTTTGGTGCGTAAAAACGGCTTACTATTCATCAAAACATGGTCGGAGACTGGGGTAGAGTTTATTGTGAAATTCCATCTAGTGACGTCACGTTGGTTGCAAAGGTTTGTTTAGCCTTACTGATTACTACTCAAAGGCGATTTTGCAAAAGAGACAATATATCTAGCGAAAAGAGCGATTCAGAAACGAATCTTCGAATCAATTTCATTCTTTCCGCCATCTTGTTTTTGTTGAGATGCAACCAATGTGACGTCATTTTGAAGATTTGAAGACCGTTTTTGGGAGCAAAGTAGGGTGAATTTCACTACTTGTAAAATCATATATCAAGACAAGATGAAAGGCTGATTGTACGGTACTTGGAATATATATAATTACTTCCGATATTTCGGTTGGCAAGGCCAACCTTCCTCAGGGTACACAAGTAAATGGCAAGAAACCGTTAGTTACAAATTTTAAATTTTGAAAACATGAATGTGAGACTAGGAGATAAAATTACAAGTGATGAGTGGGCGTGATAGAGAACTAAGATAAATACAATTCCATAGTAGAGACTGAGTAGTATAAAATTACGTTTCTACCTTTCTATGTTTCAAAACATTTCAAACTTTTGAAACATGTCTTAAATTGCTAAATATTACAAGTATGCAAACACATATTTCGGTTCATATGCGTTTTAAGTCAAGGAATGTTTGATGGGGCAAAGACCCTAAGAAATCTGCATTTTTTGCCCCGATTTGACAGTTCAAACAATTGGTAATTCAAGTTAAATTGGCCTCATTAATAATACTTGTAAATAATGTATTTATCTTATGAATTATTAATTGCATGATAATTATATTATTACTTACAACGCCATCATATTGGACAAGTCTTTGAACACATTCCTTGGGATGCTCTTGATAAAGTTGTTATTGAGTCGGCTTTGAAGGTGAAAATAAATGAAATATCAAATATTTTGACAATAACTGATTAACACATATATTAAATATGCTTAATATCTACATTAATTCCTTTCTATATCCAGGTAATTATGTGTTCATCTGCAGGTTTTATCAGTTGATACAATTCACATTTCTTCTTACTTGGATATTGACTTGTCTTGTATATGCGCCTGCCTTAATTGACAGTTTAATATATTATAAAAACGCATTCCTTGAACTTATATAAAGTTCTCCTCAGTAACATGACACAGGCAGTGGCTATTAATAGCATCTCACTACACATGTGGTTTGCGTTAACAGTATTCTTTTGATACAATTTACCTTCTCTGTTATATGGCACAATCCTTCTTAAGCCCTGGTCAAATGGGTGCAACATTTCATGCAAAGCTGTTGGATCGTCTTGCGACATGTTTCGTGTTGGGTCAAACGAACGCAACATGTTGGATGCTTTTACACGGTCGGTCAATAAGAGGTCTGGGCATGATGTTCGACCCATTCTGAAGTCGCCATATTTGATCAATATCGAGTTCTAGTTCCTTGACTTCGTTCATGCCTTTAATGGATGGTTTTCTGACCAGACAACGAATTCCCGCCATCACCTACTTCCGCCCTCTTGAATGTAGTGAATCGATAACCTACCCATGATGCCAATGGTAAATTAAGTTGGACTAATGCGCATGCTCCGTTGCAGCAAACTTGTACGAAGGTGATCAAAAGATCGCAACATGATGAAACATCCCGGACAACAAAGAAATGTTGCGTAGATGTTGCACGAAAGTTTTAACAAAATCAAACGGCATGCGACATCGTGCAACAGAGTTGTCAAACGGACGCAACATTTTGTGTACAACAATCTTGCACGATGTTGCATGAAAATGTTGCATCCGTTTGACCAGGGCTTTATATTTGTAAAGTTTGTAATAAATAGTATGAAATAAACTGAAGACTGAACTAGAGGAACACCAGTCACGAGAAAAGGCACAATAATGTACTTACAGAGTAGATAGCGCCCCTAGGTTAATAAATGGATTATCCTCAACGTGTAGTATAGTATTTCTACTCAAATCTCTGGGGGGGAAAAGAATGTAACATTATCTCATCAATCCTATCGAACTGTATGTCTATGACTTCATGAATGTAACTGTCTCGTGTATGCTGTCAATATCGTCGTTCCTTCATTTCATTTCATTCCAATACAATACAATACTTTATTCACACTTCACAGTTATTTACAAAGTTAACAGGAAAATTATATTTAGAGTTTAGAAAAAGTGGTAGGGAAACAAAGTTGTAAATAGGCTAAATATATAATAGAGGAAATATCTAGCATCTAAATTAACCGTGAGGTTTTCGAGTTAGACACTAGCCAGCCAAAGTTAATGATTATATGCAGACATCAAAAGAAAAAAAATACTATAAAATACACATAAACAAATACTATAAAATACACCCAAACATCAAGTATTTCAATGCAATAGCAACCATTTATCAGAAATTAGAAAAAAATAGAAGAACTTGTAGATATCGTTTAAGCATTGAAAGGTGGAGATTAGGAATTTTGTTTTTCTAAAAGGAGCTGTTTAACCTTTTTGGAAAAATTGAAAAATTGGGTAGATGTTTAAGATCAGTTGGTAGTTATTGCCATAGCTCTGAAGCTGCAGCAGAGATCGTCTGTTTGCCGAGATTAGTTCTAAAGCGTGCCTTATAAAGAGTACCTTTAGAGTCGTATCTAGTGTTATAGGAGTGAACATCACTTGCATAGCGAAAATATTGATTTAATATGCTTGGTAACTGTTTTTTTATGCCACTTATGGGTAAAGTTTAGTGATTGCAGTTTATAAACATTGTCCACTGTCAAAATATCAAGTAAGTTTAATAAGGTTCAAAAACTCATGAATAATTAATGAGCATTTTGTCCAATCAGATGAAGCAAATCAGTCACGTGTATGCTCCTTTATACCTGATAAAATCTCATCATTCTAAAAGGCCCGCGGAGGGATTTGAATTCTGTCCCAGAGGGAAACGGGGTTAATGATTGAGACAATGGAATTGCTATTGATGTTTCAGCTTTCTCACTGAATTGCTAATTAGGATGAACGTTTTATATAAAGAATATTAATGAACATGAAATTTTATATAAAGTTTCATCCTAATTAAGAATTCACTGATAAAGACCCAAAGATAGCAAAAAGTATACGGAACATAAGGTACCTAGATAATAAATTTTGCACTAAATTTACTAATATCAGCAGACTACCGAGATACACAGATAATATTTTTAAAATGAAGTTATCCGATACCATTACTTGTTTACCGAGCCACTGTTTAGTTCCAATTATTAAACCAAACTAAAAGCCGTAAAATTATAAAAACGTGCATCAAACTTACATATTTTGTGCCGGAGTCAAAAATTTAGAGTCTGCCGTCATGTCAGTCACATCGCTTTCCAAGTCTTGAACTTTATCGATGTAAACCACGACACCAAATCCTTCAAGTGCAGATTCTTCTTGCATTGCGAAACGCCGCTTCAAACAACATAGTATGGTAATTTTTTCATGTCATTCCCTTGAGATGTTTGTAATTGCAGGCGGTGATTACTCGAATATTTTGCATGGCGTTGTGAATACAAAGGTTCAATGGTTCATTAAGTAACCATTCCCTTGAGATGTGCGTCTTTCTTTCATTGCATTCTTAAAGCGTTTTTGAAGCCGTTTAAAACACTCACAGCACGTGTTTTATCAAGTCGAAAAATTCTCGGGCTTCGCCCTCGAATTTTTAAACTTGATAAAACACTGCTGTTCGTGTTTTAAACAGTACGTATTAATAACTAACGCATTTTCAGTATTTTTCCCATACAGGATGGCAAAAAAAATGAGTCTATGGTTTTGCTTAACTTGAATTCGTTTTAGATGGCATAAATAGGCATTCCCCCAGGCTACTATTGCATACGAAATATAAGGGTAAATTAAGTTATAATATAATTGCTTTAGCTGCTGGAGGGATAGAAAATGTCTTACTTTATAAAATATACCAATATTTCTTGAGATACGTGAACAAATATACGAAATATGATCTTTCCCTGAGACTGTGTCATCAATCATCACACCTAAGCATTTTATGTGATCTTTTTATCTAGAGAATAGGTAGACCCATCTTTGTTGGTTATTTGTCTTTTTTAAGATTAATGGATAATTTATTTTGATCACACCATTCTTTAACTTTAATTAGTTCCTGGCTCTTATTCGAAGGAGCCGCTGTTGCTAGTTTCCGAAAGATGACACATCATCGCAAAAGATGACAAGCTTCACGAAGTTTCTTAGCTTGAAGCATCTTGAACTTCTTACACAAAACTTCAAACGTTTGTGTTGGCCCATATTTTTTTTAATGTTCAGAAAAAAAGAGGGAGATCGTTCTATATTTATAACGAAAGTTACTGACACCTAAGTTAAGCTGATAAATATCTCAAGCGAGGAGTCCATACCTCAACGAGATTACATCTTATCCTAGTGTCTTAGTGAACAAGCATGTTACTTACATATATTTTAGGTTGAAGAGCTCCGAGAAGTCACCATCTTCTAGTTGAAAAATCTTGCTACCAGAAAATAGCCTTGAAAAGAAATTAAGAAACAAAATTAGAACTACAAATCCTAAGGTCTAGTCATTCTCCTTAAATAACTGATCAAGAAAATACTCTAACGCCCAGGCAGTTCATCATAAGTTCGATCGGTCAGATCAGTAATAATAATAATTATTATTATTGTTGTTAACCCTGCTAAATTACCGAAAAAACAAACACCAATAGATAAACACTCAAACGTAGAAGGGAACGCTTTCGGTATCGCGGCCTCCCTTCAGTTTTAGTAGCCAACAAACTCCATTTCATACTTACTACATATCAAACAAATGGTATCGGAACCCGGTTGTTCAGAGGGGATAATGCTTTCCATCAGGTAAATTAATATCAAGTGGATAAGTATAAGCCGAGCCAACTACTCTTATCCACTGAAGAAGGATTTATCCTGTAGATAGCGTTATCTACTATTTGAAGAACCGGACCCAGTTCTGACTATTTCATTGCAATCGCTTAAAGGAGAATGATACAGATATGTACCAATCAGCTTTCGTGCTTTTTCACAATATTTGTTTAGTAAAACGTAAAAAAATATAGCTTGAACCATGAAATACTTTATATTCCTGATAATTTAAAATATTTAATGCCAAGTATTACTCTCTGTAGCGTATTTGGTGAGAAAACTCATCTTATTCAATCACATTAAACAGAAAACATGTCATAGTGTAGTGGGTGAATTAGACTTTGGGTCAAAAAATTTTTCCATCCAAAACATCTCAAATCAACGAAAGTGAAAGATGAGTTTTACATGTACCCACATCTCCCTTCCTATGCCGTGTGTATGAATTTGCATGTTCGTCTGATGGCAAAACGAGGTGTTCTCCGTCCTAATATTTGTTTATTTACACGAACCCACAAAATGTACACATGAATCTCATTATTAGCAGCTTCTATAACTGAAGCGAACTCCTGTATAAATATGTTGTTATTATTATTATTGTTATTATTATTATTATTATTATTATTATTACTAGTGAATACCGCTAACGATAATCCAACAGGTGTGTTGGACTCTAGCTAGGTCATATCGCGTTTTGGGTAGTGCCATGCAACTTGCATGGTAGTGATCCTGGGTGTATGGTGTTTTCCCACCTACTAAGGCTCAACTGGAATTTTGGAGCACTTCCCATGGAAATAAGTGGCCTAAACATCAGCCGAGAAAGTTTCTCCTTGAAACGATTGTTATTTTAAATCGAAGTGCATGGAATGTCATCACAAGCTCGCGAACCGACCGCCTTCCGCAGTTCATGCCGCATGGCAGTTGTCGCGTCGAGTACATAAACCATGGTTTTAACTCTGCCACATCACTCCATGCATTTTGATTTGAAGCTGCAACCTCATTCTAGCCACTTCTAAATGGGGGAGGGTTCCATTATGAACAGGTAAGGCATATGATTTTCCACCCCTCCCCCCTCAGTTTTGCAAGGTTCGCATTTCTTACCCCAAATTTCTAGCAATATGTTGTGTTCGTCGTGTTTACTAACAATAGCATTATTTTGAAGCTGCAACTTCATTCTAGCCACTTCTAATGGGGGAGGGTTCCATTATTAATAGGAAATGCATAGGATTGTTCACCCCTCCCCCCTCAGTTTTGCATGGTTCGCATATCTCACGTCAAATTTCCAAGCAATAGGTTGTGTTCGTCGTGTTGACCACCCAAACTAAGATTTTAACGCTGCAACTCTATTTAATCCAGTTCTGGACTCGGAAATAGCCAATGAAACTGTCCCAGCATGCTTTGCGGCCAAAACGGAAAGGGCGATGGATTTTACGGGTGGAAAAGAACATCGTAGAGACATGGGGTTTTCACCAAAATGTTTCCCATGGAAAACTGCAGGGGGTCTTCTTTATTTGGTTGAGATGACAGTTCAGAGGGGAAATGAAAGGCAAAGCAAAATTTTAAAACGGCTTAACCCCCCCTGAACTTCATTTGCGCGAGTAATACACCCATTTTTATTTCTAGTTGGGTGAAATTACATCAGATAGGCTTGATTTGGTTCCTTTACCTATTTGCTATATATGAATTTGAATTATTTAATTAATTAATTAATTATTTAATGATTGTATTATTTCTATGTTTATCGTTAGGAATTATTATTATTATTATTAGGAATGAAAGCCAATGTCTTGCCTGAGAATGAGATTAGATTACATTTGAGTCTACCCCAGTCGGTGACAATGTGAATAAAGCAATAAACATCAATTACGTGTCTATATTATCGGATATAAACATGCGGGATGTTGGTAGAAAACAAGAAAACTTGAAAAATATTACGAGCCGATAGGCAGTTTTTATTAAAAATGAATTAAAAACCACCCATTTGTCATTGTTCCTAGTAGCCTGCCATGTTAATTTCATTAATTATATATTTTCGTCTTACACTGCTGTAGTATCTTTCGGCAGTCGACCAGGAACGGACCGCAGTGCTCGTGACGTCACCACAATACCATTGGTACTGCCGGGTATTCTGCGACATTGGCAGTCGGTAGGACAATCTGAAATGGCATTTAAATAAATACAGGAAAAATAAATACTATTTACCTAGAAGCCCAGGAAAATCAGTTACGTACCTGCAAACACTTTATTATCAAGAACATATCTCGCCATTATGGAAACATGAAGTACAGAACACAGACGACAACATTATAACGAGCCCAAATCCCAGATCCCAAATCCCAGAATTGTGACAATCACATTAGATGCGTAGGGTGGCTGTGTTAATTAGTCCTCTAAACAGAAATCTCAGAGGAAAAAGGAAAACGAGAAAGACTATTACCAGCATTTTATGTAATGTTTAAAAGCCGAGTATGAGGACTTTACCGGGATTTCAAAGCCCAAGCAATTAGTTCAAGTCCGAGGCGGATATTGGTTTCAGTTTGTATTTCATTATGGCGAGTGAGGACGACTTTCAAAGGTAGAGGTTGAGGTATTAATTTATATAGCGCAAATTATATATGAATATATTCAAATGCGCTTCACAGGGTTATATTTTGTGATACAGACTGCTATTTCAACCGGCGAAAATATTTCGTCTTGAGCGTAACGAAGCTAGCCTGCGTCACATCCGAACTGAAACCTAGTTAAGTCCGTTTGCGAAACAACGACATAAAGCTTGTTCAAGACCCCAGCGAAGTACCAGGATATATGTACTCGATTCTGATTGGGTTTTAAAAATGCTCATTCTTACACGTTTTCTGACTGGCCATTCAACTGTTACCAGCACTGGAGATTGTTATGACGGGCAGTTTATGTCACAGGCCGCTCGGTTGAAACTGTTCGTTTGCATGTGAGCCAGCTGTTTACTTGGAATTTTCCCGCCCTTATTTCAATTTCGGGACAGGTTTTGAAGTAATATAACAAAATAAGCTTCACGTGGTTTAGTGCGCCATGAAAGGAACTTGCCGAAGACTTTAATAGAATCCGTCACTACAAAATGCTCGTTCGAGGAACACACAAACAAATCTCCCATGCAGCTTTAAAAGATCTAGGATGTGCCACATCCTAACTCAACTACGGTCAATTGTTCTTGTTCTAGCAAACGAATCTCGATTTCAAACTGATATTTTACAGATACAATTGCTCTTCTCGACGCGTATAAAAGCCGCCATATTTTGAAATCCATTTCGGTCCTTTACTCGGGTTTCAAGGTTGTGCACGTGGTACAAATCGAGAATTCTGATTGGCTAAACATCTCATGAATAATTAATCTTATTTGACGTACTATTTCAAGTTTCATCAGGGGATCCAAATATTTCGAATACAATGCGAATGGCTAAACTGAAAATCTACATACGCTTCTTTTCAAACATCAATAGCAAGTATTGTTTACCGTTCGGACTGTTGTATATAATTATTCGATATATGGCTTATTATCCTTTTTTGCTAGCAGTGATTTCATCTAGCGTACCAGTGTAGTGGTGAAGAGTTAGTACAAGCAGTTCAGTGGAAGTGTCGACGTTCGAACTCCTGACCAGTGAAGGTACACTTTTTCTTTCTATGTCATTTATTTACTTCTTTACTCCTTACTTGTAGTTTAACAACATGTAAGTAGTTGGTGGTTCATGAATATGATGATTAAGAACAGTTTCATCACTAGGAAACACTTGTGATTTTCAACTGGTGTTTCATTGGGTTTCCAAACTCATCCACCTGATCGAAATGCAGTCCTCCGATTGACTGAAAAGCTGATGAAGTATTAATGAGTTTGAGACGTGAAAAGGAAAATATAGCATAAACTGGAAATAAATGGAGCAGGGTAACCGTATCAGCGAGTTTACAAAGTAACCAAACAATATACAATGTGGATCCGGTCAACACAAAAAAATGAAGGCAAGTTCTGTACCGATATTATTAACTTCATGATTTACCTTGTACGCATGTGTCGTCTTCATTACCTTAAACAATAGAAAAGCAAGTAGTAAAGTACGGGTATAGGGTAGTGATGTAGCCATGTAAAGCAAGTAGTAAAGTACGGGTATAGGGTAGTGATGTAGCCATGTAAAACAAGTAGTAAAGTACGGGTATAGGGTAGTGATGTAGCCATGTAAAACAAGTAGTAAAGTACGGGTATAGGGTAGTGATGTAGCCATATAAAGCAAGTAGTAAAGTACGGGTATAGGGTAGTGATGTAGCCATGTAAAGCAAGTAGTAAAGTACGGGTATAGGGTAGTGATGTAGCCATGTAAAACAAGTAGTAAAGTACGGGTATAGGGTAGTGATGTAGCCATATAAAGCAAGTAGTAAAGTACGGGTATAGGGTAGTGATGTAGCCATGTAAAGCAAGTAGTAAAGCACGGGTATAGGGTAGTGATGTAGCCATGTAAAGCAAGTAGTAAAGTACGGGTATAGGGTAGTGATATATCCATGTAAAGCAAGTAGTAAAGCACGGGTATAGGGTAGTGATGTAGCCATGTAAAACAAGTAGTAAAGTACGGGTATAGGGTAGTGATGTAGCCATGTAAAGCAAGTAGTAAAGTACGGGTATAGGGTAGTGATGTAGCCATGTAAAACAATTAGTAAAGTACGGGTATAGGGTAGTGGTGTAGCCATGTAAAGCAAGTAGTAAAGTACGGGTATAGGGTAGTGATGTAGCCATGTAAAGCAAGTAGTAACTTACGGGTATAGGGTAGTGATGTAGTCATGTAAAGCAAGTAGTAAAGTACGGGTATAGGGTAGCGATGTAGCCATGTAAAGCAAGTAGTAAAGTACGGGTATAGGGTAGTGATGTAGCCATGTAAAGCAAGTAGTAAAGCACGGGTATAGGTTAGTGATGTAGCCATGTAAAGCAAGTAGTAAAGTACGGGTATATAGGGTAGTGATGTAGCCATGTAAAGCAAGTAGTAAAGTACGGGTATAGGGTAGTGATGTAGCCATGTAAAGCAAGTAGTAAAGTACGGGTATAGGGTAGTGATGTAGCCATGTAAAGCAAGTAGTAAAGTACGGGTATAGGGTAGTGATGTAGCCATGTAAAGCAAGTAGTAAAGTACGGGTATAGGGTAGTGATGTAGCCATGTAAAACTTGACAAGATAATCAGCGACTTAACATCTGATTGTCAGTTAGAGAATAATGAGCCGTTTGCAGGAATGCAATCACGTGGTTGTACTCGACATCAACAACATCTGACTTCATTTATTTAAATGCACTTGTACGAGATCGGAAGTATTCTTAACAAAACCTGTTTGTAAATCCTATTTTCCACCTCCAGTTGATTGTCGCTTGCCGTCCAGCAACCATGGCTACGCCTTTTCCATGGGCATTACGAGCTTAATTCATTCGTTAACGAAGTGTTATATCAGCACGTGACTGTTAGCTACAAAAGGCCTATTAATTGCTCGATAAAGGTTCAAAATGGTAAAGTATCGAAAACACTTCGCAAATTCTAAATCTAAAAGCCCTAAACTAGCATCACCAAAAATCTCAAACATGTTCAGTTAAAGCCTTGAAAATGTGACTTTCTGATTTTCCTCTAAAAAAGGCGCGAAAAATGGTTGACAGTTGCTGTCATTCACCAGGCATGTTATTCATTCTCGCTGTCCTGTGATTTTTTCCCCTACTTTTCGTCCGTAAAGATTTCTGCGTTAATGCAATGCCCAAAAGTGTAAAAGTAAATCGTTCTTGGTGCCGTATTCAAAAGGTTATGGAAATACTTTCTGATACTAGTACGTGTGCTAAAAAGTGGTGGGGTATTGTTAAATCTCTTTGTAAGGACGATCAATCATTGAAAATAGTTTTTTAAATCACTTCCAGGCTGACTTTCGTCCAGGAGATTCTACAATTAACCATATCAGCAAAGCCTTTGATAGAGTATGGCACGATGGACTTCTGCACAAATGAAAGTCATTAGGTGTTCGGGACCCTCTTTTAAGCTGGATAGCAAGTTATTTATCTGGAAGGAAACAACAAGTAATAATTGAAGGACAAAGAAGTGATTGGTTAGAAATAAGAGCAGGAGTACTTCCAGGATCTGTTCTTGGTCGTTTGCTTTTTTTGATCTATATAAATTACATTCCCAATAAAATATCATCAAACTGTTTCTTGTACGCAGACAATACCTCCTTGCTTAAAATAGTTGATATTTTCCCGTTGCAATCAGCTGAAGAATTGTCGGCTGACTTAATTAATATTACGGATTGGTCAAATAACTGGTTAGATAATATGAATTCTACCAAAACTAGGCGTATTACGTTTACCGCCCAAGAAAAACAAACTAATTCACCGGCCCTTTATTTTAGGAAATGGTATTATAAAAGAAATTGGTAATCATACTTATATCTAGTAATTTATCTTGGAGAAATTATATTTTAGGCATTCACCAAAAAGCTTCTAACGTTTAAACCTACTCAGATGTATTAAGTATAAAGTAAACAGATCAACTATTATTGTTCTTTACAAAAGCCTTGTTCGGCCATTTATGGAATACGCTGGTTGTGTTTGGGATGGATGCACTAAAAATGAAAGCGATCTTCTAGAAAATGTACAAATATAAATCTGCCAGATTGGTAACTGGGGCTCTGAAATGAGGAACCAGCAGAGCTCGCCTTTTGCATGAATTAGGATCGGAAGATTTAAAATTAATTCTACTCTATAAGATAATTAACTATGTCACACCTGTTTGTATAAGTTACTCCCTTTAAAAGTTAGTGAACGAAGGAGACTTTCGCTTGGATACGGTCAAAATTATATACTCGCTCTGCCAACCAGTCCAACTGAGAGAAATAAAGGTTCTTACTTCCCTTCTGCCATTAAGCTTTGGAACAGCTTACATGTAGATTAAAAAAATACGTATAATATCAACCTTAGCCTCTTTTAAATTTGCCGTGAAATCGATATTTGAATGTTTGAAGTATAATATATTGTATAACTTTTCTATTTCTAGATTTGCCTCATGATCAATTGTGCATACCCGTCTAAGAATGAAAAACTCGCAATTTAATGTTGATTTATTTATAAGAAACTGCATTTCCTCCCCATGTTGTTTTTGTGTATTCTCCAATGAATCATCGATGCACTTTTTCTTTTACTGTTTGGAGACTCCAGCCTATCACTAGCACAAAATGAACGTAATTTTAAGGCAGTCCAGATCTTCCTAATGGAGTCAAATCGTCTTTGTATTTGTCCTAGCAACTCGCCTTCCATATTGTCATTTTCTAGCCTATAAATCTTTTGTTGTTGTTTCAATTTAAGTCTTGTAATGAACATGTATGTATGTAGCTTAGTTCCTCTTTTCGTTTCCTGTAATCATTGTTAAATACATGTTGTGTAAGCTCCCTATATGAGCTCCTGGAGCAAACACAAAGAATATATATATATATATATACAGTCAATGCCAAAAAGGTTGTCCAGCAGAACATAATATAATACTATAATATCCATTGTTTTGGGCTATTGTCTAGACCAAGACAATAGGTCAAAACAATGGATATTATAGTATTATATTATGTTCTGCTGGACAACCTTTTTGGCATTGACTGTATATATATATATATATATATATATGTGTGTGTGTGTGTGTTAAAAAATAATAATAATCGAAGACTGAAAGTCCACAAAGAATCAAGCAGTACGATTTTGTTATCTTCAATAGACCAAATATTAAAGAGAATGCAGGAAGCTAAGGTTTGTCGGTTTTGTTTCTGCATGATGAAATTAGAATGACATAAACAGTCTACCGTGTACATGGTATGGATCGAGCAGCGCTTCAATGGTCAGTTTCCCTGCCTGATATTAATTGTTTGCTTACTGTGGTGCCATTTGTTGTACTCCTAAAAGAGTGTTTCTTCTTGAAATTGAACTGGAATCGACACTATTTTCTGTAGAAGTATCTGGCATCGGTGAACTGTATAGCGTTCTCTGTTCTTCAGCTCGACTAAACTTTATAATCGGCCGAGACTAAACACAACATGAATCGCTCTGATAGGGTAATGCTTATTCAACCGTGAAATGAATCGAAAACCTTTATCGGGCTATTAATTTATCGGTTCTCCCTTCATGTAGGCAGACATAAATTACTACCAAACTGTATTGTGTTCTATTGTATTGTGTATTTCGTTCTATTGTTTTGTTTTGTGTTGTATTCTATTGTATTTTGATAGCAATTCATGTGTTGCCAACATTTCTAGCTTGCCTCTTCTTTTCGGCCAAAAACAGAACTTTGTTGAAGTCCAGCTTTTTCGCTTTTTTGTGCAATTTTCCTAAAATTTTCACGAGTTGTAGAAAACATCTGTTTCTCGAATAGTGTATCAGGGAATTTTGAAATTATGTTTCATTCAGGTTTTGGTTTGTATTATCATGGGATGAAAAACTACTTTTTCGAATTTGAAATAGGATAAAATCTGTAATACGCAAACTATAAAAAAATTCCGACACATTATTTGAGACAATTTAGTTGGGTTTCGAAACGGATAATTAAGAGCAAAAATGTTTCAAAGCCTGAAGGGTTGAACTCCTTCTTCCGGCCGGAGTCATTTCGCGTTGAAAAATATACAACATCTACGCTTTTAACGTTTGTTCAAAACGGATTAAATATATACTTTCTTCAATTAAAGACCTTTCAAACGGCATATACAAATGTAGTACGTCTATGTGGCTTTAATTGCGACGCTGCAAGAGCGTTTTTTCCCCGAAATGACACATAGAACCTTTATCGAGACCTTAAACAAATACCGCGTCCCGGTTAGCTCGTATCTCGCCTTTGCTCCGAGGATTGTTCTCTGGTTTTCAGACCTTCTTTCACCAAAACCAACACGCTAAATTCCAATTCGATCTGTGGATTAGCCGGGTCGTGGCTTTGATCAGCCCCTATGGTTGTTTCAGGTCCCGTTAGAAATTCCGAGCTCAGTGGTTAAGGGCCGGTTTATTGTGCGGGTGGTCGACGGTTCAAACCTGGGCCGAACCAATACTCAGGGTCTTAAAGTGCAAGTATCATGTCAAGAAAATATAAATTTATACTGTACTATTGTGTTTGTTTCGCACAAAAAGGTATTAATCTTGCAAATTGTGTAACATTTCTGGAATTTAATTTCTAATTTTGGTTAGTTTTTATGGATCCAGTGACGTCATAAGATGAATCAACTCTCTGCCAAGAGAAAACTACTACAATAGAATCCCGTAGGTCTTCATTGTGAGATCACAAGATGAATCAATCCCGCAATTCGGGTAGTGTTTATTGTAGTTTAATTTCTGCTCCTGCCTCTCAAAGACAATTGTTAGACAACTGTAGTATATCAGAAATAGCATTTGGGGCAAAAAGAGTTAATGTTGTTTTATGGCGCTACTTGCACTTTAAAATAACAGAGTAGAAGGTGCTGCCTTTGTGAAACAATTTTGTTCTCGAGCTGATTAGGGAGCTTAAGCAACCACGACGACGACGTCTAGGACGACGGCATAAAACAATAGTCTTAATTACAAAATACAATAACTGCACGTGAAAATGCACGCGGTCACCTACATTTTGACCGTCCTCTTAAAAAAAACAGAACCAGAAAACAACATTTTTTTCGTGCAAAGGAGAACGCGAACGTAAGAAAGTAAATCACACCGTTTATCGTTCGGTCCGAACGGAACTCTGTCCTGATCACATTTTTCGAAAATATGGTTATAAAAGGCACCTACAAGAAACTAAAAGAAATAATATACTACACATTTCGGGAGAAAACACTTTTATACGTTCCGTTCTACGGCGCTTTCTCAGTGTAAGCATATTAATAATTCATTTTGTCGAATTTTCATACAAACCTTCTAAAACCTAACCCCCAAATTTGAAAAAACCCTAACCATTTTAAATCCCAAATCATTAATAGAACGAGTCTAAATACACCTGAACTTAATGGAGAATTTAGCGAAGTTTTCAAGTGTTTTCAAGTGCACTTTTGCTTTAACAATTTCAGGACATGCTTACACTGAGAAACCCCCCGTTCTACGTTCCATCAATGAATAAAGAGCTACCTCGTGGTATGCCACTGATTAATACCATTATTATTATTCTTAATTATAATCATGATTATAATCAAATAAAAGCTTAAATTATCTATCATCATTATCTTAGAGAAGTTCTTAATAAAATTTTATGTCACTAACTATTTTCATTTCATTTATTGAGGCTGAACTTTTTATCCACGTCCTTCCGTCTTTTCTTCTTTCCTAGCTATGGTAGACGTAGGCAGTGATGAACACGAAAGCTTCTTGATACTTTGATCACTGCGCACGAATAATTTATTATCATTTCTTCTCAGTTATGAAATGTTACTATTGTTTTTTTTTTATTTATTTATCCTGTAATTATCTACTACCATGTTAACTAGAAATTAAGCGAATAAACTGAAATCTGAAATCTGAATCTGAAATCTGAATCTGAAATCTGTCAAGGGTGAGAATTCATAATTTTGGAATTTAAGTGATCGACAACATTAAAACTACATTGTGCAAATGCGATCAGCATGTCGTATTTATGAGTTGTCTAGTATTCATGCTGCTTCAGTCTTATTAAGGTTACCGGATATCTCCGTGGTGCGTTTCCAGTGTAAATTATGTAGCGCCTCGAGAAAGCATCGTATACCTCAACCATATCTCATTTTAAAGCTCATAAAATTTGCTACAATAATATATAAAAGTTTTGAGTTATTGGAAAATGTCGAAATTTCACCAGCACCGGAAATATTTTAAGGTTTTAAAATCTGTTTTCTTCATCTTCATATGTGGATCACTCTTACTGAAAGTGAATACACGAACTCCTGTCGCGTTTTGCGAGTACTTCCTTTTCGCTTGTATGCAGTTTTTGGCCTTGTTTAGTTTTTTTATGTTTTCTTTCTTGTCCAAGAGCATCCTTGTATGCCTTTTGGGAGACATAAGGCCAACAACCGATGCAATTATTAAATTATGTGTAGAAAACCTTTTTGGCAACAAATGTAAACACTCGTAGATGAAATGAATTACGGGCTAACTCAACTTTCCCGCACTTTCAGTATACGGCTGAGTGAGAACTTGTCATGGGTTAATTAATCTGATGTCAATCAAACATAATATTTTACTTCCGGTTAAAAGCTTCCCTTTGCTATTTCTCCGTAAATATAGTTTTTTGGGGTATATGAAACTTTGTTACTAAAGCTACATTTCTGCGGGAAAAGTTTTTTCCATCTTTTCCGATTTGAAGGTATCCGGTAATCTTAACAGTGTATCACCTCGTTATGGCCAGTAGTGTCTTCATAAGTATAGTTTTATTCAGCGTCAATAGAGTAACTGTTGATTAATATTTTACAATAACAATGACGAGGCAATTATCTTAGCGCCACAAATACTGGCCACATCACCGCTCAATGATTGTTGGTTATAGTAAGTGTTAAAACCATCAGAGCGCTAAGCAAGAACTTGTAAGTTTTCACTGCGTACCTTTGATTATATAAAAATCAAAGCTTGTGTAAATATTTTCCATTCTTCTCTAGACACTCACTAGCTTCAGTTTAAAAGTGAATATATTTCCTAAAACAACAAGCAAGTCCATCTTTGAAGATCCAGGGATGAATTAACCGTGAGACACTAACCTCATTTTCTGGCTTTTGACTTTCTCTCGCCAGAATAGCGATGTTTCGTGTGTCGTCATCTATGTTCATTAATGTGCCAACCAGAGATCCATTGGTTCCTAACACAAAGCGGCCTTTACAAATCATGGTTGGCACATTAGCATAACAATTGCAATGTTTATCAACACGAAACATCGCTATAACTGGTCTTTATCCTTACCTTTCAGTATTTGATAGTAAACTTGAAATCCATTCCTGACAGTTTTACCATTGGACTTGAATACCATCGTTAGTCTGTTGGTCAGGGACTCGATAATCACTGGATAACTGAAAATGTAATTAATTTCGAATATTTTTTTATCTTGTTTATATTGTTTGAACCATTACAACTAACGTCTTAAGTTTAGAATAAATTAATGCATACGCTGGCCTTTTTGCAGATCGGCTTTAATATTCTTATCCAATGCTTCTAATTGGTTCACACGTACACGTGATACGTTTCTACTAAATTAATTTAAAATGGCGACTCGAGCGCAAGCAAGACGGGAAAAAAAAACGTTGCCGCGAACTCCCATAAAACATTACTCCCCCCTCGTACTAGTCCCAATCAAAAAAATAACAACAAGAAGCGAATGCCTGCTACCTAATTTTACAAGATGGCCGACCCGTTGAGGCAGCGAAAGGGGAGGTAATGCTTTGTTTTTACGAACTCTGTCGCTAGTTATGAGCCTCTGCTGGCAAGTCCTATGAACCTTGATTATTACCCAAACTGGATTTGTAAAAACGAGCCGAGTTTATGATAAAAGGTGCCGACATTTAACACATTTACGAAGACATACTGGATCGTTGGATTGGGAGAGGAAAGAATAAGGTAAGCGTTCGAATAGTAACTCAAAATGAATCGTAATTTAGTCTGGTAAGGTCCTTCGTCTCACTAATCCTTTGATGGTGCCCTTGAAGTTCACTTTAGCCAATAATCCCAAAAATGAGCCGAAATACAACGCTTTCTTTTCGTTTTTGAGCTCTAAAAAAAGCCGGTTTATGAGTGTCTAATTCTACACGGAGACCAAAGAGCTTGGGAGATTTAGCGTACTCAAAGATATTGCAATATGAAAATTGAAGCGCTATACATTTACTGTAAAGTTGAGAACCCCACGGAGGGGGGTCATGCTTCAACTGCGCATGTCCATTCGACTTTTCTGGCGATGTGCTGTTTTGTTGAAGGAACTCCACACAACCCTATTCAATAAGTTAATTCCCCTGAGGAGTGCAATATGGTTTTAAATTATTATCAACTGAACGTCTTCAGTTATTTTCAATCCACAACTTTATCAACGGTCGTCTTAATACTGAACAGCTGTCCTGTTACGTCAGATCGCTAGGCTCTTACTCACCTCACACCACAGTATCGACCAATCAGAGTTGAAGATGTACCTTCACCGTCACGTACTTCCAAGATATCTGCTGAACACTGTGGGCTCGTTTCAAGTTCGAATTCATGAAATTTTAATTTAATTATGTGACCTCTCATAGCCTTGATAGTCCACGTGCACGTGATGTTGTTGCTATAGTAATCAGGGTAATACGGGGACAGAACGTAACCGCTGTTGTTTGTCAGGACCTCACTGCAGGCTGTAATAATAAAAGATGTGAGGTTAAAGAAACCACAGAATTAAAATGAATATACAGCAGAGTTGATATATTTAAAAAGGATGAAATCTATATCAATGACGTGAATGATAGCCAGTATCGAATCCATTTAAGAAATTGCGTAAGTAAATATTAATATAACAAAGTACTATTGCCACAAAACTTGATACTTCAACTACGTTGTTGATACTAAAATAATTCACTCTTTTCACCTGGTGGCCATCTTGGATTCAAAGTGAGGCAATCCTTTGTTTTTGCTACGTTAGCTTCGTTTTGACTATCCCTCAGTACGAGGCTTATCTGGCAAAAACAAAAGTTTGCCTCGCTTTGGATCCAAGATGGCCACCAGGTGAAAAGAATGAATTATCAAATGACGACTTACTGCACTTTACCTACCTCTAGTAGCGTCAAGTGGTGTGACGTCACAGTACCCTCGTGTCGTGTGAAGTCCACCTAATGCTATCAGCCCTGGTCCTTTACCAGTTCCTCCTCTGACAACGAGCTAAAAATTGTACATGAAGTAAAGTTTAAAATCACAGAAGTTAAACGTTTTGGTAGTTACATAAGAAACTTATTTACTTTCTAGTCCTCAAGATTGCTGTCGTTTTCTTGCCATTTCCCTAATTACTATAGGGAACATTGCTAAGCAGAAATGTAACTACCGTCTGCTCCATAACATTTCTACTGAACTGTTGTTCCGGGAAATGAAACTTTCCCCTGCCTGTCACTACTGAACCCTGACCAAAAAGAGTCGAACGAAGGATTGACTTCTTACAATCTTGATCAAAACTAAATACACTGCTTCGATGTATATAAACACTTCGAATTGAAGGGAGGCTACATAATCCTTCATCTGTACCAATGAATGGAGAAATAACTTAAAACACCAATACATTTTAGCATTTTAGCTTAATGTTAGATTCTTACTTTGTAGCCCGTAACAGCAGTCAGTGACACCTGTCCTTCCCGCCATGCATCAGTACCGTTGTTTTTATCGACCCATATCGGCCTTATGGGGAACTCTGCGTTATCCAGTTTCTGTAAGATTGTCAAGGATCTCGCTCCAGGTCCCCACAGCTTGTATCTGAACCTTAGACATCTTCCGGCGGATACCGATGACCTTTCATAACGCGGGCTCATGATAGTTGCAGTACTTTCAGGGTCGCTTGATCGACTGGTTACACCAAGATAGTTACCTTATAGATAGATGGAGTTAAACATATTAAGCAATTACAGTTTGTATTCAAACTAAATCTTGAGTACGAGTGGCCAAAACATAATTCTAAACATAGTCATAATGTCGTATGAATTATTTTCACATGAAGAGATTCCCCAAGGCTAATTTTGTACTTGTCGCATGTTTATCAGTTTGGATATGTAAGACCAATTTCAGTTGTAACGGTAAACACCAGCGTGAATGAAGGCAAGCCACATCATGTTGATTTTATTTACTCCTGAAAGTCCACAAGTCATCTGGTAACTACAACCATTTGACATCAGAAGGTATTTCTACCAATAGAGGTAGGGTTGGATCAGTCAACTGGTATAGATAAGTCAATAAACTGGACTAGAAATTGGAATGTGAACTAGATATCAGTAATAAAGTATTATCAGAAAATAAACCAGACTGTTCTTTAGTAGCCTGAATTTCAGCCGTCTCCTCCGGTTCGTTCCTCCCGAGAGAGACGTCTGAATCCAATAGTCGATAATGCCCTCCAGTGATGTCAAAGCGAATTAAAATTTTAATTTATGCAAATAAAACTGCCACGCGACGGCGGCTGTAAATAGTTCGTTGGGTCACAAAAACAAAGCTCTCGCCTTGAGAAATTATTTGAGATTATGTAAAAATTAAGACCCTACCTATCTACATCCCATTTGCTTCTCAAGTGCCTCTTAAATGTATGCTGTGAAAACCTTTTTGAAGCAACAAATCGTTCAGTAACATTTGATGCCTTCGTCTTCCGTTTACTAGTAAAGTCTCTCGATCTGCCGTTCGGTTAGACGGACAGGGAGAGATTACCTTTGGAAATTTGGAAATAATGCAGCAGAAAAGTAGAAAAGCATCGAATGATATTTGCAGAATTTACAAAGAAGTTCGAAGACACTTTTACGGGAAAGAACAGTTCCTTGAAGAGGGTATAGCGACAGTTTTACCACTGAGTGTGAACGAATAATCGATTATCAACAACCCCGCGAACGCGACTGGCGACGTGAAAAAACGTACAGGTTTACAGAACAGCAGGCCGATTATTGTGCAGGACACTTTCAATCCATTTCCAGTTATTTTCCTTACGAATTTAAGGTCTTTGCCAATGACAAGCAATCCATTGAAACTCATCAACGATCAACAACAGAAACAAAAAATCCTGCCGTCTTCTCTGATGAGTTACTTATGATAATTATGCGAAGTTATAAAATATGAACCAATCAAAGTTCATTACCAGGTGTTCTGGTAGTGACGTCACTGAACGGCATTATCGGCTATTGGATTCAGTCGTCTATCTCGGGAGGAACGAACCAGAGGAGACGGCTGAAATTCAGGCTAGTTCTTTAGATCACAATGCATATTAATGCCATACTTTCCAGTTTTTTAATTGTAAACAATATCCTAAAATGTATTACACTTTGAAGAACCCGTAATATGTTTTACAGGCTGACCAGTTAATGCGAGTCATCTTTCTGCTGAACATGTTGCTGAATATTGAGGCGGCCTGGGGCCGAGCGGTTAACATGGCGGACTCGCAATCCAGGGACCCTGAGTTAGATTCTCCGTGCGCTCCACCACATTTGTAAATAACCAGTCGGTTTCCCTCCTCGTCAACTGGGATTCTTATTCTGTTAGTTTAAACGCGGTCACATAAAAATAAGCTGATGCTGCAGTTAAACGCACGGTGTATAAATAATTAATACCTCTAATAACAACGTAATCGATGTAAAAATAAACCACCCAAACTTTCTGCTCATAAGAATATTTATAATAACTCGACACTACTGCAGTTATTAATTTAACTCAGACACCAATTTCCCAGGACGAAACTTTCATACTCGCTCGTGGTTTAAAGGGGCTATGTCATGGTACTGCGCATGTATCGAGTAATCGCTCGTTTAGTGGCTGTTAATTGGATACACACAAGTAGTATGAGAGGGACCGAATTAGCCGTTTTTTTGGTGCGCTATGTTAATTTTTGGTGCGCTCTCATTAATTCAATGACGTCACGGTTCTATTGTCTTGGACTCATGAATAAAGTGTGGCGCCCTCATGAATAAATGCGGCGCTATGCTAATTTTTAAGGCGCTCATGAATAAAATGCGGCGCTCTCATGAATAAAATGCGGCGCGCTCATGAATATCTATTGTTCCTTTGGATGAGGTCATCGATCTATTCGGGCATGTTTGGGCAAAGCCTATTGTTTGGAGGCATGTTTGGGCAAAGCCTATTGTTTGGAGCAGCTATAAAGCTAGAACCGATCGGCCCTGAATCCATTCGAAGTTGAATAAAAATAAATAAAACATACCTCGCAATATCTAAACCTCTTTGTAGTGTAAATAGTAAGAACAAACTACTCGTGATAGGCTCTAAACTGTCTTTATTATTTTCCTTTACTGTTAATAACTCGGAAGATAATTGTATACAAGATCCACTATGATTCATAAGAGAAATGTTGCTATTATCCTTAGGGATTAACGATAACTGAAGAGCCTATTGTTTGGAGGAAAACTCTTGTGATGCAAATTCTTCTCTAAAACTGAACTAAATTACCATACGAATATAAACAAACCACCAGATGATTAAACAAAGTTTATTCAATCTCAAAAACACCAATTTTAAAAACAGTTCGTTTTCCTTATCCTCGCGGAGTTGATAACATTCTTATTTCTCAGTTCTTGGGTTGATATAATATACCATGTTACAAGATTACACTGATTTATGTTTCATTGATTTTTTTCTTGTTGACAAATGCTACAGACAGTTGTGTTTTTACCGAGGAGAGGAAAATCAATGACATAGGTAATCTGGTCTAGTCTAAAAACTCTACTTTAGCTATCATTTTCTAGTCTAGCCGTTCTAGATTAAAACGTATCTAGTCTATAAACTTAAACTCTAGAAAGTCTAGCTAAACTAGACACAACACTCACAACGCCCGTCCGCCGCCCGTAACACCCTCTTCCCTCCTCCCTCCTCCCTCCTCCCTCCTCCCTCCTCCCTCTTCCCTCTTCCCTCCTCCTAAATCAGTGTAATCTTGTAACATGGTATATTATATCAACCCAAGAACTGAGAAATAAGAATGTTATCAACTCCGCGAGGATAAGGAAAACGAACTGTTTTTAAAATTGGTGTTTTTGAGATTGAATAAACTTTGTTTAATCATCTGGTGGTTTGTTTATATTCGTATGATAATTTAGTTCAGTTTTAGAGAAGAATTTGCATCACAAGAGTTTCCCTCCAAACAATAGGCTCTTCAGTTATCGTTAATTCCTAAGGATAATAGCAAAATTTCTCTTATGAATCATAGTGGATCTTGTATACAATTATCTTCCGAGTTATTAACAGTAAAGGAAAATAATAAAGACAGTTTAGAGCCTATCACGAGTAGTTTGTTCTTACTATTTACACTACAAAGGGGTTCAGATATTGCGAGGTATGTTTTATTTATTTTTATTCAACTTCGAATGGATTCAGGGCCGATCGGTTCTAGCTTTATAGCTGCTCCAAACAATAGGCTTTGCCCAAACATGCCTCCAAACAATAGGCTTTGCCCAAAACATGCCCGAATAGATCGATGACCTCATCCAAAGGAACAATAGATATTAATGAGCGCGCCGAATTTTATTCATGAGAGCGCCGCATTTTATTCATGAGCGCCTTAAAAATTAGCATAGCGCCGCATTTTATTCATGAGGGCGCCACACTTTATTCATGAGTCCAAGACAATAGAACCGTGACGTCATTGAATTAATGAGAGCGCACCAAAAATTAACATAGCGCACCAAAAAAACGGCTAATTCGGTCCCTCTCATACTACTCACACAGTTAAACTTCCCTCCCTCAATGCTTGATTGAAAGGATTTCCATTATTTTCCCTGGAGACTGTTTATATACACTGTTTGTTAGTCATTTTTGTATATTTGCTTTCATTTTAAGCATCCCACATGGCCGAGAGGTTCGTTAGTACATATCAAAATTGGTGGAAACAGCTCTTTCCGGACTGGACAAACGAATTTAAAGTCCTACCGTGACACCAACGCGTTATCTTCCTTAGATTGACTAATATCATCAATTGTCAAAATCGCTAGAATTGATTATAATCATCATTCTAAGACAAATCCTAACCCGAACTACAAACCGAACCCTAACGATCGAATGAGTTCACGGGTAAACGACGGGTTCTCATTCACCTAGAGCTAGAGTTCGCAGGTAAACAAGAAAGGAAGGTAAACGAGAGAAGGATGTTTTTTTAGCGCTCCTACTCGGGCTCGAACCCGTAACCGTTTGCGTGTAGTGCTTGGTAGTACAGACGCCATGACCACTACACTAAGCGCGTCTACCGCCGTTCAGAATTTGACAATTGTTTATCTTTATACTTGACTGGTTTTAATCTCGAGGTTAAATTGATGATTATAATCAATTCTAGCGATTTTGACAATTGATGATAATAGTCAATCTAAGGAAGATACCGTGTTCGTGACACAGCCACTTTAACCTTCTGCCCCACACCGCGACACATTCATTGGCCGGAAGTAACAGCTCGACGTATGCGTTTAACAGAATATGTTCACGATCATAACGCTTCTAATTCCAACCACCACCTTAATCCATTTCACCTGAAGAGCACTTGGACGCCTCCTGCCTCCTGCTTTTTTAGATGCTATTAAAACTAACATTACCACTAATAAATATAATCGCATCTCTGATAATTTATCTAATAGTGAACGCAAAAGCAGTCACCGCCTTAAACAACGACAAGACATCGTCATCAAACCCGCAGACAAGGGGTCTGGTACGGTGGTATTAAAATGGACAGGACATGGTACATTTAACAGTTATTCACCAAAGTGGATCGGAGGTGAATAGTTCTTCTAATCGCTGTAAAGGCGTTTTTAGAAACCTACCTCTCGTCGCTCCACCGCCGTTGTCCTAACCTTCGTGACCTACTTGTGGAATCGCAACTACGTAATATATCTAACACACCTGCTCTTCCATCTGGCTCTTTTCGTTGTGGAAAAATTGTGCCACTTGTCCTTACATTCACGATGGCCTTACACGATACACATTTTCTTCCACCGGGGAAACCCGTTTCATTAAGTCACACATTTATTTACTTGTAACACCAGAAACGCCATTTACATGGTACAATGCAATCGCTGCCACTTACAATACATCGGAGAAACTAAACGAGGACTTAAACACCGATTTAATGAACACAGACGAGCAGTTGACAAACTTAATATTACATCTACACCCACCATAATCTCTGAACATTTCCTTTCCTGTTCTATTGACATTGACATGCAACTTATCCCCTTAGAAATTATTTACTCTCCACAAGACTCTTTTCGTAAAGCCAGATCAGAGAGTCATTCCTTGTCGACTTAGCTAAAACTCTTGAACCACTCGGAATGAATAAGCGTGATGAAACGTTTTTACGCGGGTTATTCTTATATCCGTTAGTCTACTTACGTCATTCCATTTTTCCTCTCATATTGTGTAATCACCCTTTATATTTTTACTTGCCATTGTGAAATATTATTCACTTGTAAGCTCTACCTGAAGAAGGCTGTTTGACCAGCCGAAGTATTGTTAACTTATCAATATATACGTTGTTTAATCAGCTTTTCTATAGTTCTTGGACTTGTTCACTTATAAATAAGTGCTGTTATTTATTATTATAATTATATTATTATTATTATTATTGTTCATTGCCATATTACATTAATTGACGTACCTCGTCTTACAACACAGGATGAAGGCCGTCTGATCTGATGCTTATTCTTATCACCAATGTTAAGGAAGTCAACCCAGCTTAGATAGTTCCCTTTTTCATTAGCGCATGCGTAGGACATGTAAAGGATGTCCTTTTCAGATAATACACGGCTCCATATGTTAAGTCTGCTGATAGTTATAGATGTGTTTCTTGACAAGGAACTGTGTACGTAGATCAGTTGAAGAACATCTCCACCTTTGAACACACATATATGTCAGTATTCATAAATGTTTCCTACAATCTGGTGAGTATCCATAGCACGCCAAATGTGACAATACTTTCCAAAAAAATATATTTATATCTACTAAGAAAGATAAAACTAAAGATATATCGCCATGACAAATATATATGGCTATGGCGAAATATATACACTGCTATGGGAAAATATATATGATTATGCAAAGTTATATACGGTTATACAAGATTATGAAGACGGCTACAGGAATATATATGATTACTCGTCACTCGCCTGCTCTAATCCGTTGACCCGCACACGAGACCGACGCAATAATGGCTACCTTTAGCGTACATCTGAGGGTTTTGGAGCAAGCTACCAAAATAAATTGTTCCTACTTTAGTATTTCCGAGATACCTAAATTGTGTTCACCTGTTTAAGTCGTATCATGATTAATTGGAAAATCAACTATGCATGGCCACTTGAAGCGCAATGGCTGCGGCCAGAATAAAACCAAGGTTTCCACTTCATCATCGAAAGGTACTTATATTTATGTCAGGTGACTTCAAGCCTTTCCTACTAAAAACCAGCACAATCCGGCAAAGATTTTAAACTTCAAAATGAGATATTTCTTTGAAGGTGGGCGCGTCGCATTTAAACGAAAACTTTGATCTCGTTTGTGAGTTCAGATATATACACCATGTGAAATTTCATTTTGTTTCATCATAGTTATGGTTTCATGAATAAGTTTTGGGAACGTAGCTTGGTTGAAACTTAATTCAACATCACTCACTAGCTTTTACTCCTCAGAGCTTTCTAATTATATGCAAAATCGTCAGTGCGTTTTCAAACTCCTCACGTGTATTCAGTCACCCGTTCAATAGTACTGTCTACTTGAGTCCCTCAATATAATTACTACATTTGTCATCATTCACCAGACAGGCGAAAAAAAACGTGATAAATTTATAATAATTGGAATGAATTTGAACAAGATGATAAAATGAAGCAACATTTAGCGTAGTTTTCTTATTTACAAACAGTATTAGTAAAATCGAAGTTTACCTAAATATCAGAACTGCCGCCGAAATTGTAAATACGAATTTATGTATTTATTAGGACAACGCTTTCCTTTCTCGTAGTTAGCCTTAGATATATATTTTTGGTATACTCTGCTGAACCGCGAGGGTCAACCAAAAGACAAATGAAACTCGACTTTCGCTGCTTTAGCCCACAATATCGAACTTCCGATTACCGCGAAGCGACCTTCAACAAAATATCTCATATTGAAGTTTAAAGTATTAGCCGGATTGAGCTGTTTTTTAGTAGAAACGGCTTGAGGTCGTCTGGTATAAATGTAAGTACATTCTCGATGATGAAGTGGAAAAACGTGGTTTTAATCTAGCCGAAGCCATTGCGCTTCAAGTGGCCATGCATAGATCGTCGGTGACAATTGAAATTACGCGCTCATAACTGTGAGGTGGATGATGTTCCAATTAATATGACTTAAATAGGTGAACAAAATTTAGATATCTCGGAAATACTAAAGAACGAACAATTTCTTTTGGTAACTTCCTCCAAAACCCTCAGATGTACGCTAAAGGTAACCATTATTGCATGCGTCGGTCGGCGTATGCGGGTCAAGGGGTTAGAGTAGTCGAGTGACGAGAAATCCTTCCCACAATGCACCCGATTTATTGATATAGTTGGGTTTGACAGAATGTTTGCAATTCGCTGTATATATATATACACTGAAACACTAAAACTCTGCAAAAAACTTATATATATCATATATATATATCCTTTGTACTACCATCATACTATCTTGACAGTTGTTGCTTCGGAAGAGACAAAGAAACACAATATCATATCGTTTGGTTTTGTCTTGTGGCAATTTACTTTTACAATTTTACGTGCGAATGCCGCATAGTTAGAGTATTTAGAAAGCTTATCAGCTCTACTAATGAATCAACTTTATTCCTTTTATTATTGTTAGTTTTATGGTTTAATACCTGAAGAATTTACGGTTTAATCGTAAATATATTAGCCATTTACGATCAATCACTCGGTCGAATGTATACGCTGTCCTTCTGCTGCAGCAACGGCGAATTCGTAGCCAAGTTATGCAAAGTATCGATTCCCCGTAATTTTGCCCACCATCCGTAAAAGAGGCAATTTATTTACTTCGTTAGCAATTTCTGATTCTATTTTATTTCTTTGCGATTTATAACATCGTGTTCCGAAGAAGGGTGTACACGCGATATATGCAGAGTCGTGGCTATTTTGCATGATAGAACTAACAATAGGAATATAGTTTTGAAAACGATATAATCATTAAATTCACCGCTTCTTCGACTATCATCTATGTATTTCTGTCGCCACACTGCTGCTAGATCTATGATGCTGAAAGGTGATCAACTTGCTGGCCGATTCTCCAGGAACTTTATTTTGCAGTTAGACTGTTCATAGAATCCTATTCACACACAAACGACGGAGTTTAATAAAACAGACAACTCATGATAACGTGAAACGAGCAGAACATTTTGCGGTGAAGCGGTACGATTCTCGACATTTTATTTTGTAGTTTAGTCTGCTCATATCATCCTGTTCACATACAAACGGCAGAGTTACGCGTTCAATAAAACAGACAACTCATCATAGGTTAAAACGAGCAGAACCTTTCGCCGTGTTGCGGGCCGGTTCTCAGGCTAGCTCGAGTAATTTTATTTTGTAGTCAGTCTGGCCACAAAAACAATAGCACTAGAAGTTTAAAAAGTTAGCGGGAAATGCATTCAAATGAAACTGTGCATTTGAAAGTTCGCGGGTTTTCTTTTGTATTACGCCAGAACCAATCATCAAGAACATTAAGAGTGCAACAAAAGGTGGTCAGAACAATACATATGATAGCCTTTGCAGCAAACAGTCGCGTGCTGATATAATCCTTGATTAACAAATGCACTGAGCTCGTCAGTGATCCCCATGGGAAATCCGTTTCCATAAATGCTGGAGGGCAAGATATCTTTAAAAACGCTGTTTTGGAAAGATCGACAAATCGATTGGGGGTGGAAAATAGCATTTACTTTGCTTTGCTAATAACACTGCCGATCTCGTAAAAGTGCCTTTAAATAAATGAAGTCAGATTGTTTTGCCCTCCAGTACAACCACGTTATCGCATTCCTGCAAAAGGCCCTTTCCCAATAGACCGAACACAAGAGTCGTAATTTGCTGCGCTATACAGGATTATGAAAAGCAGTGAGAACTGTATGAATGTAAACGTCGATATTGATCATATACAGAAAGCGTGTTTCAGATCAGACTCGTATGCATATCAATAAACCTTTCCCACGCGGCGGCCATCTTGGAATAAATCTATTGTTAATGCTTACCCAGCCTCGGTCTCAAACGTGTTTAACCGAGGCTGGGTAGGTTTATTCCAAGATGGCTACCGCGTGGTAAATCTCACTATGGCCCTTGAGTTTTACATAGGGCCAACTTTCTTCATGTAAACACATCCTTAGCGAGATAAACAAAAAAAGTATAATTATCAGCATCTCTGTTAACACGCCCCATCGCAATTTACTGAAAATGTTCATCATAAGATTTTGCCGGCCCTAATGGTGCTATTGACAGAGGTAGAACCCAATTATGGTGGACGCGCACTTGCCTACGAATTCGCCGTTGCTGCGGCAGTCGGACAGCGTACATGGACGTTAAACTATTCGGCCGAATGATTGATCGTGAATGGCTAATATATTTACGATTCAACTTCCAATATTAAACCAGAAACCTAACAATAATAAAATGAATAAAGTTGGATTCATTAGTAGAGCTGATAAGCTTTCTAAACACTCTAACTATGCGGAATTATACTCTCAGTAAATTGCCACAAGGGTATTGTGTTTCTTTGTCTCTACCGAAGCAACAACTATCAAGAGAGTTTGATGGTGAATACAAAGGATATATATATGTGATATATATAAGGTTTTTGCAGAGTTCTGGTGTTTCAGTGTATATATATATAGATATAGATATATATATTTATGTCGTCATCATCATCCCTTAATAAAACTAACAGGCATACAATTGAAATTAATAAAGTATTTGAACAAATAAATGAAAGCTGATTGTCATTAAGCGTTAATAGAACAATTGCAGCGGCTGATAAAAATTCCATTGCTTTTAAAATACCCAAAAAGGTAAAGCATACATACGCTGCATTGTTTTCCTGTCGAGCACACCAAGACCATAGTGGAAGTTGATGCCATCGTGATATGTTCGCCACTCACCGAAATCAGACCTCCACGTGACGCACACGTGATGCCATTTGCCAGAGATGCTGCAACAGATCGGACAATATTTATACTCCAAACACTGCCGCTATCAAATTCGTATGTTGTTATTGTTTAGCCTAGTGTAAGATGTTCAACCATAATTCATCAGCACTAGTGTGTTCGAAATATCGATTGTTATACATCGGGGCTATAATGTACGGCGAGGGGGTGGGGGTGGGTGATCGTGCATGGTGCTTTAAATATGGCAGGAACTAAGCCAACAATCGCTTTATTTTGCTATAATACGATATTCTAATAGTGACAATTTTATATTAATTTAAATTAATAAAACAAAATCACAACTGTATATGTTGTCTCTATTTAATTACAGAGTACTAATTCAATAACTTGCAGAACATAAAGAAACGACGGATTATACACGAGAAAAGAAAAACACCCGAAACAAGCTTCAAGACGCCAAAGGGCACAGCTTTGCTTTCTCTTCGTGTGAATATTAGCAGTATTGAACTTCTGGTTTTGTAGAAACGGACTGCTTAAAATTACATGAAGACTGCAAGGCTGATTGGACGGCTGCACGATGTTAATTATTGTATCCTATATTTCGGTTCGGCAGAAAGAACCTTCTTCAGGGGTTTTATGAGCTAAGTGAACATCGTACAGCCGTCCGATCAGCCTTGCAGTCTTCATATATTTCAATCCTTCTGCTGATCCTGATCTCCACAGATCCGGCAACATTTTGTTTGTACCAGTGGTCCTTGCAGCCTCTTTTGAAATTTGCTTAAAATTAACCGATACTACATGCAGCTCACATCATGACCACGAATGAAGATGCCCAAGACGAATTAACAGCCCAACAACATCCGCAATAGTCCAGTTTCGTATTCGAAACAATTGCTGCATTCGATCACTACACTCATCTGCGCAGTGTTAGCCTCGTCTTGGTGTTAAACCACATTAACAAACTCATGAAGAAAATCTCCTCAGGTCTAGGTGCACTCAGACGTATAAAGCCTTTCATACCCCCCAAAGCACTGCTAAGTGTCTATGATACTCTCATACTCCCTCATTTTGATTACTGCAGTGTTGTATGGGAAAATCTAAACAAAGGACTTGCCGAGAATCTACAAAAGTTGCAAAACCGAGCTGCCAGAATAATAACCGGTTTACCCTTTGATACTAAGATTGATGAGCTCCTAAGTACTCTAAATTGGGACAGACTATATATTCGACGAATCAAACAAAAAGCAATAATGATTTATAAGGCTTTAAATAACCTGTCTCCTGAATATTTATCCTCAAAATTTATACCACGTTCAGCCTCTACAAATTACAATCTTAGGGGCTCATCAACAAAACTAACCCTTGTACGGCCACGAACCAATTTCGGTAAAAAGGCTTTTCGCTTTAGTGGGGCTAAGTTATGGAATGAACTGCCTGAGGATGTAAGGCAATCAACTAGTTTAAATAACTTCATTTTTAATCTTACGAAATCGAGTTATTTTAACCTTATGTAAATATTTCTTATATATGACATTCCTATTTTTCTTATTCGTCCCTGCAACATGGCTTTCATGTAAAACAGTTTCATATTTTAGTGTTTTTTATCTATGTATGTAACTGATGATTTTCCATGTATAAATAAAGATAAGTAAGTAAACATTCATAAATACCAGCAGAGATAACTTTGTATATTGTTGCAGTTGCGACCTCAATGTCTTTCCGCTGGTATTCTCGATTATTTAACTTCAGAATGAGACTAACAGTACACAGATGAGTCTGTTAGTTAGCTATTCACAGATTTGTATATTGTTGTAGTTGCGACTTCTACATCTTTCCGCTGGTATGTTCTAATATTTAACTTCAGAATGAGACTAACATTGCGCAGGTGAGTCTGTAGTCGTCACGGCAGATTGTGATATTGCTGAACAAAATTCGAGCGCCGTTTGCAAGAAGCAGTGATTAAAACGTGTGAAATCAACACACTTAGTAGAGAAAATAGGGACCTTACGCACCTAGGGCGGCAACGGCGTGAACAAAGGTTTTCATTTGTACATGTTGTCCCAATTCAGGCGACCTGACTTTAATTTCCCTTGTGTATTTTGTTTGTTTTTCTGTATCCCAAGAGGTAATGTATGAATTTGTAGATCTCGAAAACAAAGCACTGAATCCTCTGGAGAGCACTAGCTAATTCTATTAGGTGTTAATTTAATTATCCTTTTGTTTCTTTCAACTTGTAGACTTTCGAAGAATAGAATGAGTATAGGGCCGGCTTAAGACCGACCGAAAAACTGAACAATTTATAAATACTTTCTTCCGTTCGCGTACAACTTGTACTTTTCAAGTTGTATTCATTTTGCAGAAAACGGCAAAAATGAGGAGACTAAATGCATTTCACGTGAAGTTATTGTATTATGTCATTCACTTTATTGTTTCTCATCTCGCCGTCGTTCTGGACGTTGCCGTCCTGGCTGCGTGACGTCCCTATTGTAAACATTATGCGGGGGGGGGGGGGGGGGGGGGGGAGACTCGTGTTTATGAGATATTAGAGATTTACGGACAACACGGACACGAATTATGTAAACAACTTATGAACCGATACTTCTTATTCTATCTAAAATGTAACAATTTTCTGATATTTTGATAAAAAGCGTAAATATTAAAGTTTGGCGCTACAGTTTGCGTCACGGACATGCGCAGTGTGCAGATAAACAGGTCCCGTAATGGTGAGGTTAGGGTTAGGTTTGTATCAAGAAAGGAGATTTACCTTAACATATTTTACCCCTGGGTATGGGAGGTCAGTATTCGGTTGTGAAACATCCCTCCAGCAGACGCTGCTAGCTTAGTGTTTGTTGGATAAGATAAAGAACTGAATATTAAATCATCAGTGTCTGTATCAGTGATACAAGTGTCTCAGTATCAGTAGTAGTAGTAAACTTTATTTTATACACGCTTGGCCCGTCAACATTCGCTGATTTCCACAAGGGGCACGTGGTTACAATACTCTAAAAACGAAATAATTACTAATTAAAAACTAATTTATCAATGCTAATTCTAAATATAACAATTCTAAGACTAATACTGATTTTAATACTGTTACAATTGACAATATAAAAGTATATAAGAAAAGTAGTGAACTAATAATAATACAATTATTACAGAAGGTGTCAGCGTCAATTCCATTTTTAAATATTGATAGAGAATGACAATTTCGTAAATCTTCTGGTAACGATTTGCATACTTTCGCTCCATTGTAACAAAAGCTTTTCTTAAGTTGTTCAGTTCTTGGTAGAGGTAACTGCAGTGAGGTAGAGGAACTCCTCAGGTTATAGTCTGTAATATCTTTTTTTATTATTTAAAAAGAGATCTGCAAGACAGCTCGGAGCCAGTCCGTTCAGGACTTTATACATTTGTTTGGCTTTTGACCGAGGTCGTTGAGTTTCAACATTATCCCAACCTAAGGCACCTAGTGCCTCCTGGTGGGGAGTATCATTACTCATATTCATTGTATTACTCGTGCAGACCTATTTTGGAGCTTTTGCAATCTACTTGAAAGACCTTGGCCGAGGGTATCCCATACCTCACTACAGTAACTCAAATGAGGCCGCTTTACCAAGGCATTATAAATTGAGACAAGCTAAGAGTTTCTCTGTCCACAAATTCACGGGTCATTTTCAGATTCACGGATCAGTGATACAGATGTTGATGGTAATTTAATGATTATCTGATACAACACTGATATTTTATTAAGCAGTGCTGTATCATATATACAGGCACTGATGTTTTAGTAATGAGTTCTGTACCAAACAAACGCAAGTGTCTATCTAACTACGGACTGAATATCTAATGAGTTCTGCACTGGGGTCATACAGAGGTCGTCACGTAGACATATTTCTAGGGGTAAAACTCCTGTCTTGATACATACATACCATCGCACCATTACGGGACCTGTTTATCTGCACACTTCGCATGTCCGTCACGTAAATTGTAGCGCCAAATTTTAATATTTACGCTTGTTATCAAAATGGACAGCGCACAGGATTGGCTGGCTCCGTAATGACCTATTAATGAGTTTATAAGAAGAAAAAACAAATGAATCTGGTATTTACCTTGTTATGTTCGATGATGACAGTCTGAATTGTTGATACACGACAAACAACTCCATTGAACCGTTGTTGGACAAAAGCCAATGACACAAAGACATCTCCTTCAGTGGCTTTTTGAGTGAAATATCTAGTGTGATATTTCCTCTTTGACCCTCTGTTAATAATGTCGCGTCGAAGCAGTTTGGCGAGTCTTGATCAGCGTAAGATAAGATGAAAAAGAAATTTAAAGGCACTGAAACTACATTAAAAACAGTTGAAATGTCGTAATAACGCCATATAATAATGCCTCCGGTATATATTCAATATATGTTCAACTATCACATCACGTGATCGATTTCTTCCAATCAGGTTCTGAGAGAATTTAGTCGTGAACTATAATAACTACTTATAACACGACAAAGCAATTTCTGCAATCTGATTGGCTAAGCGCAGTGGTATTTCAACGAAATAGTGAAATTACAAACTCCAAGGAGTGGTATTTCAAACTCCGGGGGGCAACTCACGTACATGGCGTAAGTGACATGTGCGGCGGTACCGTGTTCAAGTCTTGTTTTGGAGCAAATCATCTATCAATTCGGGTTGATTTTCAAAATATCATTGAAATTCTGGTTAATAAGAATACTTTTTTTTTGCAAACCGGGTCGGGCTCTGAATACAACACCTCGCATACCTACCTTTATTATGCAAGCGGTGTCCTCCCGGTTTGAAGCTACGTTACAGGCCACCGAGCGTGTGCAGAAAACTACAAAGCTACGAAGTTTACGGCGGCAAATGCCTGGCTTTTGATGGCTAAAATTTCGTATAGAAATGAACAGCAATGACATCTGTGCCTCTGGTAATGGAAATTGGGGGTGATTTGAGAACGTTCAAAGTAATTTTTAAGTCTTCGAGTGACCATGCAGTTGACAGACGAGGAAAGTTGGATTCGGTGAATGAAAACGGGACCGAAAATTGACGTTCATCTCGATTAAACAACTGCCCAGGTACAGCTGACATTTATACAAGGACAAAATACCAACAAAGTAAGCCAAATTGACTTTTCTTTTAATTTTTTTCTTTTTACGGCCATTGACAAGAAATATTTGGAAACTCGGCGCATGTGACCCGTTGCCGTGAGACAGTTGATTCAAATTTCTTGTTCAAGTTAATACCTAAAGAAAAATACGTGCCTGTACTAAGTTTAAAGACCTTGGAATTTCATTTCCAGCAGCGATAGTGTCGTTCAGTTTTTTGGTTTTGAGACGTATTAACAGTTACTCTCTTTTAAAATAAAACAGCGAAGTGATAACTGTTTTATTGTTTGACTTCAGTTGTACTCGATGAACTGCCTGAAATCAAACTTCGCTCTTTGCTAGTGTCAATGTACCAGAAATTGACTTTTTTCACATGTTAATTATAGCCATTCTCTCTCAGCTCCATTCGATTATTAAACCTTTTTTGAGATTTGGCTGTTCAATTTGATAAGCTAAATTATCTGCCAAACGCACACTTACAGGATTTTCACTTGTCATCAGCTCAAACTGGCAAAGAAGTAAACAAACTCGGTGACCGGTTGAGAGAACATCTCATTGTATTTTTCAGTACATTTCCTAGGTCATATTATAAACAAATAAGCGGCGCGTGATATTACGAACAATTTTGAAATATCACTCGCGGTATTTATGCCAAATATCACTACACATCATGCTATTACCTATTCTTATTAACCTCGGTCTGAACAGAAAAAGCAAGGTCTGATATTTCTCTTTTCAGACTATTGGTATTTTTAGATTTTTTTCACTTCCGCTCAACGGTCGATTTTACTTCCGGCCAGCGAGCGCGAACTCAATTTCCAGCTCTTTCAATTTCTCGGACAAACAACCAAAAATCAAATTTAACCAAAACTAAATTTTAAAGCGTCAGTTTACTTGATTTTTCTTTTACAAATTCAAGGATAACTAAGAACGAAGCTTTACAGCATGCTTTGTAACAGATTGCGCAACGTTCTAGGACATTTAACTTCGTTAAACCTTAAATATTTCGAAAAAAGGCAAACTCTCGGCGAGTTTTACATCAATTTTACAAGACTTGAAAATAATTACAAAAGTTCTCAAAAGTACGGCATCTGTCAGAGCCATGGAAAAGCCACTGAGGAGATATTCCACTAGAATTTATAGTATTCATTATCGCTCTTGACGAAACGATGACGTTTTCTCTTATTTTCTTGGATAGAATTGACTGGCCCGTAGAATATCTGAAAATTACAGCCAACGACGCTTTGCACGCAATTGAAGAACAAACACTGATCCGAGGAGACTGAATTGTTGGCTACAACTCTGGTTTCGGATCTAGTAAAAGATGACCGATTCAAAGCGGACATTTGCTGCATATCTGGGCCAGTACTTGAGCTTCTGTTGATGTCTTCAACTCTACTTAGGGCGAGCGACATTTGTATTTGATATTTTTCGCTGGCCGATTTATAGGACTGTAAGCTTTCGGTGCTTTTGTGTCTACTCTGAGTCTCGGCATCTGCTCAATTTTGCTCCAGCTCTCATTCTTCGCCGCTGTGGATAGGAACTTTCAGATCTGATTTTTCCCTAGGGAGTCTCCATGTACCAGATTTCATCTGTTGTCGCTCGGTTGTGCTTGATGGCCAGAAAAGAAGGCTCCTGTGCTGCATTCATTTCTACAAGACGGTGACTTTTGAAGGTTTTGTAGAAGCTGACAGAGCACCGGTGGTTGTTGGACTTCCTGTGAGGTGAATTACTAACACGAACAATCGCTGAACAATCGTTTCGTTTTTATAACAAGAACTAGTTAACAGCACTCATGTAAAAGAACTTGAACTTCTGGTTTTAGATGTAAACTTTTATCCGACGTGTCTGTAGTCATTAGACTTCTTCACTACTTCAGGTATTTACAGCAGCACATTGACATGAATTCATGACAAATTCAACGTACAATTCGAGTTTTATTACTCGGGCTGCCTGTGGCAGGCACGAGTCTAAATCTGCACGCGGTATTTTTTTTTGTTCGGTGCATCAACATTTTTGCGCATGCGTTAAATTATGCATTAAATGTATGCGCGCACCTCGTGGCGGTAATATATTTCTCTCCAGTCCAGTCGCCATCTTGAGATTCTGGGGCGCTTTTCTTGTTTGAGGTACGTTTCGTAGGTTTTATACCACATTTCATTTTACTCTCGGTCATAATATATACCAGCGCAAACACCGTGATCGGCAGGCCAACACGAAAATTATTTTGACCGTGTTTTTGGCAAGTTGATCGATCTCGTATCGAGACCTGTCAACGTTATACTATGCAGGTATACTGAATAGCTGCTTTATAGCGAAATATAGCGATTTACTAGCAAATATATTTACTGTGGTTGAACAGTTATGGGTTACTCTCCTCTAACGAAATCTGAAGACATCTGAAGTCCTGAACTGTGAGAGCAACACTGCCACTCACCAACACGAAGCCAGAATACACACTCAGCACCGAATTATGATGAGCCAAGCAATATTCCACTCTTTGGTCTTTTATTGTGGATTATTGTGTATGTACAGGCTGTACATGCTCAAAGATAATCTGCTGTTCTGTGCGTTGTGTTTTTTAACAGCAATTACCTGTTTGAATTTGACGAACCTTTGCCTGGGAATAATCTTAACCTTATGGAAAATGTAACTTAAATATATCTTAAATACCAACAAAACATCCAGATTAGAGGCTGAAGAAATGGTAAACATAAATTTAAATGAACACAAAGTGGATAATCAGCTTAACGAAAACTGTAGATCTCGCTACGCGAAATTCATTGCTAGTACTAGTTTTTTTTGTCCAGTGCAGCAAAATTGTCGACTTCCGGTCCCGTTTACCAATCAGCTCACACTGTTCAAGTGCACATCATTGAACACGGAGCCGTCTGGCGCCGCATAGTGTAATGTCGATGACCGGTAATCGTGAAAGGTCAACCGAAAGCCACAGACTGCGGATATAATTAATTCAACTAATTTTTACTTTAACAGCCGCGCCGCTAGTTTTGCAAGGAGAGAGAACGTCTGCACGCAGGCGATACTAGATTTTTGGTACTTTCGTTAGACTTGTTAAACAATCTCACGGCCGAGGTTTTGGTTCGTGAAATTAAAGGCTTCCAACAGTTCCCTTTATAGTTCTGTAATATAATGAGCGACTGCCGTTTTGGGAATGAGGGTAAAGCTTTTAATTAGAGATAACCAACAGGCATTTCAATTAATAATCTTTAATCCAACAAATACCAATCATCATGTATAGCAAGAACAGCAAAAAAAGTTATACAGAGGCACACGAATTGACCACGAATACAATTAACATGACTTCCAGAGGTTTTCCAGAGAGAACAGCTGCGGAGAAAGAGCCGCGAGGCGGCGATCAGCGATCAGCGAGCTGCGATAAAGATCCGCAGGGGAGAAAGAACAGGCAATCACAAACTTGCCACTGAAATCCTGCCGCTGAATGTATTTGCATAATTTACATTGTAAACTTTTCAAGAAGGACCAAAGGCTTTGGATTGCTATTCCAAAATGCATTTAAATTTTCTTTGGAAAAGTCTGGTTTCGAATAATTCAAGGATTCACACAAAGAAGCAGTAAGAAAGTTACTTTGGGAGAAGACACTTTGTCAGTAAACGTACCAGCTCTGGAAAGACACTTAGAACACTGTCACTTGTAAAGCTCAAAGGTCGCGAAGCCCGTAATATTCAGTCATTTCTCGTTTAACCTTGTCAATGCCAGGCCAGGTAGCCCGGCTATTCTTACTTAAAAGAAAATTAGTGCTGCCTTTATCGGATAATAAAAAGACGGCCGAATCCCTATTAAGAGTTAGAAGAGGAGAATTCACGTATGACGCAGGCCACGTTTGCTACGCGTTTAATTCTGCGATCAGAATTCACTTGGAAAGAATCGCTGCATCAAGCGAGTTTTACAATATTCTTCAATTCCTATGTAATAAGTCTACATTTTTTTAGTTCTCCAAGGCATAATCTACACTGAGCCGGAATACTGGACTCTAGCTCAGAACAGTTCCCAGAAAATATCTGAACTTCATCCCCGTAAATTTCGGCTATCAATTTGTGTGAGTGAGTGTGTTAATCGGCCTAATATTAAAGAGCAACAAATGAAGCAGCCTCGTTTGTCAACGATTTAAAATGGCGTTTGTTCTTGAGAATTCGTTAAAAGAATAGATTTCCAGAATTCCAATGAGATTTGAAAGGTTACGCGGAATAGAACATACGGTACACTTGAAAGGGTAAACAATCAAAACACACAAATTGAATAATATTGAATTTTAATCAGATGATGTCATTGACACATAATAATAAGAATTTATTGTAATAAGTAATATACAGGATTACAATATATTGAACAGCCAAAGCCAGAGGCTTATATGACACAGGGTCAGGGTATAATCTTGAAGTGGAAGGGTGTACAAGATGGTATAACAACAAATTATCATACAGGACATGGATCCAAAAAGATACAGCAAATAGATAAATACTAAATACACAGGGATAAATACAAAGTATTGGACACTTGGTAATTATAGGACAAGGCAAATTATAAATTAATTATTAAGGAAATGAGATTTTAATTTCTTTTGTAATTGAAGAACTTTAGGGATTCACGAAGTGGAAGTGGAATACTGTTCCAAATGTTGGTTCCTTGAGAACAAATTGCAAATTTATGTTTTGAAAATGAAAAGTGTAAATCAGATCTGCGTCTTGTGAAATGATCATGGTATTCCAGGTTAAATTAAAAAAATGCAGACAATGGATTCGTAACATGTCATTGATATGAGAGAAAATAAAGCATGAGGTCTGGAATTTGTATATATTAAAAATTGTTAATATTTCAAGTTCATCAAATAGAGGTTTCAGTATGAGTACGTGGTGGAGAGTGAGTGATAATACGAATTACGTTTTTTTCTGTAGTAGAAAAATAGGTTCGATATGTGTAGGATAGATTGAGGCCCATATAAGATTACAGTATTGTAACTAGGGTAGAATAAGTGAGTTATATAAGACTTTAAAGACTCTATGTCGACCGGCATGCAATGCGGGCGCTTTGGAGTTTCGTATCATACGAAAGTCGAGTTTTAGCGTGGAAAGCTGTAGTCGCTCAGTAATCTTCTTTGATCCTTGTAATCATTTCGATTTTTAGGAAATAATTACTCTCAAAAGACGTATAAGTCAATCAGTTAACTTCACATTCAGTTATTTGGCAAGAATCATTCCGTTCTATACTCTTGTTAGACCTGTTATGAGTCATGAGTTTAAACTTAGAGACGTCCATCTTTTAGATGGCGTCCAAGGCCGAACCAAATCGGCAACTAGTTAGAGGAGGACGGCCCAAAAAACCAGTGACTTTGAAAGTGATATACTTAAGAGAATCGGTACAAGACCAGTGGAGGGATTGGAAAGCCTCGAAGGGTTATTCAAGACTCGCGGACAGTGAATTCGCTCAGGTTTTACTGCAGTAAGTAATACTTGAAATTCTTTGCGCTCTGTACTTGAGTTTGTAGTCTGTTCTCACTCTCTGCTCTACTCACGTAAATATGTTCTTATCTTTTTTTACGTATTGGTCTTGTCTTCAGTTCATGTCCAATCAGCACAACAGGATCTGGAGGTGATCAGCACGAGCAAAGTCTACCTCAAGAACTTTATACATGTCATGTCACTATCATTATGTAATTTCATGAGTGAGTACAGTTGCATGCAGGTTTCACAGTCTTATTGGTCTGATATACACGTAGGCTATACAATTTACCTTTAGTAAATTCTCCTTTTGAGAGGAGAAATATCTTGTTACAAAGAACTGTATAATTGTTTTCACTTCTCTAATCTCAGTGTGATTGTATATTAATTAGGCAATACCATCTATGTATATGGGAATGCTAATAAACTATTGTACTTGTACCTTTAGCATTCTTGAAGTTCTTCAGTATTTAGCTTCAAGTTTGGATAGGTTAATAAGTCTTCTATAGGGTAGGGAATTTCATTTTTTCTTGAATGCATTCTCAAAATTACAAGAGCAACCTTGTAATACATTGTAGCTACATAGGCCCAAGGATCAGGGTTTCACACTAAAATCCTATTTCTCAAATCATAAGCCTTAGCTCTGTGGTGACAATTAGAATCACAACTTGAGAATTATTCCTCAAAAACACTTATCCCTTATATTACAGCACATAATTTTAAAGGTAGTGCCTCTGCCACAACAACATCCAAGACATCTGGCTCCAACTATTGCTTTACGAGAAAGCCCAGAATTGATTTATTTGATTACTTAATATTGCAGCAGATTTAGGGCTAAGAAATAATTAAATAAATATCCCTTACAGTGTCTGTGACTAGTAGTGGATATTTACAGTGTGACTACTTCTAACAGGACCACCCGACACTAACCAGCCAGTCACAGCACAAGTTTATAACAAATGATCCAGACTTTGGTAGTCCCCAAGCCAATAATATTTAAAGGCCTAGACACCAGTAGCTTCCAAGCCAATCAAATATGTCAATGTGGTGGCCCATGTTGAAGTTGTGACACTGTAACTTGCCATGTCACTTCACAGGGAGGTAAATATCCACCAATTGTCACTGGATCTGTGTTGAATAATGTTTTTAGTATATACCACACAAGTGCTGTAGTGAGTAGCTTAGCCAATTAGATTGCAGCATTGCTGATAGAGCACAATTGATTTCTAACAACTAATATATGTCAGGTAAATGAATATTGCACTATAGGCCCACAACAGAAATTCTATTGTTGTTGTTATTACTCTGGTTTTTTTTTGCAATAGTGCTAGCTGGGCACTTTCCACTATGCTCTCATATTGCCTAGTCATGTGTCTGGTCATCTTTGTCCAATGAGAGCAAAGGAATTGTTATTTTATTTGAACAATAAAGATTCAACACTTTCTCAACCCAAATTTTTTCAATTCTTGGAGGGCACTTTGCATAAGCACAATAGCTTTCTTATCTTCCATGGGACAATGTTTTTGGAAAAGATTAGTTGTTCCAGGAAAGATGAATAACTATTGTATTTATACAAAGTGTCCTCCAACAAATTGCACAATTTTGGGATAAGAAAGCAGTGAATACAGACTTTCTGTCTTGAGCCTATAATCTGATATTTTCCTTGGAAATTTGATGTTGTATAAACCTGATATAAACCCTCAACTTTGTTTCTCTGACTAATATTTGTGAGAGCCCACCTGACTCCACCCCCTATGCTATATCGAATGTGGGCTATAGGAAAAGTGTTTGTAAGGGGTGGATCATTAGAAACCACTGACTGGACTGTGGTTGACAACTCCCCACTAAAAAAATTGTGCTAGGTAAAAAGTTAACCAATAAATTCCTACAAGCAGATGATAATAGCAAAACAATTCATGCAAGCAATTAACTTGTTTAAAGAATATTCTGAAGATAAATTACTTTGAAAATATAGATATTACACATTCCAACAAACCAGGGCATTCAATGGGTCCCACCTCACTTTAATAGTCCATCCCTGTTCATAGTTTGTGTGAACTCAGCTGTGCGGGGGGGGGGGGGGGGACGGACGACGGGGACTCTCCTGGGGGTGACTCCCTATATCTAGCTGATGGCGATGCTCGTACCTTTTGGGGTAAAAATGCATATTTTGGGTATTTAATTTGAAATGCCAACAGTACCTTTATGGTATTGGTTCCTTTGGAATTTTTCAACAAGCATCCCATCTAATCAGATCTCAAGGCTATATAGACATTGTCTGGGGAGGGATCTGTTGATGGATGTTTTTTATGGCACAAGAAGGAATAACTGTTCCTTTCCCCAAATAGCCATGCTCCCACAAAACAAACTGTCTAGGCTGTCTTGCAGTAGCTGGCCATTGAAATGTCTAGAAGATCCACCCTAATTTCACCTACAGCGAATGGCAATTTCGAGAACATGTCTGTTTAGACATGTTAGGCTTCGTCCAGGGCGTATGAAGTGATGCATTCCCTTCGTCTGTAACATTAATTTTTATTCTCAGGAGCAAGGCACAACGTTCCTGGAATTCCGGGTTCTGGGCCTGGATTTGTGACTCGTGAAGATTGTAAAATCTAAGCTGCCACAGCCATTGTTCGACAGTTTTACCCCGGGGGGTACTGGACCCATGTTTGGGTATAGGGTTGAAACCCTGACCCTGTTTAGGACAGAAAAACTCTAAATACCTACCCTGTGTAGCACAACACCCTCTAGTTTAGGACCCTGTTTAGGAGAAATGACAAAATACAGACTGTCTGGTTTTACACAATTGTGTTTTATTGGCAATTGCAATGATTGGGTGACTGATCTTGTGGAGTCACTGATGACTTGTTAAAGACCGGTGAGATGAGGATAATCGTGCAATCAATACCCTGGTTAGGACAGGTAGGACAGACTCATGAAATTATATACCCTGTTCAGGACAGAGGCCAAAAACCGTACCCTGTCCAGCACACGTCCCTGTTTAGGCCACATAAGGGAGTACCCCCGCCCCTGGAGTTTTACAAGAATTTCAACTCTGTCGTCGTGCTAAATCGTTAAAGAAATCTTTATAAAAAGAAATGTGGAGAGATTATACTAAAATCCTTCTGAAAAATATAAATCGTGTACTTTAATACACTAGCTATTTCCTGTTTGGTGTTCTCACTAGTGAACAGTCTGGTACACTTACATAATTTGCGCACTTCCTTGAGGAACTGTTTCTAATTCTGAAATAATGTTCGTAATACAAAAACATGTTTTACACCTTTTTATTTTTGTCTTTAGTTTGGCTGTGATAAAAATATTTAGTCGGGTGTTTTGTTGATTGCACAAACTTTTAACTTTCTTTTCAGCTGTTCATACCTTCAGTTGCACATGGCTTTCTCGATGTACCACACTTATACCGATTCGCCATACATTCTAAGTCAGCCGTGCTACAAGAGCAGCCACGTGTTTGGCCATCTTTCCTTTTTTTTATATATAGAAATAATACAAGTATAACTATAAGTTGAACTGCAAATATCGGCTCTGTCTTCGTGTAGAACTTCGGCTTCGCCGGCAACCTTCAGTAAAATTGAATTGAAAGAAACACAGATAAATACCGATCGTATTGTCTATTGGCTTGTTGGCGTTTCATAGAAACTTAAAACTCACCATAAACATTAATCCTCTGCAATTCGTCTTCCGATGTCTTGTGAGATCAAGATGGCCGTCACGAAGGCTAGCGAGGAACGCCAGGTCGAATTCTTGAATCAAAACAAAAACAAAAACAAACGCCCGCAATGGATGCCGGTCGACATAGAGTCTTTAAGAGCGACTGTCCACTAATATCGAGCGAAATCGGAATATCGCGGAAAAGATAAAAAGAACAAAATCTTCATATTTCGTTCAAAGATAGGCTTTGGTCAGTTAGTAAACGTGCTGGAATTCTTTTGTTCAAAAATTTATTTAACTTTGAGAAAAATTAAAAAAACGGTTACGGCCGGCGTGAAATAAGAGTGATTTTACCGGTCTCTCTAACCTTGCCCTGTACAAACGCTAAAGGAGCTTCGCATTTTTCGAATTCGGATATTTGTTTAGAAAGTATTGATCAACTGTTTGAGTGCAATAATTAGATTATAGCTTTATTCTCAAGATCCTGAGAGCCCACTTAAATACGCTGTAGTTTGCTAATTTGAAAACCTTATTTCAGTGGTATAATTCAGAATCCATTGAAGCTTCGTTTTTGATACAAGTTAGCATTGATCTAAAACATATATGAGAATTAGTTTGGGTTATCCTCTCAGTGCTTCACACGAGCGGTGTGAATTTCGACGAAATGACAACATGAATTTGTAAACAGTCAAGTCTTACTCTTCAACAATAGTGCAAAATATCGAGCAGAAACCTATTGAACCAGCAGTTTTTAACAATAAACATAACTTAAAAGAGTTGAATGAACTTACCTTTTAAACCCATTGCTAGAAAATCGATTCTTACTAAGTTTTCTTCCTTCTAAGTTGCCCTCTTCAATTGTTGTAATCCAAGGTCACAATTACCAATTAACTGTTCGGCGGGTCAGCTCCAGACATGATGGAATAATAACGATTCTTGCATTAATCGAATGGCTTTTGACCGCTTAATAAAGGAAATGCATTAAAAACATACCTAGCTGCAAAAAAATCCACTGTTTCGATTGCATTTCGTGTTTTTGTAGGGATCAGTTACAAGAGCGGATCTAGCTTTATGCATGTCACGCGCTCTTGTGTTTGCGTGGTCATGTCACGCGCTCTCGTTGGAGAGGGTGGGAGGGAGGGAAGGGAGAGAGATGAAATACATGGGCGGGGGGTTACAAACCCTAGTGGGGGAAAATACCAGGGGAGCATTATCAAATTATTTATCCGGCTTATATCTCATTCGAACTTTCCCTAATGTTATTGTATACGCCTTCTATACAGACAGTTGAGGCTGGCAGTACTTCTGATATGAATGGTAAACCATTCATTGAGATTTCATAACCAAATTTGGTACAGCGCAAAATAAATAAGAAACAAACCAATTAACATCCAACATGTCAAATGGGTTGTTTAATGTCCTCGTCCGGGATACCGTAGAGGCAAGCTTTTTCCCTGCTGCACGGGTTGGGTGTAATATGTGCATAACGTGAAAACTAGCAGTGCGAGTGAAGAGCCGTGAAAACTAGGAAGCTAAGTTTTAGCGGCGAACGTACGGAAGTGAACTGCGCTTTTTAAAGCATTGTAGGCGTATCGCCCTAGCTTCCTTAGGCATTGGCTGGCGCAGAGGCTCCCAGCCGTGTCGTGTTACTCAAGAAATATCCAAACACGAAAAGGCAAGAAAATGGCCAAAAGCAGAGCGCAGCACCAACAAAGAGGCGTCCAGAACGATCCTGACAGCTGACTGACATTTTTGTTCCTGTAGGTTCCGGTAAGTGTTTTCATGTTAATCTCTGTACGGGCGGCAGCTCAGGTATTTTACGGGGCCGGTAAGGAGCCACGATCCACGTGGTCTAGTGAGTGACTAACCCTAAATTAGCGAGCAATTGGGGATACTAAGTCAGGGTTAGATTAGAAGAGGAATTACAGTGTTGTTTATTTAATGGTCCTGTGAACTAATCCAAACCCTAACCCAACATATTAAAAAACCTAACCTTAGTCAGAAGAACACGTGGATTGTCGATCTATCGATCTAGTTGATCTTTTCACGGTCAAAAGTGAAATCAACAACTTTTCGCTAATTAGCTAGCGGCTGTTGAATTTTTCAAGAATAGGCGAAAAGCAAGCCAGCTTTGTTCACAACCGAGTTATCGTGCACTAAATAAAAGCATCAGACTAGAAGTCTGCGAAGTGGCATAAGAGGAGGGGACGGGGTCCCTCTTGTCTCCTCTTAGTCTTTACCAAACACCCCTCCCTTTACTCCTCTTTTAGGCTATTTACATGATTATGTTTGTCGTGAATGAAACCTGGAATCCTGCCAACGATACAAACTGCAACAAGTGATAGTAAATAAAGGCTTTTTGCCTAATTTGATGCCATTCGGCCAAGGCCCTAGCCTGCTTGCAGGCTCTGGTTGATTTGGGGCTATTGGTTGTTTGGGGTTCTTTTGGTGGGAGAGAAGAGGGGTAAGGGGGAGAAAGAGAAATAGGAGGGGGGAAAGTAGAGTATGCGACTGGATCCTGTGTTTTTGAAATTATCGTTCGTCCACAGGATCTAGTCGCAGGCTCTCCTTTCTCTTTCTCCCCCTTCTCCCTCCTTTCTCCCACCACAGGGACTCCAAATCAACCAGAGCCTACAAGCAGGCTACCAAGGCCCCAACTGCGCGCTCGTGAGACAACTTGTCTAACGTTAAAAAAAAACAGATTAACAATAGCAACAACAATAACGACAACGATGACAATAATATCAGTGCGATTGATCAGTGGCAATGTGATAAGGTGGCTCTTCATGATCATTCACGGATAGACCTACAATGTATCATCTTTATCCGAGAGGACGAAAAGGTCTAACCATTGGTGGTTTGAAATTTGATGTTTTGCAAAGACATTACCTTTTATCATGATCGAATATGACTAATAATGCTCGACTATATATACAAAACACAATATATACTCAATCGCGTTCGAAATTACAGACTCGTTCTTTGTCGCTGCTAAGTTAGCGGAGTGTGTTAGTAAGTGCGCGGTGTGTCAGAGCAAGGATGGGAAGTCGAGGGTGTCATCGCCCTTGCCCTGATCATTTGCGCACACTTGCTAATACTGCTCAGCTGAAGTGTAGCTAACTGGCTAATGTGATTTACTAAATTGTTATTTGTGTGGCAGTCAGACTCCCACCGGCTATTGAAGCAAACTGAAGCAAATCATTATATAGCTAAGTCGCGAGCTATGATTGGTAAATCATAGCTTCCCGTACGGACCTTCCGCCCACTTCCGGTCTCAAAGAAAATGAAGAAACTATATAATAAAAATGTTATTAACCTCGTTTGCTCGGAGCGCTTCGCGCTTGGGCCATAAAAAGGGGAAAACCTCGGTCCATGACTTACGGTACGGACCGAGCAAACGAGGTTAATAAGAGGTAAATATAGTTGTCAGCATTGTGTTCAAATAAAGTGATGGGTCTCTATGAAGGGCACAGCAACATATACGTAACCCAGATGCTTTCCTGAAGTTCGTGTATTTTATCTATCGTATTAATTCCAGCTTGGCCACTCTTTTTCTGGTCAGTATAAAATGTATACGAAGACCGTCTGATTTAGATATTTCACAGTGCAACGAATTCCTTCGGAGCAACGAATTCCTTCGGAGCATCGAATTTGATTGGCTCGAATCTCTGAATTATTGCCTCGAGAGCTAACGAAGGCTGGATGTTTTGTTGTAAACTCGTACTGTGCACAATTAGCTGGTTAGTATCAGGAACCTGTAAAAAAACCACAAATGTACAGGTTCCATCGGGAGAAGATGTCACAATCAGATTAAAAAAATTGTATGCTCGTCTCAGATACTATCTAAAGTCAGTTGTAAAGTCGATAATCAGAAAAAAGAGAAATATTTCATAAGCAGTAGAACAATAAACATGTTACATCTTATCGAGTTTTAATATTGCTTATGTAATCTGACAATGAGTAACAGGAAAAATCCAAAATTGTCCAATCACCCCTCCTCTCCTCCCCCTCCCCCCCCCAAATAAAATTAAAATAAATAAATAAAAAAACATGATGATGATCGATGACGGATAATGACAACAAAGTCTAGGAATCTACCCTAGGAACCAGAGGTTCTAACTTCTCGCACTCTCTCTAGTTTTAGGCGCGAAGCGAGTTTAGCAGGGTACCCCCTCCCCAAGTATATACAAAATAAATGAAAAATGCCAGATTTCCGACTCGTTTTCACGACTTTGCTTTCTGTTACTATTTTTTTAAACCGAGATTCCACCAACTATATCCATATATTAATTTACAAATACCATATCATTTGCATTTTCACAATATTTGGGGTACAGGAATTTGCACGAGAATTTTTTTTCGTGAACAAGATATTTTGTGCCACCATACACATGGTTTAAAGTCGGCATTGTGAAAATTTGGGTATTTGGTAATTTTGGATATTTGGTGAAATCAGAATATTTCAGTGCAATCGGCTGTATCTATCTATAATCTATCTAACAAAAGCTTGTGTAAGTCGCGAATGAACTGGCAAGAGGCTCTTTTCACGGCTCTTCATTCACACTGCTAGTTTTCACGTTATGCACACATTACATGACTTACACCCAACCCGTGGAGCGGGGGAAAAGCTGGCCTCTATGGTATCCCGAATGAGGACATTAAGCAACCCATTTGGACATGTTGGATGTTATTTGTTTTGTTTCTTATTTATTTTGCGCCGTACCAACTGGCTCAATGAATGGTTTACCATTCATATCAGAAGTACAGCCAGCCTCAACTGTCTGTATAGAAGGCGTATACAATACCATTAGGGAAAGTTCGAATGAGATATAAGCCGGATAAATAATTTGATAATGCTCCCCTGGTATTTTTTTCCCACTATTTCATCTCTCTCCCTTCCCTCCCTCCCACCCTCTCCAACGAGAGCGCGTGACATGACCACGCAAACACAAGAGCGCGTGACATGCATAAAGCTAGATCCGCTCTTTTAACTGCTGCCTACAAAAACACGAAATGCAATCGAAACAGTGGATTTTTTTGCAGCTAGGTATGTTTTTAATGCATTTCCTTTATTAAGCGGTCAAAAGCCATTCGATTAATGCAAGAATCGTTATTATTCCATCATGTCTGGAAACTGACCCGCCGAACAGTTAATAGGTAATTGTGACCTTGGATTACAACAATTGAAGAGGGCAACTTAGAAGGAAGAAAACTTAGTAAGAATCGATTTTCTAGCAATGGGTTTAAAAGGTAAGTTCATTCAACTCTTTTAAGTTATGTTTATTGTTAAAAACTGCTGGTTCAATAGGTTTCTGCTCGATATTTTGCACTATTGTCGAAGAGTAAGACTTGACTGTTTACAAATTCATGTTGTCATTTCGTCGAAATTCACACCGCTCGTGTGAAGCACTGAGAAGATAACCCAAACTAATTCTCATATATGTTTTAGATCAATGCTAACTTGTATCAAAAACGAAGTTTCAATGGATTCTGAATTATACCACATATAAAATATATTTTTCAAAAAAGCGCCCTGAAATAAGGTTTTCAAATTAGCAAACTACAGCGTATTTAAGTGGGCTCTCAGGATCTTGAGAATAAAGCTATAATCTAATTATTGCACTCAAACAGTTGATCAATACTTTCTAAACAAATATCCGAATTCGAAAAATGCGAAGCTCCTTTAGCGTTTGTACAGGGCAAGGTTAGAGAGACCGGTATAATCACTCTTATTTCAGGCTGTCTCGGACTCACGCCGGCCGTAACCGTTTTTTATTTTTTTCTCAAAGTTTAATAAATTGTTGGTTGAACAAAAGAATCCCAGCACGTTTACTAACTGACCAAAGCCTATCTTTGAACGCAATATGAAGAAATATATTTTTTTATCTTTTGCCGCGGTTTGCTCGATATTAGCGGACAGTCGCTCTTAAGGATATTACAGGCCAGAAATTGACGTGATTTATTGATTACACCAATTGCTTTAGATATTTTACTTTTAATAGCATGAATGTGGGGTTTCCATGAGAGATTTTGATGAATGATAATTCCTCGAAACTTAGTGTGTTCAACTCTATTTATGCTAATACATTAATTTTAATTTCAATATCATTAAGACAGAGTTTTTTTTAGCTGGGTGAAATGTTACGAATTTTGTCTTGTCAGGATGAAGAGTTAATTTATTGGCATTAAGCCAAGTTGTAACTTGGATAAGCTCACTATTTACAATATTTACAAGATGCGTAATGTCTTTGTGACTAAAGAAGATAGTTGTATCATCAGCAAACAGAATGAATGCCAAATATTTAGAAGAATGGAATAAGTGGTAATAAGTTCATGTCCTAGATACACCAATATGTTACTGACGTTCTATGACCGAAACATAATAGAACGTAATTAACCTATTGTTGTATCTAGGACATGAACTTATTACCGAATAAGTCATGTATATACAAGAGAAAAAGAATCCACACTTGATTGTATTGAGTGAAGAATAGAAGTATTAGAAATTTGAACATACTGTTTTCTATTACTGAAGTAGCTTTTGAACCAGTCTAAAGGTATACCTCTTATTCCATAAAACCCAAGCTTATTTATCACACGGTGTGTTGACCGCGTGCCCAGCCGTTAGTTGGGGGGGGGGGGGGGGAGGGGGCTTTGGAGAAACGACATCCCAACGACTTAAACAGAGAAACAGAGCCTATTGTTGGCACTGCTGCAAAGGAGATTCAGCTTGTTCAAAGCGGGACAAATTCTGGCGAGCTTCAATTCAGTGACCGGATATCGAATTTATCGTGATGTGCCGTAAACTAACCAAATTTACTCATCTAATTCTCTTTCCCCGGACACAAAATTACTTGAAAATACAAGAGTGCTTGTAGTCAGAGGCGTATTAAAGGGAGCGAATGTAAGGGGGAACTGTAGATTCACGGCTTCTCGCCTTATTAAACTAAGCTAACACGGACTAACAGACCGAACACGCACGCACACAGATTGAACTCCAAAACACGTGCCCCTTATTCCCATGATTCCATGCGGGAACACTACAATCCCTCTTTTTCCTCAGAATCAAACTTGCAATAAACATCCATAACAGTAACTGCATAATACTAATGTCTGCAAAACAATGCAATAAAGATTTTAACAGTTCCAAAACGATTCAGTTCAATGTAGACTCAATATCGTTCCGTGATAGACTCGGGTGGTCGATACCCACGTTGAGGCCTCGATGCAAGATCAAGCAAGTCATGCTGCCACTCCTGAATCGACTCCTCGCTGCCAATGCATGGTTTGTCCCCAGTAACTCCCTCAGCTTGTTATATGTCCGGAATTGTTGTCTGAACATCTCTTTCTGACTCAAACTTGATGCGTGATGTTTCTTTTGTAATGCTCCCCACTGGAAGACTTAATCTCAACATGACCACCTTGCCTGTTCACTACTTTGTATGGCATCGCTTCATATGTAGGAGAGAGTTTGTTAACCTTCGATCTCTGTAGAAATACTTCATCCACAGACTTAAGATTGTTTTCTTGCACTCTTCTCCGTTCATCTGCATAATCTTTCCCTCTCTGCTTCCTTTCTCTGTCTCTGTCAAGGGCCTCGCTGCTTGTTTCAGCAGGCTGAAAGTATCCAATATCTGGAAGCTTAGTCCGGATCTCTCGACCAAATAACAACTTAGCCGGACTAACTCCTGTCGTCGAGTGTGGTGTACTCCTATATGCGAGTAAAAACGTGGACAGTTCCTTATGCCAATCCAAACCTTCTGCTTGTGCCACTCTAAGAGCTTTAAGTAAACTCTATTGTGTCTTTCCACTTCTCCATTTGCTTGCGGCCAAATTGGAGTCGACGTTCTGTGTGTAATGTCATTGTCTCTGAGGTATGCCTAAAATTCCTCAGACACAAACTGTGGACCATTGTCTGTCTTGATAGACAGTGGAATCTCGTGTGTAGCAAATATAACTTCTAGACAGTATACAATTTCTTTGTTGTCACTTACTTGGTAATTTTCACCTACAAAAATACTCTGTAATAGTCTACAACTACAAATAGGTATTCACCTGTCGGCAGAGGTCCAAGTAAGGATGCCGCTAAGTCTTGCAGTCGCTGTGTAGGTAGTGCTGTTGTTTTAACTGGTTCTGGCGGGAAGGGCTTGCTAACAAGTTGACAACCGTAGCATGTCCTGCACTTCCGCTCTGAATCCTTGCCAACCGTACCCCATGGACGGACCACCAGACCGTTGTGCGAAGGCTTGCATTGGTCTTTACTATCACCTGATGACCCTGATATTTCTATGCATTAGAAAATCCATTATTGTAGTCCCTGCCAGTCTGGTGTCGAGTCGTGTTGTGCAGTGAACCGTAGCAGCACGTGATTGTGCAAACGTTTCTCAAAAAACTATCCTGTCACGCGCGCTGGTAAAACTTATAAATGGGTCGGAAGTCAGACTATTATTGTCTAGTTTTAATCAGTCTCTGATATTCTCTGATGAAATTATACTAAAACAATTATTCACTTCAGTCTCAGTGACTATTCGTCTAGGTAAATATTCACGAATAGTCACTTCGACTTCAGTGAACAATTGTTAAATGTTTACGTTCACTTAGTGACCTACCCCATATCATACGCCACAGTTCAACATATATATCTGATGACTCCCTGTTTCCGCCCCGCGGAACTTGAGGCATGTACATGTTAAAATCGATTTTTCTTCAGGAAGCGCAACATACAGTAAAGAACGATGAAACATAGTTCTCCAGTGCTTTAAGATTTAATCAAATTTGGTCAATTTTAGCGTTCAGTTCCCCTTTAAACTAAAACAGCTAAAACAAGAAAAATTGTTTTTCATTTTGTCGAATTGCCATCTATTGTATTTCTTTACTCCGAGATAAAAGAGTTATTATATTGAAAATCAACACAACAAATCATACAGCTGCTAAGAATCTATAAGTTACCAGGCTTTTACAGGCAAATCGAGTGAGTAATGACGGACGAACGACTCTGACAAAGAGGGGAAAGAAGGCATATGTCTTTACGGGACTCTTATCAGTGCTGTTCATACGAGTTGCAGCTGTACAGAAACCTCAAAATCACTCATATTTATCATCGGTCGGAAGCGTGAGGAAAGTGTAAAGCAACATTTGTGCAGAACGTCTTTTGAACTACTAGAAAACTACTAGTTTATACTGTAAAGTTGATCAGAGGAACCATGGTAGTGAATGAAACGAAGGGGATTGCAGTAAACATGGAGGCCATAAGTGACAGTTAGTAGCTCTTTTTGTTACAGCTTGGGAAGCCAGAATTATTCGTTTAAACTTGATAGAATACGATTTTATAGTTAAGGAAATGAATCGAACGTGGCAATAGCGTTCCACACTAATGACGTCACGAAAATTCGACCCCCCGCGAGACTCGGACAAACAAACCACACGTGTGTATAGATTTCTTTACATTATGTGTAAGAATGGCATTCACAATAAGTTCTTCTACTCGTCCTTTAACGATCTTAACTGAAAGCGATGGCGTTCCAGGCTCTTACTTTGAGAACGATCCTTCAAACTACACTGTTGAACAGTTGAAACGCTGGTTGAAATGTCGAGGGCTGAAGCAAAGCGGCAAACGTGGAGAGCTTATCGAACGTGTGTCAGACTGCATCAGTTCCGGCAATCACAAGATTCTCGATAGTAGTATCGACGCTGGGAAGTGGATAGCTTCAAAGGTTATCAAAGAAAATAATGAGGCCCAGAACAACACCAAGCAAGCAACTTCAGATGTCCCTGTCGCTCCCTCAGCTGGCTGGAATAATTTTCAGTCAAAAGATATACCGCCGTACTTTAACTACGGGCACATACATCACTACGCTTTGGAGTCTGTCAAGACGATAATTTCTAATCCTCAACAAAATGAAGAAGACGAAGATGAACAAGGCCTTGCACATATGACGGATAAACCTCTGAAAAATGCTCGAAAGTACGTTAACTCGGATTTTGTTCACGACGTTATGGATACAAAATCGGAGGAATATTATTTCGCAAGAGCTCACGTATGGCCATCGATGAGAACTGATCTCCCTCACAACATCCTCGTCATTTTATCTAACGTAAGTGGTGCTGTAATACATGCTTCTTGCGAACCATGCAAAGTCGCCGCATTAGGTCGTTGCAGCCACGTTGTAGCAGTTCTTTTGTACATACTTGATCACGTTGAAAAGCATGGTTTCTTGGCTACACCGACGTGCACAAGCAAGCCATGTACGTGGAATAAGGGGAAAAAACGCAACAAAAACCCTCAAAGGCTTTCAGACGCAAATTACAAATCAAAGGTTCAAAAAGGTGAACTAAAACTGATTGATTTTGATCCAAGGCCGAGTATTTACCGAAGGGTAACTTCTGAACACATAAATGGACTTGTGAGAAATCTGCAGCATATACCTGAAGAACAAGATGACCTATCTATGTGGGAAGTACAGTTACAGATGACATACAATGATTATCCTCCAGATGCTGAGATTTCTCTAAACCTGAGGGAAAAAACCAAGATCCTTCAAGAGAATCTCACACCAGATGACATAATGGAAATCCCAGGAACACAGGGTCAGAGTAGTTGTGAGGGGTGGTTTAATCAGAGGTTTTGGCGATTGACAGCATCAAAATGCCTAGCTGCATCCAAGATTGGTGAGCTTGTCAAAAAAGCAGCGTCCAATGCTTCAGTTCGAGCATACATTTTCATTAAGTCGCATGTTTGGAAACTATACAAGGACAATTTTCAGTCATCCTGGATGAAATATGGCATTGAAAGCGAGGCTAAAGCAATCATCAAGTATGAAGAGCAAACTAAATCCAAAGTTTGCCCAACAGGACTTTGGGTTAATCCCAAGTATCCATTTCTTGGTTGCTCTCCAGATGGTCTTGTTGATGAGGAGGGACTGGTGGAGATCAAGTCCTTGAAGATCTTTAAGGACCATTCTGTGGAGGATGTTATTTCTGGAAAGGCTTTACTTGCAAAGGAAATTATTAATAGGCAGTGCTTCAGAATCCAAGATGGCAAATGTGTGCTAAGGCTCAAACATGCCTATTACTACCAAATACAGATGCAGTTGCTGGTCACAGAGAGGAAATTCTGCGATTTCATTTTGTATGCAGAATGTGGCGAAGTCTCAATCGAGAGAATATACAGGGATGAAGCTGTCATTGCTGAGATTGTATCTAACCTCACTGCATTTTGGGTAAGGGTAATTGCCCCTGAGCTTTTTGAAATGCGCGTACCCAGAGGCCTGCATCCCTTCATCTTATCAGATGATAATCCCCTTGACGACGCTCAGACCCACACTCCAGATGAATTAGATGTAGCTGCAGATGATAATCCCCTTGAAGATGCTCAGACCCACACTCCAGATGAATTAGATGTAGCTTCTATTTTAGTAAATGAAGTAGCAGCAAGAGCCTCACCATTGCCTATCTCTGATCCAACCAATGATCTGGTGATTATCCCATGGGGTGGAGTAACAAGCACAGGTATTAGATTGATTAACACCTGCCCTCTTGATAATTGGCTGATGATTTTCCAAGCACTAGTAAAATCAAAACAAATTGACTTGACTGACCTAACTGACACAGGTTACATCATAGAGTATGCACTTCAGCTTATTGATCAGCATCAGTTTGGTGATGCAAAAACTGCAACATTGACAACTCAGCCTCAGGTAATCTCCAATACAATAAATTTATATGGCAATGAGGATGACTACTTCATCAAGCTCCTAAGACCTTACCTATACAGCAAAGTGACCTCTACATGCAGCCTGAGTACATGTCCTGCCCCAACAAATGTAGCTACTCCATGTACTGTGAACCTGGGATTACCAGCTCATCTAAGAAGCAATGTGTTCTTAGATTCACTTGATGATTGGCTTCACCCTGCAGCCTCCATTTGTGGACGGAAGTTTAACGCAGAACCTCAAGCACACATACCATGTGCCCAGGATGTCACCCTAGATGACAATGGTGTACCTCACCCATCATGGCATTGCATAGGTCTGAGAGACTATTCAGAGCGTTCACTTCTTAACCCAAAAAAATTCTTCATTTTCTCTGTTGACCTTTTAAGTAGAAGAGGAGCCCTAACGATATCTCAGGTACCATCATCCATATTACTACAGGGAAATAAATATTGTTTGTATGGTGCTACACTCTGGAATGGTGGACACTATATAGGAATGTTCAACTACAAAAACAGATGGGTAATGTACGATGGCATGAAAGAAGCACAGAAGCCTAACTCTGGACTCTCTTATTCTCAGGCTGCCTTTCAAGAGCCACATGGATACTTTCTGAGCTATCTTATTTTCTGCATTTAACTTATTGTTTGGATTATTGTACACTCAATGTATGTGTTACACTGGTGCCGTCAGTGTATACTTATAAAAATTGACAACACGCTATTATAACAGTAGAGTACCAGTACTATAAAAATGTACTATTTAGTATTAGCGTGATGACTTCAACCTGGGCCACTTGGACAACGAGAACCAATCACAATTCAGATGAAAACAAAGCCAATTTCAATGTTTTGTACTTCAGCCAATCAGGAGAGAGCATTATCATTGTCTAAGTGGCCCCGGTTGAAGTCGTCGCACTGTAAATAGTGATATCTCTATTGTTACATACATACATACATAAACTTTATTTCAACTCGAATTTTCAGAGTAGCAAATACATGCTAATATCTTCGAGAAAACTACTGTTACTAATACTAATACTATTGTTATATTACTAATACTAAAAATATTTACAATGAAACCTAGAAATTATTAACAAATAGACATTACTGTAAAATTAGATTAGATTGTATTTACGGATTTCTCTCTTAAAATCAGTGATAGTTGTTAAAGTTTACTTATAGCTGTTTAGTGCCATTAGTAGAAATGATTGCCATTTTTATTTAGTGTTTGTACTTTAGAGTGCAAACAATATAACCGTGAAATTGCACTAACTATTTAGTACTAATTAGCACTGTTGAAACAATGGAAAACAATAGAGATAACACTATTAGTACTACTGATTTAGTACTAGTACTATTTCACGGTTAGAGTGCAATTTAGAAAAGCGTGAAAACTAAATCACTAATTAGTACTAAATAGCACTAATTAAACAATAGAAAACAATAGAAATAACACTATTTAGTACTATTTAAAGTTAGTACTATTTCACGCTTTTCTAAATTGCACTCTATAATGTCGGTTTGCACTCTACCAAAGACAACAACAATAGATATAGTGATTTTTATTTAGACCATACATGGTCTCAACCAACCATACTAAAAGTAGCAGTGCACATGTGTACATTTAGTCACTTGCAAAGGCACTTCTGGAAATTAACCAGCCCACCAGCGACAACAACCATCTGAGTAGCAAGGGGAGCAAGCGATAAAGGTATCTTCCTTCCAATGAGACGGAACTGCTTGAGGCGCTCATTATAACGTTCTACATGGATTCTTGCTTTTGCTATTTTTCTTGTTTCAAGTTCCTCAGCAGCACTCAAATTTCCCCTTCCTTTTAAAAATGCAGGGATCTTTAAGTGAGCACGAAGGGGATTCAAAAGATGCTGCACTGTAAACCCACGGTCAGCTAACACAATATCATCTGGATTTATGTGTTTTAAAATTCCACACTCTGTGAAAATTGCAACATCACCAATATCTCCTTCATAGAGGTCTGAAATAAAGCAAGCACCTCCATTAGGGGTGACAGCAATAAGGCACTTAAACGTGTTGGTGTGTTTGTAAGAAGAATAAGTGTTTCCTTGTCTTGAAAAATTTCTTGAGGTTTGAACACTGAATTCTGTACAGTCCACAATACACCGCACATTTCTCATAGACTTGAAAACTCTAGGCAGGTATCTCTGCAAGACATTCCTGGTCGGAAACATAACTTCATCCATGTCTCTAAAAATTTTATAGATTAGTTGGATGTAAGTAGTGAATATTTTTCGAATTGTCGATTCATCGATCCTTCTTTCTGGTGTACTTAATAGGCTTGCCAGTGTTTGTATGGTAAAACCTCTTCTCAGGCGCACAAGAGAAATGAAAAGCTTCTCACGGTTAGAAAGCATAGGTTCACGTCCGCCTTTGCCCTTTCCAGACTTTAATTTGCCTGTCCAATATACAATATCATCTAGTGGACAAACACTGTTTATGAAATTATACAAGGCTTCGAATTGTTCACTTTCAAGCCCAACAAAATGTTTCATTGAAGCCGAATCTTGGCTGGTATATTCATAAGATAATGAACTAATAATTTCGGTATTTTCTTTGGAGTTTCGTTTTGTTATGACTTCATTTCGCAATACCATCGTGTCCACTTTGGCTGCTAACTCATGCTTTGTGTATTCAGTTTGAGACTCTTTGTCAGATACTACTTGGCCTGTTATAGGATTTAAATATACTTTTGCTTCAACTCCAAGATCAGACACAGACATATCATCTATTTCTTCCACTTCTTCTGTTGGTTCAGGCTCGATTTTCCTTTGTTTAAGAGCACAATCCGGCCTGACTTTTGGTGCCTTCCTCTTCAATGTGGAAGCCTTTGCGATTTCTCTCGACGTGAAATTCGCTTTAAGCGGATCTGGATGGTCTGATGTCGGACCCTTTTCACCTGGCCAGTGAAGAGCACAAATGTAAGTGTTCCTTGTAATACTTGCAGTTGTGAAAAACTCTCGTGAACAGGCTGTGATCCAACGCTGGCATTTATCTATTCCTTGTGAGGGTTTTGTGAAGGGGATAAACACCTTTTGCCCCGAAGCCATCATCTCTTGTAGCGATTTTGGTAGCTTTTCGGGGTATCTTGAATCGCTTTTGCACTCACCCCAGCAGCAGTGCTTAGTACCAACCATTTCTGTGCACTTTATCTGATATAAGACGTATTTTGGTGCTTGAAAAGGGATAAGTAGTAATATTTTGGTTCAGCCGCTCACACTCGCTTTGTAAAACTATCGATTTGTTTGTCCGAGTCTTGGCGGGGGGTCTCACATGACGAAATCTATTTTTAGAGTTAGTGTGGAACGCTATTGAGACTTGTTAAAATACCGTCTCATAATTTAACTTCAAATATAAACTTCCATACAAACTACAGTAAAAGTTTGAGCATCTCAGCATCTGTTTATTGCTCTAATTTGGTGTCCAGTGCGCACGCCTGGGATGGATTTCTGATAATGCAACAGTCGCTAGACACCAAGATGGAAGTCTAATTGTTTTAGCATAACCAAACTACGGTTCTTTCAACTTAGCTTTCGATTAACTTGATATCGGAAAACCGTGTGGACAACGTTGTGAAAATCACTTAGAAAAATGCTTTTTTAGAGTTTTATGTCAGTACCGTTTTCTCGATCGCTAAGTTAGTAGGACATTGGCTTGGTTATATCAACACAACTAGACTTGCTCGCTCGTTGTTTCTAACGAATTTGATAGTTCACTTGGGTCTGCGCCCCGCGCCAACCATCTGTCCATAGAAACCTCGAGCTCGCAGTCTAATTGTTAAATAGACGGTCCTGCATAACCAATCAGATTGCGCGTTTGCCGATTGTTGGTGCCTTTGTTACGCTAACACACAGAATATATAGTGAGAATCTTAGCCAATCAGATTGCATGATTCTTGTTAGAACGCCAGTTGGTTTCTACTAATACGTATTAGCATAGTAGTTTCTATACATAAACTTACCTTCTACACTTGTATTCATGTTGTTGTTGTCTTTCACGGCATCTCGTATTTGCGAGTTAACTCCAGTAATTTCGTCGTTTATTAACAACCTCCATGTTATCGATTCGGTGATATGTTTCCAGTCTTTCCATTCCTCTATGCTATAAACCACTATATTTTTTTTCACCAAAAGTATGCATAGTTATTTTTTTAAAGTTAGTTGTCGGACAATACATCTGCCGTCAAACGAAATCTTAAAATGCAGTTGGCATGTGGTAAACCGCTGACTGGACTGGACATTCTTTTGAGAAGAAGCAAATGTGAGTAAAATACGTTAATGCCTTCTTTGAATCACCTCCTTTTCGTTCGCCCATTTAGGGACCATCGACATATGCTAAGTGCCCCCTTTAGCGTCCACTGGATGTTTAGGGGGGAGGGGGTCCAAGTGTAGACGTCAGTGTGGGGCATTAAGTTCTGGGAACGAGATTGGAGCTAAAATAGGGACATTAATGGAGGAGGGCGAGGGTTTCCAATGGACGTTATGCGGGACATTAAGCATGATGACATCAACGGTCCCTCAATGAGAAGACAGAACATTGCTAAAACTGAGCCTGAAACGTTCGAATACGTATATCAATCTACCATGACCCTCTCGAAATTCTTAATTCATTGCACTGCATGAAACACGGGCCTAAAAGAAATGTTCGAAGCTATCAGAGGGCCCAAAAGTCTTCGTAAATGAAAATGGTGGAAAAACATGTTATTGTCTTTCTGGAACTGTTTTCGTTTTTGTTCGCCCATTTTCTAGATGGAAATTGCTAAAATAGAAAACACTCAATTGTATTCAAACGGGTGCTTGTTGTATTTTTGCCAGCTATCTCGATCACCTCATTGTAGATGGAAAAATAAAACTTTTAGGAATGCTTACAAAGTCAATCTGGAGCTCTGGAAAATTGTGAGATCTTATAATGTCCCAGTTTGACTTTCCTTTGGTTTCGCTTGTTCTCACACATGATCAGAATGATCGCAACGAATGTACGCGAATACATTTAAAGTGGTCATACAGTTTGGTTGTCGCGCTGTAAGGTACAACCGCGATGCTTTATATCTACTAACAACAAATCAGTGATGCATGGCCGGTGCACGAAATCACAATTTATTTGGGCACCTTTACACGACTTGTTCCACGCATGTTTTCCTTCCTAAAACTCAAATGAAAACCTTAATAGACGGCGGAATAAGTACCGTTTTAAAATAAAATCACATCTCGCAGATTTGTCTGTGCGGTAGTCATCACCTCTGGGAGAGATTGTAACCTAAAACAAAACAGGAACAGTCCCCTGATATTTTACGGAGAACGAAATATTTACATTGTTGGCTTGTGAAAATAAAACCGTGCTGATCTCATTCCTTGTTATATAATAATAATAATATATAGTAATGGCCATATTTCTATAACGCCATATCACCACAGTGTCATGGCGCTTTACATATTACTGACATGTCCGGTCAGTGATTTTTTCCGACTGCTTATGGCGCTAATAGCTGCCACGCAGTTTACAATGTTGAGTGTGTGGTTAGTACAATGGCCAGGCTGCTGTACCGGGTAACAATCCCCTGCTCTTTTTCGAGTAGTACAACAGGTTCTTTCACCTCCCCTTCAAATACTGATTAGAAGGAGAAGGAGACAAGACCAACGGCCCATAAACGTCCCTGCCCAAGGGACGCAGAAGAGAATACGTCAAAGCTAACAAAATCGGTCAACAAACGTGGACAGGGTCTAACTTCCACTCCGCTAAAGCTACTAGTGTTTCTAATGTTCTACTGTATGACACAGCTTTGCAATAAAACCCCTCTTCAATGCTAAACCAAATGCAAAACATTTACGTTGTGATTCCACCAGAGATATAATGTAAAGACGAAACTGAATGAGTTGGGAACTGGTGACTACCGCTCAGTAAAATCTCGGAGATGGGATCTTATTGAAAAACATCACTTATTCCGCCGACGTTTTACTTTTAGTATTGTTACAAGGAAATTTGAGGAAATTTGAGTTGGAATTTTGTTATGAACACGTGAAATCGTGCACCATCACTGATTTGTTGCTAGTAGAGATATAAAACATCGTGATTGTATTTTAAGGATGACTGACCTAAACATTTAAATAAAGAGAAACATTAAAATTATTGGAATAATGCCTGAAATACTTTATTCTAATTCCAGTTACTAGTCCTCATTTTACTAGTCCAGTCCAGTCCAGTCCGCATGGACATGGCAAAGCAAACCAATACAAAGCTAAAATATAATACACACGGTTATAGTCAATATGTTTTATAAGTGTGCCAGTCTAGTCAGAATCAAAGACGCTCCGCATTCATGACATGTTTATTATAGTCAAACTGCAGAAAGCGCAGAAAGTCACAATACTGCCTACCTTGGTTATACATACTGCAGTATCTGCCCGCCAGCGGTATTTTACTGTGAAACTTGTAAACAAAGAATCCACCGCAGTTCCTTATACTGATTCGAGTATTTGCACCACAGCACGAGTCGTAGGGCATCTTTAAAAAGCATACTTTCCGGTGGACAATTCCTTCTTCTACCACAGGAAGCGATCCTGTCATCCAGCCTTTTTCATCGTTAGCGCAAAAATGTTGTTTTGTTTTGACACAGTAAGTGGCCATCTGATTACCAGCGGGTCCTGTGATTCTATACCACGGCGTCAAGTCAAGGTCATTATCACTGGTATAATGCTCTGATGATAATACGTCTGTACGACGATCAGCAGAGTTGAGTATTTTGTATTCTTGGCATTCAGGTCTTAAAACTGAAACAACACAAAAATATTATAATCAGGAGTCAATGAAAACGGAAATTTAATGTTTTAAAGCCACATTTAGTTTGGATACAGGCTCTGTTGTGTTGTTTAGTTAACCTAACCCTAAGCCAAACTTCGTATGTAAAAACACTAAAATTAATGTTCGACACACAGTCAAACGTTTCTACTTCTGTAGCCTTGCTTGCGACCTTTTACCTAATAATAAAAATTAGAAAAACAATACAAATAAAATAATAATCGCTGCGGAGCGAGCGGAGAAGCATTTCTAATCTGTATATTGGTGGTAAAAAATCGAGATTCGTTGAGCCTCGATTTCATTTTATATATAATCCTTTGCGGAAGTCTCGATTTCGTTTTAACAACAATCATTTGCGCTTGCTGACCTTTCTCTCTACCCGGGTCTCTTCGATTTGTTGTTACTGTTAGCTACGCTACGCCAATCCGGAAACAACTATACGTTCAACGTGAGTATTCAGCTATTGACATTCAGATTCAACTTGTGACATTTAAGCCAATTCATTCATTGAATTAACTGTACCAATCGTCATTGCTGGGATGATTAGCTCAGTTTACAATCTTCGAGTTGACACACGGTCGTACGATAGTTAATTGCGGTGAGTTTATAACCTATAACTATCTCGTAGGTAAAATCTACTGTTTAGCCTACACCTGACATCAGTGTATTTATTGAACTTTTTCTTTTGTGCTTCATTTTCATTTGTGTTATTTTGATAATCCCCTTCGAAATACCTCGCGCCATTGAGCCCGACACGTCTCAGACTTACGGCAGTCATGAGTACCTCACTCAACTAGCTAGCTAAACACAGAAACAAAGAACCCCTTGCTAACCACCGGTTGCTAAGTTTATAAACTACGAATTTTCACTTCACTTTATGTCTTAGAAATGGGTGTTTTATTTTGCCAGGATCGTTTTCCAGCGTCAGTCGCCGTCATAATTTTGCGCCAAACATCCGGTTCCCGTCACATTGGTTGAACCTTTTGTTGAGTGTCATGTCCGCTTATGAGTTTGTTTCGATCGTTTACCGTTTTAAATGCTCACGAGTTAAAAGATATCAAGAAACGAAAAATTGATAACCGATAGCCATGGCCAATACTTTTGCCCAAGACTTATTACCCGGCAAAATATTTGACAATTGAAATTTGAATGATTTTCCAAAACGTTGCTCTCCCTTAATTGAGACTGAATTGTAAATTTGGTTATATGTAATACGACATTTTCATTATTACGTCATTTTACTTCAGTTTACAACAACTGTCAATAGATATTTCTCAGTTCAGTTCCAGTTTATAGTTGTTGATAATGAAATGTAATTTCACCGTTTGACCTTTATTGTCGGCTGTTATTCGTATCTGCACTATCTTTTCAAACCTATTTCATAATTTCCTTTTGTGTGTTACTATTGTATAAAACATATATCATCGATTTTGTAATTTCCGCTCATAGTTACGTAATTAATAATTTATATAAGCCTTGTATCCATTTGTGACCACCACTGTAAAATAAACCTGAAGAAGGTTGGTACTGGCCAGCCGAAATATCGTACAAACCTCGAAAAGCGTTGTATTTGATCAGCATTGCAGTAGTTTTCGGACACTTTATCATTAAATATTGTTTGACATATGTTTTATTTAACTTCAGTTTAACATTTTTTTTTAAACTTCTACAACATGTTCAGTTGTTATCCTCTTCCAACGCGCAGCAATCAGTATCTATATATAACCTAGTAATAATAATAGTAATCTTTATTATATGGTCGATAGTGTTTTATGGTCGATAGTGTTTTAGTGTTTTACTCATAGACCTCATACGAAACAACATTCGGGTACTGAGTAGCGTATTTTCCATATCCTCACTAGTGAAAATATCGATGACGTCACGTTTGCCGCCTTTTGAACAACAAATACGGTTTGTTAAAATCACAGAGGAAGATGTAAACAGCTTAAATGAGCTGCATGACAATGAATATTCCTAACACAAAAAGCCATACCAAGTCTTACAGTCATATAATAATACAATAAATATAATATATCATAATATAAGTTATAGTAAGTTTAATAATTTTCTAATTAAAGGCCAAGTTATATCTGAAGATAAACTTATATATTTACAAACGAGTTCTTGAAGCGAAAGGTGTTTATTTTAGGCCGAAGGAAGGATAGTTTTCTGAAGTTCTTGGAAGAAGGTTCCATTTTAGGCATAAGCTGATTCAGAGGGTGTTTAGAATTATTTCGGAATTTACGGAAATATGTCTGTCACACCCCTGAAGTAATTCTCTGATTCGAAAGTGACTAGTAGTGCATTTTCTCTTAAAACGACTGTCTAGAAAACACTGGATGATAGATAAGTCAGGCTCAGAAGAGCCGTATACATGTAGGCTATAAATTATCTTAGGTACTATTATAGAATTAAAAAGGTGGTTTCTTTTTTACATGAGCAGAGAATTTACAGTCGTGCTGGAAGGTAACACCTAAGATTTTAAGTTCAGTGCATTTCGGAATATGTTTAACCTTGAGATATTGTTTAACATTTCCTTTCTTGCGACCTCTTATCTGACTGCTATACCCTTTAGGGCTACTCTTAAGAGATATATATGTGTATCACGATTCACTGATCATTTTGTTTACTTTTTAGACGCCAATATAACATGGTATTGCCTCTCAGAATACCAGCTTCTGATTGGCTCTTGCGCGAGCCCTTGCAGTTACATGAGTTCCCTGTCAAGTTCAAAAGTCGTTTGTTCAACAGCATTATTGGGCAGGTCGTGACAAGATTTCTACAATTTCACCTTCAAATCGTTGTAAATTACAAGATAATAATTCTTCAATCCTAAAGGTAAGGTTGGCATTGTAGTTTTCGTCAGAAATCTAGCCTGCAGAACAGGCGCTTTTCTGATACGAGGGGAGCGAGTTCTATTACGAGCTAGCAATCTAGCAATCTTCGCCGGTTAACTACATACAAAATTTGACTAAAAGTCGCTTATATTCAGAAGGCTAACATCGTAGGTTTTTTTAAGCTCACGACCAAATAATATAGCCCGACGGGTCTATTACACGTTAATTAAAGGCCGCGTGTAACTGGTGTTCAAAATGTAAACCAAATCCATACCAACCATTTATAGCTGGCATTCTAACACACATTCAGCCATTTTCGCTGTATTTCAATCTCCCGCTTAGCGATAATGAGCTTGACGCATCATTGATTTCGGTAGTTAATGAGATGTACATATCCATATGTGCCGTTATTCTGGGCGATGGCAAAGTACTTGCGTGACCGGTAGAACTCGTCACGCTATTGACGACGGACAAATTTCACTACGACTCGATATTTCTTCCTCTTCGAATCAGGGAGCCGATGAGCAATCGAGATGTCCACATCTTTTATAGTAACTCCAATAACTTGGCCCACCTATTGTACGAGTTATCTGGTCGATCACTAGGCAGAACAGGGATCCCCGTTAGTTCTAGGCTATATCTCCTGGAGTATTGCTGCATCTCATCCATCATTATTTTTACGTCAGACAAATAGCTCTTGAGCTTACAAATCTCTTCATCGTGTCCGCCAACACAATTACCCAGATCGTAGCGGAACCTTAAGGATTGGGATTAGTGATCATGATCTTATCTACACAGTCCGAAGGCAGAAGCTACCTCGGCTTCCACCCAGGCTAATTGAGTACCGTAGCATGAGAGGTCTTAATGAATCATCTTTCTTGTCTGACCTCGACCATGTCCCATGGGATTCAGCCTACGTGTTTACTAACACTGATGATATTTGGTAACACTGGTGCAGATTGTATACAGAGGTCTTAGATAGTCACATGCCTTTTAAGAAAAAATATACTCGGGGAGTTCAACTACCTTGGATTACCCCTGAGATATCACACGCTATCTCAAAGCGAAACAGGATGCTGAGGACGTTTCGTAAGAACAAGTCAGACCACAACTGGGAACAGTTCAGGATACAACGAAACTTGGTCACTTCCCTGAAACGTAGATCACTCAAGTCTTACTTTATTCAAGTACCTGTTGATAGCAAACACCCTGGAGAATTCTGGTCAAAATTAAGACCGCTGCTACCATCAAAAACTGTGCCTGTTCAAGCCATCTCTCTCATGGAGGGGGTTGGGGGGGGGGGGGTGGGGGCAGCTCATCACGGATCCAAAATTGGTGGCAAATACCCTTAACGCCTACTTTGTTAACTGTGTCTCAGATCACATCCCTGAACTGCATGAGGATGCTTTCTTAACACACCCTAGCGTCCGTGAGATTCCGATGAGATTTGGTGGCATGTCCTTTGCCTTTCACACAGTCGATGTCCTTAGTGTAAAAAGGCTGCTGAATGATCTGAAACCAAATAAGGCTACCGGTACAGACCTCATATCTCCAAGAGTTCTGAGGATATCAGCTCCATCAATCGCAGCACCATTAACAAAGCTCATGAACCACTTTATCATTTCAGGAACATGGCCTAGTAAGTGGAAGCAGAGTAATGTCTCTCCAATCTTCAAGAAGGACTGTGACACTGACAAAGCAAACTTTAGGCCCGTGTCAGTCCTTACAACTGTATCAAAAATACTGAAGAAGATAAAATACAATCAGATGTTTGAGTATGCCCAACTAATACTCTCGGACAATCTGTCAGGATTCCTTAAGGGCCATTCTTGCGGCACGGCTCTCCTGAAAATGACTGAGGACTTCAGAAGATCCCTGGATGAGGGTCAATGTGCTGTCGCCGTTGCAATTGATCTCTCAAAGGCATTTGATTCTATAAGCCACAGTCTCCTCCTCACAAAGCTTAAGGCCTACGGTTTCTCCAATGACGTTGTTTCTTTGATCCGGTCCTACCTCACTCAAAGACAACAGCGGGTGAGGATTGGAAGTGACTTCTCAGAGTTCCAAACAGTTAAACATGGAGTGTCTCAAGGCTCTATCCTGGGCCCATTATTGTTTAACCTCTTTATAAACGATCTAAACGTTTTCATTAGTGACGTCTCTCTGAGGCTATATGCTGACGACACGACAGAATATTGTGCTCATCAATGCCCAGTCAGGTTACAAGTCATTGTACAAAATAACCTAGACTTACTGATTTCATAGTTTAATAGCAACTATTTCAGAGTCAATGACACCAAAACCAAAGTCTTGCCTCTGGGACGGGAGCAAATACCTTACCAGTTGTTCACAGAAAGAAATGGTCCACCTTTAAACATTGTTAATAACATCAAACTTCTCGGGCTAACTATCGACAGTAACTTTACTTTTAAACAGCAAGTGAAGTTGATTTCAAATAAGGTTAATGCTAAAGTAGCCACGTTGAGGAGGGTTAGGAACTTTATCCCAACTGAAGTTATGGTAGGAATATATAAGGCTTTTATTCTACCACACCTAGAGTATTGTTCCACAGTTCTAGTTGGCATAACTCCTGGCCTATCCAATAAACTCGAGCTGACTAACCAGTACGCCATCAGGACATTGTTGAAACTAGCAAAAACTACTTCATATGATAGCTTATTGAACATGGTTGAGCTTAAGTCCTTAGAGCACCGCCGGTACATCCAGTCTCTGCTATTGCTACACAAATGTGTCCACAACATAGCTCCAAAATGTATCAAACATTTTTTTCCGGGCTAGCACATATAATCTTAGGGGTGATATGATTCTTCAGTTGCCAAACTATAAGTCTAAGTATTTTCATAATTCTTTTACGTACATAATAGTTAAGCTATGGAATAGCCTACCTAACGAATTGCGCATTATTTCTTCCCCGATTATTTTCAAGTCTGAAATAGACAAACTTGCGTTATCATCAATAGCACATGGTGCTATTAGCATGCGTGTTACCTAGATACTTTTTACCCTAGCAAGCACGATATTTGAAATATTTTTTGTTGTTGTTATTGATATCATTATAGTGTTGTTATTAATATTACTAGTATTATCTAATTGTAAATAGTAAACATTGATTGTATCCTTAGAATTTAATATCAAATTTTCATCCTCTATCTTAATTAGTTGACTGCACGTACACATTGTAAACGAGCTTATGCTCATTAGTGACTACGTGGGTAAATAAACTACTACTACTACTACTTAGAGAACGAGTTTGAAATAAAAAGTAGTTGAAAATGTTAGTAATAATGACTTAACGGCATTAACATTTTCACAAGCTGAGCCTTCGTTTTCATGCTTTTCGATGATATCCTGAATATCAGGCATATCTGCTAACTCTCGAGGGGGGAAATCGACTTATTCCAACTCTCTCGGAAAAACAAACTCACTTCAAAACTCGCGCGAAATTCCCGCCTCATGACCTTCTTGACATTACTTCCGCCTATCGTGTTCCGCCTCAACACCCCGGCCGTACATCCGCCATATTGGAATGGGTGCATATTCGGAAGCATTCCTTTAATCCATTCCGAAACAATACATTCCCAACGGAAGAGGGTATTGATTTGATTAATTTGACGGATGGATGAATCTGAAGAACATTATGAATGAACTTGACATCCTCATTGAGAGCATTGATCAAAAGCCAGATGAGTCCAACATTGAAGGCTGTGAACAGAAAACTCAACAAAATGATGCAGAATCAGATAACTTTGAATCCATGTGCCCAAAACGACAGCGACAGAACGCAGTCATGAATACTTCAGCCCTTGAGGATTCCGTTGCAAGAAAACGAACCACAACGTTACAGCCCCAGACAATAGATGCGACAATAGAGCAATAGCAAGAGTCTCAATCAGTCAACGAAGATCACGAACGTGGAATAAAACTGTCCTGTTTGTTAAATGGATTATATATACCCGTGAAACTAGAGAAAGAGCCGTTCCAACATTATTACAGCCACAACCTCTACCAAGACTTGTACCGTCGGAAATCTGCACTATTTCAAGAACACATACATCCGATATCTAATCATGCGAGTTGTAACCGCCTATGATATAAAGCAAGAACATTATACTTTATCCCTGTGTTGGACATTGTTGTCTCTGAGCGGGAAAAAAGCAAAGTGGAATGCATCACTTTCGACTGAAAAGCAATTAAGTCAGATGACAACAATGTATTAAAAATATACCAACTCAGAGTACATATGTTAAATAACACTGTCAGACTTTATCCCTCTGTTGTTGTGTTTAATTCTGAGCAGGAAAACGCAGAGGTGACTTCGAGATATGAAACAGTGGTCAAACCTTATAGAAAATCATTAAGAAACATTTTTTTAGCTTTACGGCCTGACTCAGCTATCAGTTATAAGATAATTCTGAGTTTAGAATATTTCTAAACCAGTAACTCAGCTGCTGCTATTGTTCTTAGGGATTAGCGATCAAATAAGAGTAATTAACAGTCAAACAATAGTCCTATTGTTTTGGGGGAAAACGCTCTCAAATTCAACTAAATTAACATAAGAATAAAAACAAATCCACTAGGTAAATTAAACAAAGTTTATTGGTTCTCATTCTCGGCACGATATTGTATTGATGGTTTACACTCAATCCTCAGAGATTCGAATGACAAAGGGCATGTTGGTGTACAGAACAAAAGAAGCTAACGAAGGATCTGTTGTTACCTGTACACCAACATGGCGGCTATGACGTCACGTGCAAAGGGTTTATTGATTCAAAACATGATAAGCGATAAGGTTTACAGTTCGTTTTTCTCCTCAGTTAGTTGATAAGTTTCCTCTTTGCCAGTTCTAGAATTGAATGAAATCAGCAGCAATTGCACAGAACAAAACATTTATTGACTGTCAAAACAAGTGAATTATTTTAATTACTTTGCTATTAGAATGTCAAGGTTTACTACTCTGGGGTAGTTTATTTTATAAATTGTCCATTTAAGAGACATTTTCGTTTGTGTATGGCGGCCTCCATTGCCTCATTCGTATGGTTCCATTACTTTTCGGTAATCAGGGTTTTTTCATGTTATGCATCCACCTTAGATTTTCAAATAATACACTTCTTATCTCTTTTCTATAAATGGAGAGCATAGAGTTTCTCGTCCGTGCTTCTGCTCCTTCGTGCGAATTTCCTTGTTGTTGATATCATCGAACAAGAGCCGTTCCATTCTTCAGAATGGCTACGGATGGCTTCATCTTGTAAGCGTGACCAGGGATATTCTTCTTCGTCACTTTCTTTATTGGAGGAAACGCTATCTTGAGAACTTTCAACTCTTTCCTGAGAGCTTCGAGAATCGGACTTGTCATCAAGACTTTCAGAGTACCTACTAGCCATACTAACGTCTAAGTGTTAGGCAAGGATAAATTTCAGAAAACCTGTTTGAAAAGGTCGTTAATGTTGAGACTGTTGTATAATGTTTATTAAAATCCAATGGCAGAGTAACTGAATTACAGGCACTTTACACTAAATATATATGCAAGCCTACACAATATATGTAATGAAACATCCTATGTACAATAAAATATCCTATATTCTACAAAACGTACTGATAAGTAACAAAATTTGCCATTCTTGAAGTCCTTACAGTGTTTAAATGTTCAGATTTATCACCAGACATAAGGTTATGGCCGTGATTTAACGTGTGGTGGTTAGCTGAAAGGAGAGATTTCAACGTTCCCCCTTTCTGATTTTGTCTTATAATTTGTTTATAAATATTCACTCTCCTATCAGACAGTGAGTTCAGCTTGGCTACCTTGATAGCCATGTCATAATGCAAACCTGGGTAGACAATCTTCATTGCACGTTTGTGGACAGTCTCAATGCTGTCACATAAGTAAGCAGGTATATGAGCCCTGACTGGGACGGCATAGTCAAGAACAGGACGTACTAAACTACAGTAAATGGATACAGGCTCAGTGGAATGGTAGCCTTCCCTCCATGACTGACGCAGTATGTAAAGTTGTTTAGTAGGTTTCTTCACTACGCCGTCGCAGTGGGGGGACCAGGTTAGATCACTACTAAAGTAGACACCAAGAAGTTTAAAGGATGTAACAGACTCAATAGCGTAATGGCCAATAAACAAAGGGGCCTGGATCGGAAGGCGTTACTGTAAAGTGGCAATTATCATCTATTTACACTTCCTAGGGTTTAATCGCATGCCCCCTGTGGAACGCATCATAGCGAATCCTCCTGCGAATAAACGCGAAAAGCATCCGAAGAGAATCGCGGCGGGAAGGACCTGGCGGCAAACAACAAACGTGCTAGAGAGGCCCTCAAGCGAGAGATTGCAGCTGAAGCATGAGTTGGGTTTGTACTGTTAATACACGTAGGATTAAGTAATTAAGTTGTGGTCAGGTTAGGTGTTATGTTCTGTCAATGAAACAGACTAAAGCTGTCATGATGGTGTTTATATTTTTGATTGTGAAATTCAAAATTATTTTAGTGTGACGCATTTTATTACAATTCATAATCCGGTTCATAATCCGCTTCTCGCAAGCTGAGATCACCGTTCTTGAACATGGCGCCAAAGAAGGGCTTCTTGCCCTTCCGCAGTGTTTGTATTTCACAACTGCCCGATACTAGCAGATGGTCACGGGTAGTCTTCAGCTTCAGAATCTGTGGATTAAATCCAAAAAGTACTTCGGTATGTGCAAGTGAGCTTTGAGTTATCCGGTGGACATTGCAAAGGAGTAAAGTAATGCCATTCAATTTGGAAAATGGCCGTCCGTATGAAGAACACGGATCGTCCGCTGAAGATGTAGGGACTGTCCGTGTCCATTTGGATGTACTCGAAGTCGCTTCGGTCCACGTACTTTTCGACAAAGTCATAATATAACTCGTACATGCGGAACTTTGCCAGTTGGTACACCGCAATTCCGACTTGAAACAGTCGGTCGATTACGACCTTAGTTTCTCGAGTTCGTAACCATCGCCAATCTCATCCAAGTCGACAAAGTACGCACTTCGCAGTGTTCTGTCCACCACGTCTTTGTCATTGGTGTAGGTCGTGTACGTGTGGCGCCGCGGTTGCAGAAGAAGAGTGACATTTGTGCGAACCTCTCCCACAGATGCCTGAGAATCTCAACGTCCACCACCCCAAAATCTCCCACCAAGTATGTGTTAGACGACCCTTCCGACAACGCCCACTGGGTCATCGAGGTGTATGAATTGCTCCTAACCACAGGGCATGTCGTGCGCCATGGTGAAGAGGTAAATGGCTTTGGCGTCGACCCCAGGATCTTCCTGCACACCTTCGCATTGGGGATCTGATGGGAGCGAATTTTCGTCACACCCAGTTCATGGTACCGTGTGAATACGATGCTGGGTCCCCCAGAACAGCCTCCCTCAGCTTATCGAGTGCCTCCTTCTCTGGAGCGTAGAGTTCGACACTACGGGAGATGATACCCCGTAGCACAAAAAACTGTAGAGAAACCCCAGGAACTGACATAACGCCTGCAAACGTGGGTTGGTGTGCGGTGTAACGTATCCCCCATGGACACGGAAATCGGAACGTGGACGTTGTCAAAATGTAAGGCGTGTCGTAGCCGTCCACTCCTTAGAGGTATCAAGATAGGCCTCGAAGTGATAGACAATCGCGTGAGGTTATGTGGTGTGCGTCGGTTTCGTAATCGGTTTGTTGCTCTGTGTAAACTGCCTTGCGAAGGGCCGCAGTTCTCTCCACCGTGCGTACGAATCGGTCTCTCCTTTGAGGAGAACACGTCGTGCACCCATGCCAGAAGCAACCGTTATACTGGAACGCGGTCTTGGTAAAGGTTCATAGCCATATACTTGTGCTCCTGCAATTTCTCGCTCTCCTCCGTGCCCAAAAGTCGCATGGTGAATGTGGCACTGACGCAACTCGGCGCCTCAAGCCAGCGCAAGGCCTTCTTGCTGGTGGAGATTGCAGGCCAAAAGGTTTTTTTTCAAACGCCACTTGAGGCACCGCGGCTTTCATACCTGGCGAAACAATTTTGGTATCCCCACTCTTACAGGTCTTGGCATGACGGTAAATCGCTGGTCACAATCCCCACACACGTAGATGTAAACAAGCTTGGCAAGGTTGTTGATGAAGAACGCGTGTCTGTCGTACATACCAATCGTCATCACGTCCTTGTAGTGAGAGGGTGACCTCCGCAAGTACCATGCGCCATCCTCCGTAGGCTCGTACACCCGGATGCCCAACTTGAAGTACTTCTTGACTTCGTTGATCTTGTCGAGAGGGGTTTAGGGGAGTGTGTCGGGTAACTCCTTGTCACAAAAGTGACTAGCGAGAAGCCTTGCCTATTGGGTACCTTGATCAGCTCTAGCTCCTTGTTGTATAGCCAGGCACCGTCACACATCCTTCAAGGTGTCAAAGGCGTACACCCCATTTCTTCTGGCGTAGCCACTCGGGAAGGCAGTGGTTGACGGTCGATGATGGCCTTAACTTCCAAGTAAATCCACCTCACAAATACCCACTTGGTGTGGGAGATTTATGTTGTCTGTTGTCAAGGTGAACCCTTGTGTGTCTTACTAAAGGGCATCACACGGTCGTCCTCGACACTCCTGAGATGATAGATGTAACTAAGAAAAAAGGAGGTGTCCACGGCTTGGGCACGTTTTTCCATGACTTTCAACATCACGTCTTGGTTAACACTCTGAAAAATAGCGACATTTAATCGTGCGTCTTCTCTTCTTCTCAACTTCCAGCTCTCCTTCAAATTCGTCTAAGATGTAAAGACCTTCTCTCGTGATTTGCTTCGCAAGTGACGCGGAAGGAAGTCCCTTCAAGGGTCGTCGCGCAATACGTCGCGAGTGACGTAGTAGGTCAATGAGCCGCTTCTTTCGCATCTTTGCTCTCAGACTCAACGTGACTTCTTCGGCTACTTGGCATTTTTTTCCGTTGACGTCGTCCGCGTTTGTACGGATTTGCTGGATTTGCTAGTGCCTAGTAGCGACCTGTACTTGTAGGCCGGTCCATCCGCCGACGGTACACGGGTGCCCAGGCGGCAGCCACGATCTTGATGAGGTGTTCCTTTTGTGAGACGAGCCATTCCTTTGACGTTCAGCCCATACTGTCTCACTTGTTGACGCAAGTCCTTTACGGTAGACATCCCTTCCATCCGCTCGTGAAACGTAGGTATTCGGGGCATTACATTATCGGTGGTAGTGGTGGTAGTAGTGTACTTCTTCAGCGCACGGCAGGCCTTACCAGATTAGCCACCTTACGTCGTAGTGGGTTGCTTTTGCATCCGCCTCTCAATGGCCTTTGTCCTCAGACTCAACGTGACCTCATCAGCCAGTTGGCGTTGCTGGCGAGGTTTGGGTGCAGAACTCGGAAGCGTGGGAAAACGTACCGTATGGAAGGCTTTTCCATTAGCTGCCGCTACTCGGCATCGCGAGCGTTGGCGACGATGTGGACTAGCTTGGGCTTCTTTTGCTTGGTGATCTTGACCCTCATCTTCAGATCGTACTGCTTCAATTGATGACGCAAGTTTCACGTGGTAGTCAAGCGTTGTCTTGATCCCATGCTCCTTGAACAACGCTTTGATCTCAGACAGCTTCATATCGTCTCCACATGAAAAAAGGAGACGAGACTACCATCGCCGCGCTAACATGCTCGTTCCCACCAACTAACTCTCTGGTTTGACCAACCTGTACTCGCGTCCACCGATCCAGATGGTCCTTTCTTGCGTTAGAAAGTAAAATAGCCACCCGGAGATCTTGCGTAGGTCAAACGAGCACTTGCGTATGGGGTCGTACTTCTTGACTTCACCCAACTCAATGTCCACTAGGTGGACGGGTCTGGCATTAGTAGTCCTTGACTGATCGGAACGACATCATTACGCAGGGTTAGTCGAAATATTAAGTTCCTTCCGGATTCTTTGGAGGTCGATCAAAATCGAATCCCAACGTTTTTCGGGTCGATCGAAATCTCAAGTCACTTCTCAAGTATTAAGAGTTTGCGGAAAAATGCTTGGAGGTATTATTTTAGCCCACTATCACTACTAATAGCATCCTCTCTGAGGATATTCCTGAAGGCCAGTCAATATCCTTTGGAATAAGGGCTTCGAAAAAGTCACCTCCATTTTATGCTGCAAATTGCAAATATCTTGTACACAAACTGACAAAGCTCCAACTCGTTCCTCATTGCCCACGGCAGGCCCTTTCCCGGTACATCTGGGAAATCAGCTAATCAATTTTTGCTAGCTGCAAATATTGGCAGTGTCTCACGATGCCACTTACGGATTTACCAGTGATAGCCAGCAACAAATTTGTTCAAGCTTCGCAAAACAGGTGATGAGTGTTGATCAAGAAATTATCAAACGAAGATGACTTCAGTTTGACACATTTTGTCGTCCTTTCGCCCGCATGTTCAATATATGGTTTGCACATGACGTCACGGGGGCCATGTGTAACAATAGATTCTTCGTTAGCTTCTTTTGTTATGTACACCAACATGGCCGCCATGCCCTTTGTCATTTGAATCTCTGGGGATTGAGTGAAAACCATCTATTCAATGTTCAAAGAAATTAATATTCAATGTTCGATGTTCAATTCTGCTTCTCAATTCATCAACAAAACACAGTGTTGCCTTCTGAAATTAAATTTAGTTCACCATACGGATAAACTCAAAAGGGCGCGAAAACTACAATCAAGACGTGCGCGTTCACCAAACGGATGTAAAATATTAACTTCCGGCTTTATATTTTGTTTTCTAGCTAAGAAATAATAAACATCTTATTAACCTCGTCCGCTCGGTCTTTATGGGAAAATATCAAACCTCGATCTTTTATCTACGATATTTATCTATTATCGATACTCTCAAGACCTCGGTGTAATATTTTCCCGCAAAGATGTCGCTCTCGATTAATAAGAAGTTATTATTAATGACAATACTCTTATCAAACTCATTATTATTAATTCATGAAGCACAAATAAAGGAAATCACTGAGCGATAAGTGATCTGTAAATCTGATACAAATTTCGTCCAAGTCGTATCGCCAATCGCCAATAACTGAAAACATGCCTCTGTTAATTTAGACGTTTGATAAGTCAGATACATAATTCGTGTCCGTGCTTTATGGGATTTTCAACCTCTCACTTTCAGTTCGAGTTATTAAATGCCATAAAGCACGGCCACTCATTCTGTAGCTATTGCTTGTAAAGTAGGTGGCGTCAAATCAAAACACTGGGACACGATATTCCCATAGAGTCAAGTTCTTGCATTCCCAAGTAAAGCACAAACAAGGTAAAGCTAACCGATTGCACTCAAGCCAACCTTGAGCTGTTTCATAAAATCAACAAATTTAAAATAATTACTAATGTTGACAAATAGCTACTCTACCGATACTCTCACTTCACTCATTGCTTTGATGTACATAACCATGTTGTTGATCAGACGTGGTCATCTATAAGGAGTTTCAAGATGGACGTTTAGTGGGTATGCTGGATCTCTGTAAAGACAGAGTGGTTCTCCATTTTCCCAGGCAACACGCCTCAACCCTATCAACATGTTAGATTCGTGCAGTAGCGTACTGGCATGTTTTTTTCCTTCGCACATGTTGGCAACCATCCCATTTGGTATCACAACACACTGGTACTTGATTCCATGGACTCTTTTGTGGCGATATAGTATTCTTTGGTTATATTTCGGCCTTGAAATCGGGCAGAGAGTTCCATCGACGAATCCGAAACAGTTCGGCAAATGAGTACCGCGTTGTCGAATTGCAGCACGTGAATGCAAGCCGTTTAAGAGCAACGCAAATCCCTTCAACTCCACTGCACACAGTTCACTGAGAAGTTTTAGTGCATCGATTTGGTAACTCAGGTCTTTCTTAGCGATTCGCAGTTCGGTACGACACTCCGGCTGTATAATCCCAGGTTTCCACGGCAAAGACATCATATTTCCAATACAGAAATAATTCTCTCGATGAGTTGCTATCGAAGAGAAGAGCAAATTCAATTTGGTCGCTAATGGTTTGATCAAATGCGAGGAGTATAGCTTCTCTAACGGATTTAAATCCACAACCTTTGGCCATGACTTAAGGGAAGGGTGCTGGATCCAAGGTATTACATGACTTAGGAAATGAGATCTTACTGGAGCATAATTTCAATAACAACAAAAATAACAAACACCGCCATCTTGATTTTGCTCACGTCGGGTCTTCTCCTTCTGTTATGTCACCTTAATGTTACACCTTGAAATCTCCTATCGTCCACGTTACGTCGCCTTCGAGCTTCGCGTCCGCATGCTAAATCAGTCTAGCAGCACACACATCATGCCGATCGCGTTAGACTTGTTAGCGGAGCGGAACAGAAGTGATATAGGATGAGAGTACAAATTGGCTCAATTTCAGTTTCCCTCGCGCCCGACGAACGACGTGCCTGAAAACGTGTTGCACTTGCGCGCGCACTGTTGAAACCATGCGGCCCAGATCGAAACCTTGCATTGTCCAGTAGCTAGTGATCAATTTTATTTTCGTAATACTCTTTTTCTTCTAAACTTTTTACAATGATTTTTACCTTGACTCTAACATTTAATTTGGTGTTTTTATTTCTGTTTTCTTTTTATAATAGATCGCTTTTTTCAGGTCGTTACCTCAGTTCAGATAATTGGGAGCTGCGCTTTCAGGCTTGCCTAAATGTATATATTAGATCTAAGTCTAGTACAGTACAACTACGCTCCGTGTACCTTTTACACAAAGAGTGAAATATTGTTCCTGTTGCTATTAGAAACAGCAACTCGATCAACAGCTTTAGGAGCTCACTCACTATTTTACTTAAAAGCAGCATTTTTCATCCACTCGAATCTTTGCTATCCTTTATCAAAATTGTCTCAAATTTTCTCCAGTACACCTGGAAATCATAATCTGGTAATCTGGGTATATATGTTTTGTCTTTGTCATGAGAATGTTTATCATGCATTTTGGGGTTGACAACTTAATTAGTGTCCCTTTAATAATATTACTAATATTACTGGCTAATAGCAACATCAGAAACAAATATATAACATTCTCTCCAATGAGTAAATAGGGATATAAATATTATCATACCTGATATTTTTCTTTGCTTATAAACTGGATATGTAACTCCCACAGGTGATTTTCAGGTAAGCTTTAATAGCATGTAAATTACATGACTGCAGTGATCATTTGCATCTGCTGTACTCATTTACAGCACCCACTGGTACAGTATCAAACTAAAATAATATTCAAATATAATTTCTGCATCTCCACAGTACATATTCATGCAGCTAGCCACAGCCTGTCCTTTTCTATAAAGATGAAGCAAAGGGAACGAACATTTAAATAATACAACTGAACAGGTTCCACCATTATATTAATATTTTTTTTAGCTGGGCATGCATTTTGCTCAAATTTAAGGTTGATAAATTCAGACATTATTACACAAACGATAGTGGCGTGTGTGCGGGTTGAGCGGCCGCCATGTTTGGCAAATGCCAGAGATTCGAAGTCAGTTCGTTTGAGACTCCAAACTCCATTTTGCCCAGCATATTTGACGAAATACTGGATGAAAAGTAAAGAATAACTTTACTATTGTTCTATATAAGACTTATTCCGAGATGAATTTTGTAAGAAAGAAAGAAAAACGCTTCGAAGTTCAGCTATGATACTACGGATTCAGTCAAGCTAGCTTACAACCCAGTATGGCGTTGCTTATATGGGCCAACAAGTCACGTGACAATCTCTGGCCAAAGGCCTATTTTGTCGCTTCCTCGGCTGTAGTTCGTAACGCGTGACAGTCACGTGACAGTTATGTTTATAAAATATTTTGTACTCTGACAACCTTCTTGAAATTGAATATATATATTTATTATACAACAATGACGTAATTTTACCATATTAGGTCACAAAAACGGGCTGATATGCCAGCGTATTACCCACTAGATTGTCGTATTACCCGCTAGTAAACCAGTATTGACCGGTTTAGTACACGACCGTATACTGAGTTCAAAGCAAAAATGGCCGATGAGAATTGTTACGAACTCAACGCGGACTACCCAAACTTCGACTTAACAGGACTTTTCGACGACATTGACTTTGATACAGAACTTATTAACGCTGTCGAGTTGCTTGAGGAAACTGAAACGACTGACAGTTCCAGTGGCAATGTAAGAAGCGAGAAAAAAGAGAAACAACTTGACAATGACGAAGTTACAAAATTTATCGAGGATAACAGAAACAAAAACACAACAAAAAAGACACGAAGCGACCTTAACGTGTTTTATAAATGGGCAAAAACTGTTAACGAAACGAGAACTATTGACAATATACCGCCTACTGAACTTGACAGTGTGCTTTCACACTTTGTCGTGTAAGTACGAAAACAAGATGGTGACGAATTTGAGCCAGATACACTTACCTCATACTTTCGTAGTTTTGACCGCTTTTTGCGAGAACAAGGCAACACATACAGCATACTCCTTGACAGACAATTCTCAAA